>CM062820.1:630805038-631128659 GCA_031772625.1 Pinus tabuliformis | reverse complement strand
GGAGCTCTTCCAGATGAGATAATCTTGGGAAAGTTCAATGAGAAGAATGGACCAAACCATAGACTTTGAACATATTCCGTTCAGATGCCGCAAATGTCATGAACATGGACACCTATTCAGGGATTTTCCTCTCGCTAAAACAGAGAATAAGAGTAAATATAATGCTATGAAAGACTCCGAAAGCTTTCACAAAATGGAAAACAAAGGAAAAGAAAACAAGAAGGGAACAAAAGCGCAAAAATCTAAAGGACAACAAACTAGCCAAAACAGGTTCCGAGTCTTGGAAGTGGAAGAAGAAGATAACACAACAGACCAAATGAAGGGGGAAGAATTAATGGAAGAAGGGAAAGTAGAGGACAAGGAACAAACACCAAATAAGATTCTGTAGACAGAAACGATGGTGAGTGATGCAGAAACAGAAATGGATCATGAGATGACCCAAAGTGAGATGGAAACGGAGAACCAAGAACTTCAAGTGATTCTTGAGAAAGAGAATCTTGACTTGGAAGATTTCCTGTTTCAAGGAACTAAAGAAGGGATAGGCTCTTTACCTCCAGAGGAGTTCAATAAATTCCAACAACTTTATATATGGAAAACCCAAAACAAAGGACTGGAAAGGCAAAGAATCAAGGAAAAGCAGAGCAATGAAGGGGTAAAAACGACAAAACCCATACCGGGATTAGCACCTAGAAACCCAGGAAAAAAAAGAGGCAAGAAAAAGTAGAACGAGTTATTAATGGAATGTGGAAAACTAATGATAGACTCAGGTAAGATGAAAGACCTAACTAGCTACTCCTTTACCAATCTTTAATAATGAAGTTTACTTCTAGGAATATTAGAGGTCTTGGTAGTAAAAGAAAACAGAGACTGATTAGTAACAGAATGAAACAAATAGCTCCAGATGTGATCTTCATCCAACAAACCAAATGTTTCATACAGAAGTTAAAAGAAATAAATAGCAGGTGGCTCAATAGTTATGAGTTTCTAGAAGTCAAAGTGGAGAATACAGTAGGAGGCATACTCACCCTTTGGAATCCTGAGAAAATAGAAATTTTAGATGCTGAAGCATCTCGAGATTATCTTTCTGTAGTCATCCAGCCTATCGGAGATAAGGAAGCCTACCTAATCACCAATGTGTATGGACCCCAAAGACTGGAAGGAAAACTAAAACTTCTTGATTCTCTGGAGGAACTAAGGGACAGACATGCAGGTATGCCATGGATACTGGGAGGGGACTTTAACATGATTAAATCACTTTCAGAGAAAAAAGGTGGAACTAGAATTCAAAGTCAAGACTCTCTGAATTTTCAGTCTTTTATAGACATTATGAAGTTAGTGGACATCACAAATAGTAATGGTATTTTTACTTGGAACAATAAAAGAGGAGGAGAGTCTTAGGTGGCTTCAAAATTGGACAGATTCATGATATCTTAATACCTTATGCTCAATAATAAGGAAATTTCAGCAAGAATCCTTCCCTTTGGAGGATCTGACCACTAGCCGATTCATCTGGAGGTGCAGAGTATTGGTACTCCAAGAAATAGACCTTTTCGCTTTGAAAACATTTGGCTTTCTCATCCAGATTTCAACAGTAATATTGCCAAATGGTGGACAAAATATTTGAATATTCAGGGCACCAGAATGTTCCTTCTTCAAAAAAGACTAAAACACATCAAGCTTAAGCTCAAGGAATGGAACAAGAATGAACATGGCAACATTTTTGCAGCCAACAAAGCAATAGAAGGAAAAATGCAGGAACTCAACCAAGCCCTTATCACAGAAGGATTTGATGAAACCAGGAATGATCAGGTCACCAAATACCATCAAGAATGGGAGGAATTATGCAAACAAGAGTAAATATTTTGGAGGCAAAATCGAGGGTTCAATGGCTCAAAGAGGGAGAAATAAATACTAGCTTCTTCCATAGATCCACCATGGCAAAGCGAGCTCATAACAGAATTTCAGTGATCAAGGATGAGAGAGGCATTCTTCACAACTCTCATGCAGAAATAGAAAAAGCTCTGGTCAAGCACTTTCAGGGCATTTCCAAAGAAACTTGTTATAACAGAGAGAACTCCATCAGAAACTTCACAAGACACATTCTTAGACTAGTGTCCAGTGAGGACAATTTCAACCTCAACAAGCCAGTAACCAAGGAGGAAGTTAGCGAAGTGCTCAAATAAATGAAAAATGGTAAAGCACCGGGCCTAGATGGTTTCAATGTTGATTTCTTCAAAGCCTGTTGGAGCATTGTTAAAAAGGATATTCTAAATGTGGTAGAATATTCCAGGATGAATAAAACTATTTTGAAAGCTCTGAACACTTCTTTCATTGCTCTTATCCCCAAGCAGGAGGCTGCTCAGACTCCGGACAAGTTTAGACGAATAGCTTTATGTAATGTGGTCTACAAGATAATATCAAAAGTGGTGGCCAATAGACTCAAACCTCTCCTTCCATCCCTGATTTCTGTGGAACAAGCTGGTTATGTGGAAGGAAGGCAAATTCTCAACAATACCATTCAATCTCACGAGGTGGTTCATTCTCTGACTATCAATCGAAACGCTGGTATTATCATGCAATTAGACATTGCTAAAGCCTATGATAAACTAAGCTGGAACTATATCAGGAAAATACTTATTGCTTTTGGGTTTGATCACAACTGGGTAAGATGGATCTTGGTCCTGGTCACCTCCTCAAGTTTCTCTATTTTGGTCAATGGCTCTCCCTTTGAAACATTCCTTCCCTCTAGAGGCCTCAGACAGGGGGACCCACTCTCTCCCTTTCTCTTCATCCTCATGATGGAAGGACTGGGTCGATCTATCAATCATGCTAAAGAAGTCGGTAAGATCAAAGGTCTCCAACTCTCTGATAGGGGTCAGGCTTGGATGCATCAATAGTTTGTAGATAATACCATGCTACAAGGAATCCCTACAGTCAAAGAAGCTCATACATTCAAACAGATTCTAAATGAATTTGCCAAGGCTTCAGGCATGGAGGTTAATCTCATCAAATCCAAGATCTTTTTCTTCAATACTGATATTGCCATTCAAAAAAACATTGCTAAAATTCTGGGCTTTCAAAGAGATTCTCTTCCCTCAAAATATTTGGGGATACCTCTAACTGCTAAGCCACTTCACAAAAGCATATGGGAGCCGATTATCAACAAACTGCAAGACAAAATCAGAAAATGGACGGTTAGATCCTTAAACTTGGCTGGCAGACTAGTGCTCACAAAGGTTGTTTTACAATCAATCCCAGTTTTTATGCTTTCTATTCTCCCAGCTCCTAAAGGAGTTTTGTAGATTATCAGAAACATACAAAGAAACTTTCTTTGGGGAAAGGGGGAAGTAAAGAAAAAATGGGCCTTGGTAGCCTGGGAAAAAATCTGCAAACCTAGAAATTATGGAGGACTAGGATTGGATGATCTTGAAATTTTAAGCAAAGCTCTAGGGGCTAAATTATGGTGGCATTGGCTAAAAGAACCAAAGGCTCAGTGGGCTACAATTTGGAAACAAAAATATGTCAGTTCTTGGCCTAGTGAGGATCATATAAGAATGGATGGTAACATCAAGGGATCACACATATGGAACAAGGCCTGGGACAATAGAGGTCTAGTTCAAGAGAATGGCTTTTGGGAAATTAGAGAGGGAAACTTAGCTCTGTTTTGGGAGGACAGGTGGCAACAGGGACCCATTCTGTTGAAAGAAGAATTAAAGAAACTAAAGGCAGAGATAGATGCTAAAGGTTTAATCAAAGTTAAAGATTTCTGGGATCAGACCAACAATGCAGGAAAGTGGAGAAAATGGAGGAAATTTGATCTTAGAAATGACAATTCTTTAAAAGACAAAGCTGAAGCTATAATGCAAGAGTTAGATTGAAGGAAAATTATTGTTTTAGAAGGGAATGACCAGAAAAGATGGGGCAACAAAAATGATGGCACCTTTAATCTTAAGGATGCAAAAAAAATTCTCCTTGGTTTGGCTTCCCAGGCTCGGATAAAGCATGGCAAAGACATTGGAGTCAATAAGGTTGGATGAAAATTAAACTCTTTACATGGCTGGTGCAACACAGGAAGATTTTGACTTGGGAAAATATTAGGAAAAGATGTGTTATGGGGCCCTCCATGTGCTAGCTCTGTGAATTGCAAGAGGAAACAATGGAGCATATTCTCAACAACTGCTCCTTTTCCTCCAAGCTATGGGATTATTTTGCCTCCATCTTTCAACAATCGGATAGAGACCTTGGAAGCATCATAAACACCCTAAGAAAGTGGAGAAGAAATTTCACGAATAACGAAGTTCTTAGCACTTCCTGGGCTCTAACACCAGGCTTCATCATCTAGAACACATGGAAAGAAAGAAACAATAGGATATTCAAGGGAAAAAAGAAACCGCTCATGCTCCTTCATGATCAGATTCTAAAACAACTACAAGAGACTGTGAGCTCCATTTTCTGAAATCTTCCTGTGAATCCTCCCTTGGCTTCTAAGTGGAGGATTCTTTGCCAGCTTGGATTACAAAGTTTGATTCCTCAAAACCTGGGCAGGAAGAATCTCTTTAAAGATTCCGAGCTTGATTTTTGGCAACCTCCCCCCAAGGGATTTTTGAAGTTCAATATTGACGGAGCCTCAAAGGGCAACCCGGGTACAGCAGGCCATGGTGGAGTTTTAAGGGACGAAAAAGGGAATATCTTGTTTATTTTCCATGGTCATCTTGGAAAGGCCACCAACAACATGGCAGAAATTCTAGCTATGGAACATTGTTTAGAATTTTTTCTTCTAGATAATCGACACAATGTGATTGTTGAAGTGGATTCTGAGTTAATCATTAAATCATTCAAGAAGATCAGCTGGGGTACTGCACCGGAAAAGGTATCAAAGAACTGGAGGCTCAATCAAATCTTTCAAAGGATCCACAACCACCTTCTCTGCCTCCGTACTATAACTTTTAAACATGTTCGAAGGACAACCAACAAGCTGGTGGATCTCTTGGCCAATCAAGGAGTGAATTGTGTAGAGGAAAAGTTTGCAACAAATTGGAAAGAGCTAACTCAACTGAGTCTTAAGGCGAAATGCCATGATCAAGCCGAAGAAGATTGGTTGATTTTTAGAAGCAGGATCATGGAGGGTAACACTGATAACCCTGAAGCGGTATGAGCAGAGGAGTGCAATCTTTGGTTTTACAGTGAATAGAGAGCTTTGGCGGTTTATTGGTCAGAGAAGCAAGCTTATTCAGAGCCTTTGTGGCTGCAAAGCGGGTGGCTTTCCTCTAAGGGTTTTAGACAGGCCTGTCAAGGCCTCTTCTCACAATATCTCTGGCAAGCTAGTTTTTCATGTGGACGGGTGCAGGGTACTCTTGGCGCCCCTGACTTACGTTTTCTTTCGCCTCCGAAAAGTTTTCAGTTTCCTGAGCGGTTTTTGCAAGCCCCGTGAGTGGGAAGCGGTTTCAAATTTTTCACAGCGATCACATTCAGCGATCAACACATGGCAGAGGGACCATTTGAAAAACCACCGTGATCGCATGTTAAATGGCGGTATCTAGGTTCTTGCGATATTCTTTTCTGCCGTTGGATCTGTTGAATGAGATCTACAGTTAGTTTTTAACGGGCTTGTTTGTGGGGCCAGGTTGTTTAGGTCGAATAGCCATTCCTAGTCCGCTGCTCTTCTCCACCATCGGTTTAAATTATAGATTAGTTTTATAGAGTTCTGTTACGAACAATTGTTCGGTTTGCTTTTTTTTGACGCGTCTTGGGTTTCTCCTTTTCCGAGGTTGTTGTCCTTTGGTCTTTGTTTTTTTTTTCAAACCATAGGTTGGATTCTCCATGTTTTGATGCCCACTTTGTTCGTGGGTGTGTGTAATATATGTAAGTTAGTTTTGAATTAATTCCAAAGAAGGATCGTCTCTTGCACTAGAAAAAAAAAAAAGGATTGTTGAAGACAAGAAAAATAGGATCAATGTGTGGAATATGTTGTTGCATGAAAAGTAGAAAAGCAGGTTGTTTGGTTAAGGAATCTTCTAACAGATTTGTTCGAGAAGTATTTGGGTCCTACTGTGATTAATTGTGACAATCAAAGTTGTATTAAAACGTCTAGAGATCTTGTGTTTCATGCTAGAATGAAGCATATCAACAATAAGTTCCACTTTATTAGGAACTTGGTGCAGGATGGGATCGTGAATTTGGAGTATGTCTCGACATATGAATAGGTAGCAGAAATACTAACAAATTCTCTTCCTAATAAGAATTTTTATTATCTACGAAACATGCTTGGTTTAGTAGATATTGTTGATTGTATTGATAATAAGAGATTGGAAGAGATTTGTTGAAGCTTTGAAGTGAAGCATTTCCTGGGAGGACATCTGGCTGGTACTTTTCGTTGATGTCTAGGTCCCAAAGTAGGGAGGTTGGAATTGGTCGTAGAGCTCTAGCCTCAGATACACACCTAGGTCCCTGGGTTGGAGGTTAGAAAGTAAGCCTGATTGTAGCTAGAGAGGCCAAAATATTGAGTCCACCTTAGTCAAACTTGGATAGATTTCCCTCATTAGGAATCTAGTTCGTGGCATTACGGTGCCTAAACTGTTGAGAGACCAAAGGATAGATTTCCCTAGCCAGGAATCTAATTCATGGAATTGCGGTGCATAAACTCTTCATTGTTCATATAGTTTGAGATATTCCATTATATTTGTATATTATGAGGGAGTGTTGAAGAATGTAACTAGGTTCGGTCTTCATATATGTCTTTGAGTCATAATATAATGTACTTGTTAAAAGAACAAATAATTTTTTTATTATTATTGTATCAATGACTTATTAAAGGATAGGTTTCATGCTTGGGTGATTATTATATTAGTTAAAGTCCCCATTGTAGACTCCTAGGATTAATATTGAGTCAATAGAGTCATTGTACAATTAAGTAGACCCTTCATGGGCTTTGAAATCATGTAAAAAGGTTTATTATTGAGTAAAATATGATTTATGTAATGTTGGGCATGGAATCCCCCCACATCATGTTTTGGGGCTTAAAGCCCAAGTATTGGTCAAAGGTTTTGTAAGACTCTGCGACTTGTGGGCATGGAGCGTGAAGTATAGGATGAGTCATAGGGTTGTCCACCCTAAAAGTATTGTAATGTAATGTAAAGTCATGTTAGCCTACCCATGGTCCGCGGACCATGGGATTATATAAATAGAGCAAGGCTCTAAGTTGAAAAGATAGCGAAGGAATAAGAGAGAAGAGTACGAACGGTTCGAGCTTAGAGTAGGATTCTAAGTGTATTGGGTTGTAGTAGTAGGAAGGGGCTCTGCAGCTGAGTGCGCAAAGGCCTAGTAGAGTCCGCAACTGAGTGCGCAGACCCCTGCAGCTGAGTGCGCAAGGCGGTGTCGAGTCTGTAATTTGGATTGAAGATTAATAAATAGAAGTTGATTCCTATTTCTGTGTATCTGCTGTGCGTTGCCTTCTTTACGTTTATACTATTTTGTTTATTGCGCGCACTGATATGATTGATGAATATGCTGTAATAATCATTAGTCTTACATAAACAAATAAGTAATTGGGTAATAATATATTAAATAGCAAGGAACTTGGGTATTATATGGGTTGCGCCCTGAGTAGGGATATGTGAAGCAGCACCACAGGGTGCGAAGGAAGAGTAAGTGCGCATAGCAACATGCACGACGGTCATATCGCGGACCTCCAAAATCTCATCAGACATCCCAGGGTGCAGAAACCTGGTTCTAACACCCTCCCATACTACTTTGGGTGAGACCTCAGTTCACGCTCCGCGGACTGTTGCCGAAAGGGCCAGTAGTACCAGGATTTGCTTAGCTAAATCACCTATGAACTTGGGTTAGGCCCATACATGCCAACTAATGGTTTCGTTGCTGGGACTGGGATCTGCATAAGGGATGTTTGATGTCATGCCACTGGAATCCAAAAAAGAAAAAAATTGAAGAGTGGTTGGACAAGAAGATTCACGAGTTTGTGACCCAGGAAAACGGAACTCCGCGAGTATCTAAGGAACAGTGGTTGGAGCTCTACTTGTATATGGAAATCCACGAAATTTTCTTTGCATCCTTTCCTTCTGATTTGTATGATTGGATCGTGAAGTTAGCAATAGCCAGGGAAGGTGTAGGCTCGACAAACCAATAGTGTGGACTCTGGAATTAGTGCACAGACTAGAAGCGTCAAGGGATAAGATCGCGTGAGTTGTGGACCATTGGCTCGACTGAATAATAGGAGGATTTATCACTGAGTTTGTAGTAGACACGACCATCAGCTACAGTGAGGCAGAGCGACATTTCCTCAAGGGACCGTGAGGTAAGTATATTAAATATTTGAACACTTGGATTAAGATGCTATTGTGTGAAAAGTGGGTTATGCGAATAAATTAATGTTTGGAACTACACGAAGTGGGAAGATCTATAGAAGTGGAAGTAGTGAAGAGTTGGAAAACAGTCCCTTAATTTCACCCTCGCGAGAAAGCAAGGAAGAGCTCGTGAAAGTTTCTTCGAGAAGCACGGTCAGTCTGATAAGGTAGCGTATTCCGCATTCACCACCTCCACCCACACTGCCACTGGTCTCACCCTCCTCACCTCCATCTCCACCCACCCCACCTCCGCCACCACCACAGTTCAGTATGGCTAGTGCGATCAGACTACCGGTATTTAGAGGAGTGGGAAATGAAGATCAGGACCAATTCTAGTTCATGTTAAGAGCAATATGGGAAGCACAGGGTGTCGTGGATGATAATATTAAAAAGGCTATGCTGGTGATCCCGTTGCAGGATTGCGCATTAACATGGTATATCAAGCATTCTAATGACCACCTAAACGCAGGAATTGTAGAGATCCAGGCCACGCTGAATAGGAAATTTAGCAGGCCAAAATCAGAAATGCAATCAATCATTGGGTTTAAGGAGATCTTGATGCTCACAAGTGAGACCCCCTGGGATCTGGACCAAAGGTTGAAGATTACGATCTATGAAGCCAATATGACGTTAACAGATGCATAACATCGTGCATGGTTTGTGGCCTCACTTACACCACACTTAAGGGCGGCGCTGTCACAGCAAAAACTTTCCACCCAGGCCGAAGCGTTGGAAATGGAAATGAGATTACATGAAACCCCTATACAAGACCCTGGGTTGGGAGTCCAAAAAATCCATGCACAACTGCAAAATTTGTGTCTGGAAATGAAAAGTTTGAAACAAGACAGGACACCTCGGCTGGAGGTGCGTGAGGAAGTATGGTGCATAAAATGCAAAGGCCAAGGGCATGACAAGGACCACTGTTTAGTGTTTGCGAACTAATTGGCAGGAGGAGGGCTGATGTCGTTAAGACCGAAGGAATAGGAAGGGCCGAGCGTAACATCTTCCCTATGGTGCGCGATTTTCTAGATAGGAGGAAAACACACTACGGACAATTGCCATCTGTTACAGAAGTATACGTAGACGTCCCAAAAATTGTTTTGTAATTTCTGAAGGTCGGTAGGCCATGATGAACACACCTGCCAAAGCTACGAAATAATGATGGATCAGACTCCTGCCTACAGGGTACAAACTAAAACACGAGCCCTTGACCCAAATGCAGGGATGGCACATGCTAGATTTCAGGGGCGTGGTCGGGGTCGAGGTAGAATGGGACCAGGAAGGGGTCGCAGACAACTAATTTGTTACAATTGCGAAGGGCCAGGGCACTATGCCTGTGATTGTACAAACCCAAAAAGAATATCATGTTGGTACTGTACTAAGTTTGATCATGAGGCAGAAGACTGCTCTTCGTTGATAGTGAGGATGCGCAAAAAGGGGGTACTCTAGCCCCCTCCGACCTAGAATTTACAAATGATGAGGTTTGAGCCGCGCGAAGAAGACCCAAATGTAAACATGATGCTCAGGAGCGGTATGACCATGAGAGATGATAAAGGGAAGCAACTAGAAGAAAGCGCGTGGGTTCGCTAGGCTCCTACAAAGGAACTTGAATTTGATTTAGAATGTATGAAGGAGACATTCATGGAAGCTAAGAAGAGCTTCATGGAGGCCTCCACTTTAGGTAGTAAGGATCAACTAGAACCAGGGATGGATCCTTAATGCTCACTACCTTTCTGGAGACATGCATGAAACTACTGTGCGACAGAAAGGCGGTCAAAGGAGAACCCCGCGTGGTCTGGAAACTGGGGAAGCATGCATTGCACACAGGAAGGGAAATGAGGTTGACTATGCAGATTGGTGAGTATGAAATGGATCAGGTGATCCTAGATCTGGGTTCAGACGTGAATGTACTACCAAAGAAAACATGGGAATGCATGGGTAGACTCGTGTTACAATGGTCCCTTATTCAGTTATGAATGGTGAACCAAAAAAGATTTTTTCCATGGGAAGATTGCAAGGCGTAACAGTCGATATTGAAGGTGCGAGCGTGCAGGCATATTTTGAAGTGATAGAGATTGTCAATGACAGCAATCCCTATCCCATGCTACTAGGAATAGACTGGGCCACCGACATGAAAAAAGTCATAAATATAAAGAAGTGCAAAATGATATTTGAGAAGAAGTCACTATGCGTAGCAGTACCACTGGATCCAGCCAAAGGATCGCGATACACTAAACCAGTGCGCGACAGTGATAGTGATGATGATCTCGATTGTATTTACAAGATAACTACGTGAGAATAGGATTTGGTGAATCCGACTGCAGATGGGAGAATTTCGTGGGAGTGCAAAAGCTCCTGCACTTCGGATTCAGATGAAGAAGTAGAGCGATGGCAGAATCGGTTGCACGAAATAACAACGCTTAATTGCAACATGATGGTTAGATCACAACATTGATTGATAACAGAGGCAAGGGAGTTGTCGACATATGAAGGATTGTCAATGGTAGATGAATTTCTGAGCAAATTTGAAAGTGCAGTACTAGAACAGCAACGGTTTGATGCGCTGAAGTGGGCATTATGCGCAACACCCGCACGATGGTGGGATACGCATCAAGGAAATTTTGAGGGCTGGCACGGGTGTAGAAGGATGATGCACCTACGTTTTGGAAAACCCCATCTTCAAATGAAAGTCAATCAGCAGGGGTGGAACAACTTGCACGCCCACCTTTCTCAATGGGTATAAACCTATGCTGTACAGCCCGCACAAATGCACACCAGCCCCAAAATAGAGAATCAGAACAAATCGCAGTAGTAGGAAAGGCGACGCATGCTACCAATTATCCACGTTGAAGTATTTGATAGGTATGCGGAGTACTGAACAAGGTTCACTAGGCGAGACAAAATGATTGGGACCTATGCATGCCAACGGTTCGATGGGCCTACTGGACCATGTGAAAAACCTTAAACATGGAGACAATTCCAAAGGTGCGAAACAGAGTGGAGACCATAATTACTGAAGAAAATACAAAAAGGAATCCGCACGTACTGGACCCTGTCGTGGTGACAGTGTGCAGTGACCAGGAGGAAGAAATCACACATCTACGCGAGGTCAAACATATAAGGATTTAGGAAGCCATCCAGTGAAGGAACCTTAGACTTCGCGAACTCAAAAAGGATCAGGTACGATTGAGGAAGAAAAGAATTTTGATGGATGCTGAGATCAAGAGGCTGGAAAATGAGATGACGCAGGCATGTCTCGTCAATAAACCGAGGATGACAAGGCAAGATACATATGATCGTACCACTGCATTAGAAGAGTGTCGCTGAGAATTTATGACTCTACTACCATGGCTATGACTACACCTAACCAAACGCAGTAACCAGGGGAGCGCACTACATACAGTAGAACGTGTGGCACTGGCGCTAGCGCAGGCAATTGAGGAGCTTTCACGGACTATACTGGAAGGTGAGTTGAAGTCTCACACGGTTGGTGCGAACACCTGACTAGCCATAGGGAGCACAGTATCAGTGCTCCAGGCAGTTGAAAGAGAGCTCGGGACTAAAAAAGAGTTTATTTGGGAGGTGCGCGATGAGGGAGGTGCGCGCAGAATCAGCATGACACAAGGATCGTGCCCGCGCACGGGGAGCTACACTGCTGCGCGAGTAGGCTGGGAAGTAACCATTGGTGTCACTGTTCATGACGAGATGTCCAATTTAAGGCAAAAGGGAGTGGGCGGTGAGCATTTAAAACATGAATTAAGGGCTAGATTTGGGGCAATATGCCGCCAAGAAAGCATTGATGGCCCAGAATTGGGGGGAACGATCGGATTTGAATTCAAAAGGCACTATAAAACTCCAAGGGATAACCATGAGACAACACTTGTTCATTTGAGAATTGAGTAGTTCATTAGAGCATAGAGTGTTGAGCACTGGGAAAGATTTGAGCCCCGAAGTTCGCAAACAACCATAGACAACTCAAGCAAGATGATAACTATTAGGAGAGGTTTGGGCTCTATAGAAGGAACCACCGATGAGGCTGTGCAAAACCCCATGGTGCATGATGGGGTCGTGCTGGAAATCCTAAAATTGCCTCAGATGCCGAGGCCCAAGAAAGATAAGCAGGCGGTGGGACTAGTTCGCATGTCCCCAAGGAATCCGTGATTTGGTAAACTCTCCATGGAAGAAAAGGGTAAGGTTGTCACCATTGAGACAGATGATGAGGAAGAGGACCTATAGGCTCTCCTCAATGAGATAGAGGTAGCTGAAGACATGGAGGAAGACATCCAGCCAGTGCGCGCTGCAGCGAAATTGCCTGAGTATGTGCCTCCATGGAAAGGGAAAGCTAAGATACCCAAGGATTTGGATGCCGCTAAGAGCACACTCCAAACCCCTCTCCTCCTCGATGGAATTGTGTTTGAGGGCTTGCCCCTGGGCCGCATGCCCACAATGAAGTTTGAAGATTGGGACCTCGCGGGCAGTAAGAAGTTGCCACGTTTATAGATTGAGAACCTCATGAAGCAAAGCACGGAGGGATCAGTTACAACACTAGAGCCACAGAAATGGCTGCGTAGTGTGGAGAAGGCTGGACTACTTTAGCTACTATGGATTCCACACTTTCACCATGCACCTATCACAATTTTCATCATCAGGCAGCTACTTTGCCTAGTGCACGATGGGTACTTATGGCTGGAGGAGCCTATTCCCATCATAGCGGATCTTATCCACAGGATTTCCCAGCTCCCCTGTAAGGGAAAGGACCCCGTGAAGATAGCTAGAAAAAGTGGAGATTTGGCGCTCACAGAGGCCATGAAGAAGAAATACAAACTGGAAAAGAAAAAGAGGGGTTACACAATCAACAACATTAAAGATAAAGGGGTGCGTGTAGCCACCCAATTCCTGGTCGGGAAGGTAATGTGAAAATGCCATGGAGATGAGGTACCAACACCGATAGTTGCATTGGTAGAACAATGCGCCGAGGGGTTCCAATTTAATTGGGCCGATTTCCTCTGCGAGGAGTTCCTAACTAACTGCAAGGAAGCCCAGGAGTAGGTTAAGACCTTCCACTACGCATGGTTTCTCTTGTCTATTTTACTAGTAACCAGGGAATTGCCTGAGGAAAATCAGTTCCCTAATATTGAACAGGACTTACCAGAGGCCACAAAGTACACGTCACTCTGGGCTACTAAGGACGCCACGCGGATCCGCGAAACAAAGATCTTCTGGGTGCTCATGGAGGCGAGCATCCGGATGTGGATCAACAGGAGGCCGCGCCTATCCCCCACAGTGTACAATAGTCTGCAGAGCTTTGTAGACTTCAAGGCAGACATGCATAATGTGTATATCAAGGCATGTAAGGATCCGACACAGACATGGACCAAGCTCCCCTTCATCGCCATTGATGATGCGATCTTCTCAGTGCTAGAATCATGGCCTCCTGAGTGGCATGCCCCAGATTTGGTGGAGAAGGATAGAACAACAGCACAAAAGCAGAAGGATGCAACCAAAAATACATTGAAAAAGATCATTGGTGAGGGTCATGCCTGTGATGAACCTTAAAGGTCCGTCACTATTGTGACATATGGTGACGGTCTTTAAAAAAGCATTGTTGTAAGTGTATATAGTGATGGTCCTTTCAGGTTTGTCACCAAAGCCATTTTCAATGACACTTTTGGTGAGGTTTGTTAAAGGCTCGTCACTAATTCTCTCTTTGGTGACACTTTTGGTGAGGGTCATTAAATGCCCATCACTAATTCTCTCTTTGGTGACACTTCTAGTGACGATATTTTATTGACCATCACCAATCATCTTTTTGGTTACTTTTGGGGGCGGTCAATAAATGTTCGTCATCATTGATCATTCCAATGAGTTTTTTATGATGCTTCATGCCTGTGACAGACCTTTAAGGTTCGTCACCAATGTTTCATATGGTGATGGTCTTTAAAACATCGTTGTTGTAAGTGTATATAGTGATGGTCCTTTAAGGTTTGTCACCAAATCCATTTTCAATGAAACTTTTGGTGAGGATCGTTAAAGGCTCGTCACTAATTTTCTCTTTAGTGACATTTTTGGTGAGGGTCGTTAAAGGCCCATCACTAATTCTCTTTTTGGTGACACTTCTAGTGATGATATTTTATTGACCCTCACTAATGCTCTTTTTGGTTACTTTTGGTGACGGTCAAAAAATGTTTGTCATCATTGATCATTCCAATGAGTTTTTGATGAAGCTATGTACTTGTTACTATATTTTTTGTCAAAAGATAACGATTTAAGACCATTGTTGTGGAGTCTTTTTTATTATGTGTCCAAGGTCATAGTGGTTATAATAGTCAGTCAATTTGTTAAGAATTAATTAGTGTGTATCATTTCCCTCAAGTCATAAGAATATAGTTTTCCTATGAGTCAACACATGATTCATCTCTATTAGGTTTATTATCTAGAAAAATTCCTTTAAATAAAGTTCCACTATGTTAGGCCCCTATACTACTAGTGTAACCCCTTATTTTTATTAGTACAACCCCCTTATTATATTGATGTACCCATGTAGTGCCCATATTGTTACTATTGTGCCCGATAGAAGCCCCTTTGTTATTATTGTTCCCTTACATTATTATTGTTATGTCGGCTCTGATTATATTATGAACCCTAAGACTCCTATATATAGAAA
This sequence comes from Pinus tabuliformis, assembly GCA_031772625.1. Taxonomy (NCBI): domain Eukaryota; kingdom Viridiplantae; phylum Streptophyta; class Pinopsida; order Pinales; family Pinaceae; genus Pinus; species Pinus tabuliformis. The sequence continues at coordinate 631,113,635 of CM062820.1, read as the reverse complement.
GGAGGTCTTGCCATTTGTATCAACCAAGAATTTTTCATTTGTGTAATGTAAAGGAGGTTTCCCCCTCGAAGAGGCTGAATTCTAAGGCGTTGATCTATCTTTTCTATCTTTTTGTGAGCTAGTTTCATAACATTTGGTATCAGAGCTTTGGATTCTAGGGTTTCGCTACTCCAAATAGGTCATCGTGGCATTTTCGCTATAACTTTTTTCTGCAATGTTCATAAGAAAAAAAAACCCATTGAGATGAAATTGCACTGAACCTTGAGTCCGAATTTCAAAGCTTTTCACGCTATATTTATGGAGATATGATTTGAGGAAGTTGGTGTTTTTGCAGACTCCTGAATTACATTCCAAATAGGTGACCTGGGGAAAATCGTCATAAATTTATGTCTGAGCATCGGATTGAAATTTTGTAAAAAGGTGCAGAAAGAGGACGGATTTAGTTTCTTGTATATAATTTTCAGAGCCAATGGTCAAAACAGTGACATGTGGCACATCGTACAAGTTCACTCTACTGAACTAGTCTATAATCAGGTCACTGTGGGAGATTTGGCATAAATCTTCCTTGGAGAATCCAATTTGGATCAGACTGGTGGCACTAGAAAGAGGATGCAGAGGGCTACTATAGGTCACAATTTTAGAACTTAAAAGATCCGAAAGTACAAAGTTACAGTCGTTTCAATATCGAGCTCCTAAAATCAAGAAAAAGAAAGATGAGGAAGTTTGATGGCAAGGATCCTGTAAATTGGATACTTCAGATGGAGCAATATTTTGATCTACATGGTGTACCACTATTACAAAAGGTATGTATTACATCTTCATATTTAGAACCGGATCAATTTTTATGGTATAAAGGGCTTTGTACTCGTAAACAACTTGTTATGTGGTCAATTTTCACGGAGGAAATGATAGCACATTATGAGGATACAAAGAGCAACACCTTCTTTAGAGCAACACCACAACAATTGGAAAGAGTAAAATGGCTTTGTTACATAGAGGAAAGTAAAATTATGGAAACAAGGAAGTCTACCCCTCACAACTATAGATATGGAAGTGTTGTTTCTCCTAGCCTTCCACAAACTACAAGGGTTGCACCACAACAATTGGAAGAAAAAAGAGAAAAAGGGCTTTGTTAGAATTGTGATAGAAAATGCACTAAAGGTCATAAGTGTGCTGAGAAGAAATTATTTTACATAGAGTATGAAGAGGAGGAAGAAAAGGATCAAGAAACATCAAAAGAAGAGGATATACATGAGGACCCAACCCCAAAGAAAGAAGAAATGAATAGACCATATCTTGTAAAGCATTGGCAAGAATTACCACTCCTCAAACTCTCAAGATAGAAGGACATATCAAGAAGAAAAAGGTGCAAGAAGTGAAAGATCACATTGAGAAAGAAGAAATGAATCCAACCATATCTTGTAATTCATTGGTCGGAATTACCACTCCTCAAACTATCAAGATAGAAGGGCATATCAAGAAGAAAAATGTTCAAGAAGTGAAAGATCACATCGAGCATCAAGAAATGAATCCGACCATATCTTGTAAAGGATTGGAAGAAATTACCAGTCCTCAAACTCTAAAGATAGAAGGACATATCAAGAAGAAAAAGGTTCAAGCAGTGAAAGATCACATTGAGCATCAACAACAAGTTCTCCAACTTTTAAAGGATAACACCACTTTGGTGCAAAATCGAATGAAACAACAGGTAGATCAACATCGTAGTGAAATTTTTTTTGATGTAGGTGATTGGGTATTTTTACCGCTACATCTCAAGAAAGCTATTTATGAGAAGGAAATGTTGGCAATACTATATGCACTTAAGAAATGGCGACCTTACCGAATGGGAAGACACTTCAAGGTAAAAATGGATCATGATAGTCTTAAATACTTTTTAGAACAACTATTATCTTTAGAAGAACAAAAAAATGGGTCACAAATATGTTGGGTTATGACTTTGACATCATTTATAGAAAAGGGAAGCAAAATTTTGTTGCAGATGCACTCTCAAGAAAGGATGAGGATGTGGAAGCATTGTTTTGTGCTATTTCTATTATCCAACTAGATTGGATAAATGAAGCAAGGGATGAATGGAAGAAGGACGAAGAAGTATAGCCACTTATTCAAAAGTTGCAAAAGATCCCAATTCAAACAATACTGCCAGAAATTGAAGAGGAAGGAAAAATCATATTGGAACCTGGAGCAGTCACAGAAACAAGAACCCGACAGCTACGAAATTGATCAATTTCAGAATATCTCATCAAGTGGAAGAACTTAGCCACTGAAGATTCCACATGGGAGGACAAGAATTTTATACGAAGCATCAAGAATTACTCAAGCGTTGAGGACAACACTTTTTGAAGGAGAGGAGCATGTTAGGCCCCTATACTACTAGTGTAACCCCTTATTGTTATTAGTACAACCCCCTTATTATATTGATGTACCCATGTAGTTCCCATATTGTTACTATTGTGCCCATAGAAGCCCCTATTGTTATTATTGTGCCCTTACATTATTATTGTTATGTCGGCTCTGATTATATTATGAACCCTTAGACTCCTATATATAGAAAGGAGGTCTTGTCATTTGTATCATCCAAGAATTTTTCATTTGTGTAATGTAAAGGAGGTTTCCCCCTCGAAGAGGCTGAATTCTAAGGCGTTGATCTATCTTTTCTATCTTTTTGTGAGTTGGTTTCATAACACACTAGTGTGTGTAGGAACTATATTATTTAATACATAATCAAGCTCTATCAATTCCATTAATGAGAGAGACCTAGCACTCCTCAACACTCATGACACACCTTAACATGCTTTGGAACAGTACACTAACATTCCTTGGCACCTCACATGTCTTGGAACATCCTTGTACCTAGAACATCTTGCCATGAGTAGGATGCCCAAGCACATGTTGGCATGCCCTAGCATAGCATAGCACTCCCCTATCATGTGTTGGCATGCCCTGGAACACCTTGGCAAAATATTGGATTGAAAAACATTAGAACTTGGCACACATTGGCACTTGGCATGTATTGGAACATATTATAAGTGTGCCTAGCATGCCCCTTTTGAAAAATATAAAGTCCTGACTTATTAACCCTCTTATGTGTTCATTTCCTTGCATTTTAGCTTGTTTATTCCTTTTGTTGCCTTGAAACTCCTTGACGTATATTGGCATACTATGGTACCATGCACATCCTAGCATGTCTTAGCACCTAGAATGCCTTGGCACTATTTGGCACATGCTAGCACACCTCAAAAATACCTAGCATACTCTAACACTTCTTGACATTCCTTGATATTACCTGGCATGCCTTACCCATGCTTAGCATACCTTGTCACTCTCTCCTTGGCATGACAGCTAGCACTCATTAACACTCCCCGACGCACCCTTCTATTCATTCACTTCCATTCATTTTGACCTAGTGCTCCCTTGTGTTGTCCTAGTACTCCCTAACACTCCTCAACATGCATTGGCACTCTATAGCACACCTTAGCACTCTTCAATATGCTCTTCCACTTCATAGCATGCATCACACTCCCTAACGCACATTGGCACTTGGCAAGTATTAGCATGTTTGGCATGCGTTGAGATGGCTTGGTATAATTTGGCATGGTTTAATATTAAATTTATTTGAGGTCAATTACTAGAAACTATATGAGAAGAAACGGAGGAAGATTTTGCACTTAGAATGCATTGACACTTGGTACTTGGCACCTATTGGCACCTAGTGTTGGTTTTCCTTGCATGACCCTCATGGAGAAGGTAAATTGATGACTTATTAACCCTATTATGTGCTCATTTACTTGTATTTTAACTTGTTCTCCCCTTTTGTTCCCTTGACAGTCCTTGGCATGCATTGTCACACCCTTTTACATCTTGGCATGCCTTCGCACTTGGCACATCTTATCTTGTTTGACATGTCTTTGTACTATCTGGCAAATGTTAGCATGCACTAGCATTCCCTAACACACCTTGGCAGTCATGACCTTACAACTAGCATTACATTTTTCCATGACTTGGGAACATTACATTCACTAGAACACCTTGGCACTCCCTAGTTTTCATGCCCTCCGTTATCCTGAGAAATGTCCCAGGCTGATGAGGAGATCAATAGAGGTAATCATAGACCAAACTTTTAGTTTGGTAGATAGCCCTACCAAACTAGAGAATGCTCTCTCTATGAAATAACAATAAAGAGATGATTGGAATGTAAAGGATTTTAGGCTAGATATTTAGGTTCAAGTGGGTTTTGGAAAATTTAGGGTTTTGTTGCTCGATAAGGGAGAAAAACCAGGTAGCTAGGTCAGAGGATCAAAGGGTTACAACAAAAAATACAAAGAGGATAAAGGTAGCATTACTTTTGTGATGGATCTTAGGGTTTTTCGGTGTAGTGTAGTGTTTAGAAGAAGTGAAAGGTATTAATGAGCATGAAACATGAATTCATTAAGCAAGAAATAAAGTAACACATAATGATTTTTCCATCGAAACAAAGATTTATGCAAAGAATTTTGTTTATAAAATGTAAGGAAAACCATTGAATAATTGATGAATGGAAAGATAAGATTAATATCTTTCATATAAAGCTATAATAGAGAAAAAATAACATCACAAACTTACTGCACATGAATTCCTAGATAATAGTTGCAAATTGTGTCCTTTGATTTCCAGAAAATGTCCAAGTACAAGCTACAATAGTTCTCTCCTCTGAAATCCAACCCATTCTATCACTGAGAAACTGATACATAAAGACCAAAACAACATCTCCCCACTCTTAGGGGTTGAATCAATGACTTTAGGAACTATTCCATGAGGTGTTCTAACCAAACCCTAATGTCTAGGGAAGTTAAAAACGACTTCTACAATTAACTTTGACTCCATCCTCTCTCATAAATTAGGTCAAATTTACATCAAAACAACTTATAAATACTAACCACCCATTATTTACATTTACTTTTACCCGTCACATTCATCTACTTCACCCTTTTGACTTTTACCAGAGTCAAACTAGGAATTACAAAAAATTACACAGTGAAAATTTTACAAAAATCTCAGAAATTTATAGGTGTACAATGAGTTGTTGGAGGCCATTTTTGAGTGCCTTTCTGAAGTCCAAATCCAGATCTAAAGCATTTTCTGGAAATCTGGGAGAGTGTAGATGTCTTTAGAGTATTGTTTCACTCGAAATGACCAATTTTTGGCTAAGATATGGCCATTCTCCCAAGGTGTCTACAGGTGCACAACGAAATGGAAAGAGAGAGGCATAAAGGTGATTTTTGGCCTCTTTTTTGCAAATTTCTCAAAACCTGAGCCTTAGACCAGGAAAGTGGGAAAATGGGGTTTTAGGTGGGGTCATAAGCTCTCCAAAAATGCTGATTTTACATCATTTGGAGCCCTGAGGAAAAAGCAAAGTGTGAGCTTGTTGTGCTGCTAGACAAAATATTGCCAAAAAATTGCAAGTCTGCACCAAAACACAAAATTTTCTCCAAACCATCACAAAATTTGTCTAGAGATGCCTCCTTAGGACACCCAGAACTTGCTAACACCCCCTATCGTACACTATTATTCATTCATTTCCATGCAATTGAAACTAGTCCTTCCTTGTGTTTCCCTGACACTACCTAACATACCTTGTCAATGCCTCCTTAGCACACCCAGAACTTGCTAACACTCCCTATCACACACTCTTATTCATCCATTTACATTCAATTGAAATTATCCTCCCTTGTGTTTCCCTGGCACTCCCTAGCATGCGTTGGCGCCACACCCTAGCACCTGACACCTCTTGGCATGCCTTAGCACTTGGTATGTCTTGGAATGACTAGCATGCCTTGGAATTTTATAGCATGTGTTATCACTTCCTGGCATTCCTTGCACACCTTGGCAATCCCTAGTTGTCATGCCCTCCTAGATAGCCTTACTTTTTTTGTGACTTTGGAACCCAACCAAGTCATTGAAAAAATAGTGTTGTCCCTAGACGAAAGTCTCCCTCTGTCTAAAATTGCTTTTTCCGTCCCCTTATCATAATCATAGGCTTACCTATTGCAAGTCCTATTATGAAATTGTCCTAATACACTTCGTCCTTGGGACACCTGGAAGACACTCTTATTCATTTGTTTCCATGCACTTTGACCTAGTTCTCCCTTGTGATGCCCTCACACTCCCCAACACTCCTCGACATGCATTGACATTGTCTAGCATGTGTTATCATGCCTTTTCTTTTCTTGGCATGCCCTGGAACTCCTTAGCTATCATGCCCTCATAACTACCCTTATTGGTTTTAAGACTTGGGAACCAACCAAGTCCTACCTCGACTACAACATCTTGACCAAGCTATAGTTACTGCAACTATACCAACCCTTTTTCACCTAAGAATGGCCTATAACTCATCTTAGGCTACTCATGCCCAATCTTAGCTCATCTCACTTAAGAAGTTACCAAGTCAAGGCTCACGTCTAACCATGGCCATAAAACAACTAAGCAACATAGTTTACATCTTGACATGGCATAGCACCTGGAATGTCTAACAATCCCTTGGAACTATGTGGCACATCTAAGCATTCCCTGCATTCCATGGCATGCTTTAGCACTCCCTATCATACCATACCACTCCTTGACATGTCATGGCACTCTTGCATGCCTTGGAACTACCTAGCATATAACTTTGTCACTCCCTCCTGAGCACACTTGGAATTCACTGACACTCCCTATCATACACTCTTATTCGTTCATTTCCATGCATTTTGAACTAGTTTTCCTTTGTGTTTATGTCGCACTCCCTAACACTCCCTGACACGCATTGGCACACCCTGACACACATTGGCACACCTTGACACGCATTGGCATACCTTGGCATGTCGCCCTTACACTCTAGCATTTCTTGTCACCACCTAACATGCCTTGTCGTCCCCTCCTTAGCACACCTATAACTCGTTGACACTCCTTGTCACACACTCTTAGTCATTCATTTCCATGCATTTGAAACTAGTTCTCCCTTATGTTTCCCTAGCACTCCATAACACTCCGTGGCATGCATTGGCACACCCTAGAACGTGACACATCTTGGCATGTTTCCCTAGCTTCTAATATGCCTTAACACTGCCTAACATACCTTATCACTCCCTCCTTAGCACACCTGGAACTCACTAACACTTCCTGTCACAAAATCTTAATCGTTCATTTGCATGCATTATTTTCACCTATTGCTCCCTTGTGTTCCCCTAGCACTACTTAACACTTCCTAGAACGTGTTTTTGATGGACAAAACACTATATATAGGGCAGCTCATCCTCCATTTGTAGACAAGTAAATTTCGTTAAGTAAATTTGTAATAAGAAGTTCGAAGATAACCAACCAAGAGAAGGAAACAAAGAGAGAATATTTTGGTGTTGTTTATGGGTTTGTTGTAGGGATAATAGATCCACATATGCGAAGGAAGGAAGAAATATCTACTACAGAAAAGGTCGAAGATCTTGTTGTTGTCCAAGAAGTCGAATCAAGGAAGAAGATAAGCAAGGTTACACGCTGAATTATAATAAGAGTTCATACCATCCAAGTGAAGAAGATCAAGGTTCAAAAGGTTGGTCAACCACACGTTCTAGGGTTTATGCAAGAGGGCCAAGAACTACAGATTTGATCCATGGAACTGGAATTTGAAGGATAGTCGAGTTATTGAAGGAAGAATCCTGATCATCGTTGACTCAAGGAAAAATAAGGAAGTTGAATCAAGGAGGCTTGTGACTTGGTCTTGGAGATGTCATTGAGTCAAGGGTCTAGGCCATGGTCTTGGTATTCGTCAATTGAAGTTTATATAAGAAGAAGATCTCGTTTGGGGTTTCCTCTCATGTTGGAGAGGTCTTGGCCCTGGTTGATCGCATATTCCATGTGTCTCTTGTCTCCTCATTGTTTATGCATTGGTATATGTTTGATGAAGAATATTGTTTTGAGCATTGTTTGTTATTGTGGATTAGTCTTGAATGTGTTTTTGTATGAAAAATTGGTTGGGTTTGTAAACTATGAGTAGAGCAGTGTTTGATTGATGCATGCTTTACAATAAAATGTGTCACTTACTTAAACAATTAATTTAGTGGAAACATGGGTGTTTGGAAAATTATTTTTGAAATTATGCACCTTACAAGTACATCAACTCATATAATGCATAAATATAATGGAAAGTTGTAACGTGTTGCATCATAGAAAGGATGTTGATAAAATATGATAGCTTAAATGTACATGATAGTTTGGAAAGGTGGGGAATAACTCGTATTTAGTCATAGGTAGCCTAATCAATTCCTTTTTTAATATTTAAATGCCCATGATGATTTTGAAAGTAGGTGGTAGCAATTCTTACTCATGTCATAGACAGCCTAACGAGTACTTTTCTCTATCTAGAATGATACTAGATACAAAAAAAAATTGTATTGTGTGCTTCTTCAATTTTTTTTATAATATATCATGTTATAAAAACTTTAAAATAAGCTTCTCAGTTTGGTTCTTGCATTTTTGGTAAAATCTGAACCCAGCTTTTGAAAGTAGTGTTATTATGGAGGATACCAATAATAATTTTCACTCCATAAAGGTTTTAACCTATCTTTAGTGATTTGGAATTGATCGAAGACAAACAATAAGGTATTATAGACTCATGTGCATGGATGTGCCTATGTTATTTTATGTAACGGATCGATAAGATTGCGAAATACACAGGCAATGAAGCAATTATGGAAAACATAATAGGCAACACATATAAACACTACAAGTTTAATAAGGAGTTCACCCAATACTCTTGGGCCATGTCTCCTGGTATAGCCTTCAGTGGTGACCTCTCTATTATGTCTTCGTAGCAGAGTTTTTACAATAGTGAGCTTAACTTGAGTCTCACACAACAGATACAAATCAGTAAGATTGTACTTGGATCCCCCAAGTCTCTGGAGTACATAGACTCTCCTTACTAACTCTTGGTCTCTGTTGACTACAATAGTATGAGCCCAATCTGAGACTCAATACATGACAAGTGTGCAGAGGAGTTCGCTTGAACCTCTCAAGCCTTCTCTGGAGTACACAGACTATCTGACCCTCTCTATCTCTGTCCTAATCCTGGCTCGATGCTGCCTTTTCTTCTGTAGGTCAGCTTGGCTTCTGCTCTCTGCTTTCGGCTTACTACCTACTGCTTACTACTCTGCTTCTCTCTCTATCAGTTTTTGGCTTTAAAGCCAATCTGCTTCCCGGCTCTCCGGTTCCCCTACCTCTATCCATTTGAATCCCTCTATGCTGTGTAATTAGTCATTGTATAACACCTCACAGGGAGGTGGTCACCTATTTCATAATGGATGAGTGTCAGTTCTCTTGGACATATTTTAAACAACCGTTTTTTCCATTAACTCCAAGAATGCCTGCAAAACACGACCTTCTGCCAACGCATCGTCCATATTGGACTTCAATCCTATGTGATATTGCTTTATAATCTTGTCAAATCTAGTCATCCATCAGAACACATCTCTGCCGTTGATCTGGGGGCCCCAGATCCTATGGTCATTGTTCATATCGAGTGGCTAAGTAGCATGATTTTTACCCGTTCGAAGTGAGCAGTTCTCTCTCTCTTCCCCAGGACGCATGGCAATCATTGTATGGCATTGGGCAGAACTCGGTCGAAACGCTTACCGCTCGAAGCCCATCCGATATCTTGCTGGTTTTGTGGAATCCCGCTTCGATGGAATTAAAACAATATTTTCTGTGTTTTATAATTATTTCGGGTCCGGGTGCTCGGGGCTTCTCTTCACTGAGAGGTTTGCCCTACGATATGCGATTAGCGACTTGTCGCTAATCGCATATCGGAAACTACCTTCACTGCTTAAATTTGTCCCTGCATTTGTTGGTTGGTGTCAGCGTGCGTTACCATGGTCCACCACTCTGCGTGCTAGATCGATGGCCCTCATTGATTCGCGTTGATCACCATTGCAACTAACATGAGGATTCATTCGATAAGCTTGATCTTTATAAGACTATGAATCTTTGGCATGATTTTTAAAGAGTTCATGAAAACTTAGAGAGTGTTCTAGGATCCTATTTGGATCACGCCTTCCCAATGAAAAAGCTTTTGGACCACCAAAAGTTGTTTTTTAAGCATCAATCAAGTGAGGATATAGATTCCTCGCTTGCCCAATTTCTATCCATCTTGCAGTGCTTGGTTTTGAACCTTTGAGTCTAATCATGAGGTACTCAACATACCCTCTGCACATAGTTCTCACCTTCTTGTCTAGAACTGTGTCTTCCTGCAACCCATTGAGATATTCAGGCAACAGATCATCAATAGAAGGCAATTGACTCTTCTCTTCGGGATCTTCAATCAATGAAGGTTCAAACAGTCTCAAGCTTTCTGCATTAACTACTGAGTAGATGTGCATGTAAGCTAGAAAATCGAGGCGAAAAGTATTCTTACCGATTTTCTCAAGTATCTTGAAAGGTCCATACCTTATTGGCTTGAGCTTCTTACCTTCACCTTGCATTCTGTCTTTGCTGGAATACAGCCAGGCTTTATCACCAACTTGGAAACTGTTATCACTCAGGTTGTTCCCTTTGACTCCCAAGGGAATACGGCCGAGGTAACCACTAACCAATCTTTGGGTCACAGGTTCTAGCCTACCTATGACCAGAGAGGGCTCTCTCTTTATGTTTTAACTTTGTTTGTATAATATTTTAGGCTAGTTATGATGCTCAAGGTTTTGTTTTCGGAGTTTGCTGGATGATGACTTCAGTCAAGATATATATGTGCTTACCAGGGTGTTCTAGGCCATTGGGCATGGAGTCAGTGGTGCTTTATTTGTTTGATATGCTGTGTTGATACAGTAGTGATGCTGCAGAGCCAAATAAGTGTCTGAGAAACAATGCTTTGAAACTGTGATTAAGTGTGATGTAACCAGGCTATGAAAGGCGATTAAGAATCTTTCAACAAACTGGTATGGAGAAACAGTGAGAATATTATTTAGAAGCAGTGAAGAATTTCTACATAACATTCATATTTATAGAATTAATGAAAACATGAGCAATTAAGAGTTCATGTTCATGATCAATTCTGAAGAAAACATTTTCAGCAATAAAGATTGAGCACAAGGTGTAACCAAACATTTCCTGTACTATTCCTTTTCTCTACTGCTAGATTAGTGATACATGTGTATGATTTTAATAAACATAAGAAGACAAAACATAGATTGAGAAAACTTATTGTTCCATCAGACAACACAGGAATTCTGCAACAGCACGCATAGCATCACCAAGACATCAAACATTCAGGAAATCACTGAGTTTTTCCAGCCTTTTGCATTAGATAATCTGAAAATATACAATACATTTGCCTCAGAATGAAAATCACCAACCCCTCATATGTTGCCAGGGGAGGTATATATACATAATTTACATAAGAAAATATCTAGCTGATGAGTAAATTTTCCATTAATATTGGGCCAACTCCTGGAGCATGGTAGCTGAGAAAGTAAATGTTGTAGTAACTCTTCAGTGCCTTAGCTGTCCAAAATGGTCAGAAAATGTTGACTTTGTGGCTGTTGGAGTCGGCTGAGGATATGCTGTCCAAAAATTGTGTATTTATCTCTTGGCTTGTTGTCGTTGTCTATATGCCGAGTCACCTTTCAGCTGCCTTAAATGTTGTCTTTATTCTGCTGTTTGACTTTTGCTAAGTTGGAGCTGGCAATGACCGAGCAACTGAGGCTATTGTGGCAAAATTTGAAGCATTGCCTGCCACCAATCCTCCTTGGGCATTTGGTGTCTTCGAATCTTCACTAAAGTTTCATCTGCCTCTGTATATCTGTAAAAATTTGGAGGAACCTCAAAAAGGTGATTTACCTCATTTTCAATGAAAAATAGACCTTCAAGTTTATTATATAGGCTTTGCCCTGTTGGAGGCCCTGTTTCCTCAGAAGTACTGCCAGATGCAGTGATTTGATTTTCAATAAAATTCGACATTCTAGTGGCATATTGCTCACGGGGGAGCAGTCTTCCTGTGTTGTTTAGTAGGCTGGGAAGTCCCTTTTGTTGCAGTGCTCCCAATTTGAGTTTGTACTCATCCACCTCAGCCTGTATTTCATAGCATTTCCTCTCCACGGTTTGTACAAAATTCCTAAGAGTCAGCACCTTTTTAGTTGTAAGAACAGCCTCTGTTCTGTTGACAATGTTGATGGCTGCCAGTTCCTCCTTAGTCTGGTTGTTCAAAAAATCTATCATTCTATTGGCCTGCTCAGGCCTGTTTCCCAGCACTGTTTTGGCCTTCTGAATCTCTATCTGTGCTTGGCCAATTAAATCCATTTGTTCATGCACAGTCTTAATTGACTTCCATTGTCTAGTGATGGATTGGTCAATTCGGGCCCATAGAATTCTTTTTATTTCTGCCATAGCACTTTCTAGCTTGAGCTCTTTCTCCAAGGCCTTTATCTTCTCTTTGAGGGCCTTTATTTCCCTACCTTGTTCTGCCACAGTCATCTTTGATTTATCATATTTGGCCTCTAGCTCTGCCAACTTTTCCTTGGCTTGTTTTATCTCAGTAGCCTGGAGCTCCATTTCTTTAATAGCCTTAGTCAAATCTTCCATGTTTAAATTGGACTCTGGGGCTGTTGTTGTTGCTGTTGCTTCTGTTGTTGCTATAGTGGTTACAGGGGCTACTGCTGCCTCTATTGTTGCTGTGGTTGTTACAGGGGCTACTGCTGCCTCTGTTGTTGCTGTGGTAGAAGTAGTTGGAGGAGCTTGGGATGTGGATTCTCCCTGCTTATCTTGTAGTGCCCCTTCAAGTTCCTTCTCCAAATCAAGGACCTTCTGGTTGAGCTGCATTATAAGATCCAGTTGCTCATTGGCCTCCTTTTCTTCTGTAATTCTGTTGTTTGAGGGTGCTCGGTGGGCAGCATCTTTAACCTTTTCTTCAATGCATTAAGGTCATCTTCTTTTTTCTTCATGAGGGCCCTCACGCCCTTTGGGTCCTTGGGATCATGTCCTAGGTCGATGATGATGTCCTCAAGTGATTTAATTCTGTTGTCCTTGGCCATGGAGGACATTCTCTCAAAATCCAACTGAATGTTGGTATTTTTCAGTGATTCTTTTAATTCATGGGCCATGGTTGCCCTGTCCACCAAGGTAGCATAGACCATTTCTCCAGTTTGCTTGTGGAGTTCTATTTGGTCCATTGGGTGAATGTCTTTTGCCATGATTTCCACCCTTGTTCTTACATAATCTGCAGCTGATTTGGGCTGCGGCACCTTAGGTTTGAAGTGGCTGAGGAGCATTTTCTCCTCTTGAATGTCATAGACAGACATTAGCCTTTCTTGCTTGGCTGGTATTGCTTTCAGAAACTGTTTGTACACTTCAATTCTCAGCAAGTCATTTTGTGCCTTTATTTGTTTGAAAGAAGCCTTAGTGCTTGAGGGCTTCTTGCTCTGCTGAGAGGAGGAGGATACCTCCAAGCCAAGCTGTAATCCCTACTCCTGCTGAAAGGAGCTTGTACCTGTTTGCTGGCTGCCTTCCCCATCTTTCCTTGGACTGTCAAGGACTTCTTCACTTATCTCTTCTATTACCGGGGAGTCAACCTTTTGCCTCTTGGCCTCAGGTTGCTGGGAGGATCCACTAGTAGGAGTGGACTCTTCTCTGTCTCTTTTCTTACCCCTCTCCTCATGTGCTGGAGTCTGCAAAACCATTGTTGTAGGTGGTTTAGTTTGCGGTGGAGGGGTCTGCTCTTGTTGCTTCCCAATTGAGGAGGCAGGTTGTTCTTTTACTGTTTCTTCTTCAGCACCCATTATTCTTTTCCCTTTATCTGTACCTGATGCTACTGTAGAAGGTGCCTGTGTGGTTGGTGCAGTTGTTGTGGCCGAGGTCCCTTCTCCTACTGGGTGTGGTCGCTTGAAGGATACCTGGATAGACGATGTCGAGAGCCTCCGGGTTGACAGTGGATGAATAATGCAGGTGAATTGGTGATCGGCGGTGTCTGCAGCTTTGAATTTGGCGGCTTGGAGGCGAATTTCGGCGCAAAAAACTCACAATGGCTCTGGCGACTCTTTTCAAATGAAAATGACATATAAATGGCCAAAACGCACGTTTTAACGACAAATTTGGAAAAAATGGGTCATTGGTGCTTTTCCGCCGATGACGTCAGCATGACGTCATGGCGGGCCCGGGGTACGGAGGGTGACGTGGGCGCTGAGCTAGAGGCCAGCGTGGCGGGACACGGTGGCGGGTGGTGCGGGGTGGCAAGGTGACCTGGAAGGCCACGAGGCGCGAGGGCGGGTGCAGGTGGCATGACATCATGGTGACGTAGGACTGACGTGACAGCGGAGGTGGTAAGCGGTCTCCCCGCACCGCTTTTGGGAGAAGGCGGTATCGGGGAGGGGGGCTGCGAACACCCCCGCCGGCTGCCACACGTCCCGTGTACGAGGGGGAAAACCTCCCTCTCCCCAGACGTTAAAGGGAGGCACGTTCAGATTTCAAAACGCTCACCCACCATTGGATGAAGGGGGGCGGGAGATGGACGGCTGGTGGGCGCCCCGACCCGTCGTGCATGTTGGGGGGACCCGCTGGTCGATTAAAATATTCATTATAATATTTCGGATATTAAACTTTGGTTAAGGGGTTTTTGTGGGTTTTTTTGGGGTATGGGTTAATCTGTCGGGGGGTTAACAAATGGTTAGACTTAGGTTTGAGTGGGGGAAAAGGTTTGCATGGGTATTTATGAACTTTTTCGGAAAAAGGGGTATAGATGAGGGTTAAGGGTGGGCTATTAGTCTAACCAGGGGTTAGAGTAATTCCCAAAACAAGGGTTGACTATAGTCCCTGGTGGACTAATGTCTCCCATGGACCTACTATTCAGCTATAATGCTAAAGGGGGGATACTTATACATTGTTTGGGGTTTTATACACCATGGTGTTATAATAATAGGGAAAGGGGAACATAGGGGATTTAGTGTAGATAGAGTTAGCAGTTAGTATTGTAGGGGAATATGAATGGGAAAATGATAGAAACTAAGTTTTTCGGAAACAAACTTAGTTAGGGAGTAGATCAAAATGAAAAGAATTTTTACACAAGAAATGTGGCTCCTTTTCAAAGAGAGAAGTGACTTCTGACATCAAATTTGTACAAATGAAGAATGCAAGGAGGACTGATCAGGCAGATCCTGCAGTGCTCATGGGGAGGTTAGCAAAAAACTTTGAAGGGGAAGGGGGAAGTTAGTGATGGTTTAGTAGTTTGCCGAATAGGCCACTGCTCTTGCCTTTCTCCTGCTGGTGACATCATTGTGATTTTTCCCAATTGATATGCTTAGATCATGCTTTCTGCAACCTTCAACTGCCTACCCTGCCTAATATGCCTAACATTTTTCTTCCTTTGGATGGGTGCACTTGGTCTTGCAAACCCTGATAATTCTCTTTTCTTCTTGCTGCCCTCCTATCTAAGTCTACCCTTATGACTTCCAAGGGCCCAGATTTAGCAGTTGGGCTCCTTTCTTTCTCTATCCACCTAGTCATCTGTCAAGCTTGAGCTGTTTGAGCAGGTACTTCCTTTCTAGTCTACCACATGCAATTTAAAACATGGTGAGGCCCAGCTTGAGCTGTTGGACCACCCATCAAAATAGTAGTGGCAATTTGGACTAGCCACTTTCATGGTCTTTGTTTGGGGTTCATTTCTTTTATTTTTTCTTTGACCAATTCATTTTCTTGCCCTTTGATTTTTCTTTTAAGGCATACCCTCTTTACATTTTTTAAATTGTCTGGTTCTTTCACAAAAATGGAACCTTAGCAGCATGGAAGGTGAACATTTTTGGCACTTCCACTGTCAATCATGAGAGATGAAAACCTATTGGTATAGGAGGCTAACAGTGGCTCCACTTGGGGATGGCTTTTCCAGGTGAAAAGCCAAGAACAGCAGGTTAGATTGCCTGAGTTTCTGCTTTCTTGCTGCTGGCTGAATTTCTATATTGTTGGAGACCAATGGTTAGGACCTTAAATAGTTGCAGGCAGCACCCAGTAAGCTGATTTGCTGTGAATTTGCAGATCTGTTTTTTACCTGTTTCTCAAACTTTCTCTTCATGATTTGATAACTACCCTGTGTTTTCCTTGCTGCCCAAATGCCAGGATCAACATTTTCCAAAAAAGAACATAGTGTATTATCCTGGTCTTCTCAAAATATGATGCACTCGCTGCTTTATTTATCTGTTGTAATTGAAAATACTGGAAATACAAATATTTATGTACAATATATGCATGTTCAGTGTTTGATCAAAGGGAGTCAAAATAATGATTGAGCATTCTCCCATTAACTGGGCCTTCCTCGGTGTTTGAGCCATCCAAACTTCTTAGAAAATAGGTGTTGTTTCCTTGTATGGCGTAGATAACATAGGGCCCCTTCCATAAAAAATCAAACTTATCATGTTTGCCTTTGTCCTCCCCTCTGGAATCCCATCTTAACACTTTATTTCCTATAAAGAAATCTTCATCTTTGGTTCTTTTGTCAAATATTATTTTGAGCTTTTCTTGTAGAACTTGGGTTCTTTGATAGACTTCTTCTCTTGTTTGCTGTAAATGAATTGTTTGATTGATTCTTCTTTGGATGTCATTTGGCTCAGCTTGTATTTCTTGCAGCAGCTTGATCACTGGAAGTGCTAGAGATGTAGGAAACTTTGCTTCTAGCCCATAGACCAGTTCATATGGACTCATGCCAATTGATCTCTTGGTGGTCAGTCTATCAGCCCACAGTGCATTTACCAATTTTTTATGCCAATTCTTTTTGTTTTCTTCCAAAATTTTTTTAATGATGTTGATGAGACTTTTATTGGAAGATTCAACTAGGCCATTACCTTGAGGATAATAGGCAGTGGAATGACCTAGGGTCATGTGATACTTGTGACAAAAGTTGATCATTTTCTTGGACTTGAAAGCAGCAACATTGTCTGTAATAATTTTGTCTGGACAGCCAAACCTGGACAAGATGTTGGTTTCTAGAAATTGTATAATAATGGAGTCATTGGCTTGCCTACAAGGGATGGCCTCTATCCATTTGGTAAAATAGTCTGTGGCAGTGAGAATCCACCTATGCTGGCCAGAGGATGAAGGGTGAATTTCACCAATGAAGTCTAAACCCCATTGCTGGAATGGTCTCTCAGCTGAAACTGGTTTGAGTGGTAAAGGTAGCAGTTTCCTCTTGCCCTCAAAAATTTGGCATTTGTGACAGGACATTACAAATTTCTTCACATCAGCAAACAAGGAGGGCCAATAAAATCCAGCCCTTAGGATTTTATCTGCTGTAGATTTCCAGTATAAGTGTCCTCCGCAGTCACCTGCATGAAATTCCTTGAGGACATTGTCAGTTTCTTCTATTGTTAAGAAATTGAGTAATATTCCTTCATGATTTCTCCAAAATAAAACATTGTCAATGATACAAAACTTTGATGCTTTCATTTTCAAGAATCTTTTCTTGGTTCTGGACAAACCTGGAGAAGCTTGCAGGTTTAATAATACAAAACATATATCAGTATACCAGGGAGATTGCATAAAGGCTTGGTTGATCTGTGGAGTCGCCATCTCCTGTTCGCCGTCCAGTTCATTAATGTCAAGGGCTTGAAAATTGGTTTTAGTCATTAGTTTGGCTAGGCCTTGTCCTTTTATCAGTTTGGTGGGTTTAATCTCTGTCATTTTCTAAGATATTGGCAATCCATTTGCCCCTCTTGCCTTCAATTCCTTCTTGGGTTAGAATATCTTTGACCACTGCATTAGGAACATAGGCAATTATATGAGAATAAAGAATATAGATTCTGAATTCCTTGATGGCTTTTACCAAGGCATAGGCTTGTTTTTCCATGATCTGATATTTCAAAGGAGCATCCCTAAGGGCTCTACTAAAAAATGCAATGGTTTTTTCACAGCCTTGGTCATCTTTTTGTAGCAGAACAGCAGCAATAGTATGCTCAGAAGCAAAGGAAAAAATAAGGAAATCTTGATCAAATCTAGGGCTTGTGAGGACTGGTGTGTTTGTCAACGCTCTTTTGATATCCTCAAAGGCTTGTTTAGCTTCCATAGTCCATTTGACCTTGGAATCCTTTTTCAGCATATTGTTTAGCAGTCTAATGAGTTCAGCCAGGTTTGGAATGAATCTCCTCAGGAAGTTGATCTTTCCTAGAAAGCTTGGTAGTTCTTTGATGTTTCTTGGATGTGGTACTTGTAGGATAGCTTGAATTTTGTCTGGATCAATCCTAATTCCATCTTTTGAGATTATATGCCCCAAAAGTTTACCTTCTTCCAGCCCAAATAGTGACTTCTTTGGGTTCAATGATATGCCATACTTTCTACAAATTGTGAAAACCTGCCTCAAGTGTTCTAAGTGTTCTTGATCTGATTTTGAAAAGGCAATGAGATCATCAAGATAGATAACTAGGAAGTCATGAATTTCTTTGGCAAAGGCAATGTCCATTGCTCTTTGGAATGTGGCCCCTGCGTTTTTAAGCCCAAAAGGCATTTTGACATATTTAAATGTCCCCCAAGGTGTCGTAAAGGCAGTTTTGTCTTGATCATCCGGGTGTACTAGAATTTGATTGAATCCTGAAAAACCATCTAGTAAAGAGATCCTAGCAGCTCCCACTACCCTTTGCAAGATGTGGTCCATTTTAGGTAAGGGATAATGGTCTTTGAGAGATACTTTGTTCAGATTCCTAAGGTCAACACACAGTCGGATTTCCCCTGTCTTTTTCCTGGTAGGTACTAGGTTTGAAATCCACTCTGAGAATCTAATTGGGGCAATGATCCCCGCTTCATACATACGTTTGACCTCTTTTTCAATGAGGGGGAGTAGAACGGGATTGATTCTCCTAAGCTTCTGTTTGAATGGCTTTTGATTTTCTTTTAGAGGGATAGTGTGCTGGATAACTGATGTGTCATAGGATTTGAGGTCCTCATAACTCCAGGCAAAGACATCTTGAAACTCTTTGAATAACTCAATGTATTTTAGTTTCTGTTCAGGCGGTAATGCTTTGGATAATTTGACCATTTTGGGATATTTATGGGTCCCAATATTACAATCTTCTATTTTAGCATTTAATGGTTGCATTTTCGGTTTTCTTGAGATGTCATTTGAATCAAACAGATCCTCCAAAGGAGTTAGACCTATGGGCAGAAAATTATCTTTCAGCTCAATTACCTCATCTTCTGCTTCAGTCATTTCCTCTGCATCATCTAATTGTTTCAATTCCCGTATAGTTTCCTAGTCAAAGGTGGTAGGATGCAAAACTAGATCAGCTGTTTCAGTTGATATTTCATGTGTAATTATGCGGATCTGTGGTTGATCATCTCTAGTGCTAGTGTCAATGTTCATGCCAGAAAATTCTTCTTTTAAAGTGAGAAAGTTATTTATCTATTTGTTACTCTCAAATACTTGCCAATTCTTGATGTTATCCGGAACTGAAGGTCTGTGTTTGATTTCAGCTGTAAATGTATGATTGGTTTTGAAAGGCAATTTACAAGTGTTGGCAAAGGTTGCCAGGCTGTGAGCATGTAGATTAAGTTCTCTGGAAATTTTAGTCAACTGTGATTGTGAGAAGCTCTCAAGTATTTGAATAGCTGCCCCTTTGTATGCTCTCAACCTCAGATCATTTGTGGTGAAATTTCCCTTCATCTGTTGTATGACTAGATCTGAATCTCCCAAGATTGAGATTTTGGTTGCACCTAGATTTTTTATGAGTTTCAGACCTAACAGGAGGGCTTCATATTCAGCCATGTTGTTTGTGCATCGAAAGTTTAGTCTGTATGCATGGCCCTCAGCTTGGTCATTGTGCATATTGTGGATCCATATTCCTGCCCCAGCTCCTAGCTTATTTACAGAGCCATCAAATTCTAGATACCATAAAGTTTCATGATCAAGATTTGGATTGGGATCATTAGAAAGTTGGATGATGGGTAGGTTGGTTTCTTGCAAGTCACTTGGTGTATCCTGCTCCTTTGCCTTCTTATCAGCTATTCCCACAGTCCCTTGGTCTTTGAAAGTACATTGTTCAGCTGACTCGTCGGTCTCTACTATCATCAATAGTTCAGAATAAGCTTTGTGACAGATATTGGCATTGTAGAGAATGAATGAATCCATGTCTGAGTGTATTGAGTAGATTGGGAAGTTTTGGGGCTTCTCTTGACTGCTTACCACATATTTCATCAGAGTTTCCCGGTATAATCTCTTTGGCTGCCCAAAGACTGAGATAGTTGCATAGGACATATCTAATTGCAGAGATCCTTGAAGTTTAGCCCCCCAGGATCTGGATAAGAGCATGCCATACTTAGGGGGTATGTCAGCTACCACTACATCCATCAAGATAGTTTTGGTTGGGTATTGAACCAGGGAAACACATAAGTCTTTAATTAGGCCTAAACACCTGACTTGGCTTGAATCAAATGAGAACAGATCTTTGTAAGGTCTTGTGATATCTAAGTCAAGTTTTTCCATCACAAATTTGGGCATTAAGTTGTGTGAGGCCCCAGAATCGAACATTTCATTATGTAGGACCTTATCGTGAATGTTTAGACTGACATAAAAGGGTGGTACCCCTCCATTTTCTATTTTTCCATTAACCTCAGGCCCAAACAGCAACTCTGGTTGGTCATCTAGGACATTCACAACATCTTTATTGTCTGATACTTGGAGTGATTTATTGATCTTTTGTCTGTATATGTCATGTTTGGCTAATTCCGAAAGAGGAACTGATATCTTTAGCTTGCTTATTTCTGTTTCCAAGTTGAACGGTTTTTCCATTTGAATTTTGGCATTCATTGCAATAGTTTTTTCCTTTTCAGCTGAGTTATCAAGTGTCTTCTGCTCATAATTAGGTCCATTTTGAGTAAAACTGGTGCCATGTTTGTTTCCTAAGGGAGCATCTGCCTTTGTCTTTAATGGATATGGTAGACCTGGCTGATTTTGAGAGGACTGTTGTTCTGAAATGTCTTCCACAGTCACTTCTGTGGCAGGTGGGTTTGAGCTGCCAGCTGATTGGGGAAGAGAGGTATTTTCATTGATTTTTTTTGGCTGCTTATCGTCCTTTAGTTTGAGGGGTGTAGGCACATCTATTGTTCTACTCCTGAGTTTGTACTATTTGTGCACCTCATACACAGTTGCATCATATCCTTCTTTAAAATCGAATGACTCTCCTGACTTAGTGTGGAATTGACTGTCATTGTAAATCTCTTGGTCTTCTTGTGTTAAAAAGACTTGATTTTCACTGTCCAAACCCATCATATTGATGTGAGGGTCCTCACTAGGTTCACTAGATGTTGAAGCCTCCGCATAATTCTCTTGGAAAGGGGGTCTGACGTGCTGGTCAGGATCAGTCCTTCCAACATTAGGATTTTGATTCTTTCTGAAGTTTGGGTTTCTAATATTGCTTGTTTGACCTTCCCATGATGATTTTCTTTCTATGGTTTCCACCCTCTCTCCAAGTCTATCCATCCCTTTAATGATTGCATCTAGCTTTTTCTCAAACGATGAGGGTTCTTCTTTGAAAGTAGTTCTCCTTTCAGTCCTTGCCCAGTTTCTTTTGGCAATTAGATTTGCCTCTACACTAACAGCTATGTTTTGCATGTCTGCTAGAGTTGCAGGGGCTCTTTCTCTTAGCTGATATGCCATATCAGCATCAAATCCATCAGGGAACTTAATCAATGCTAAATCAGGTGGAGGTCTAAGATTTTGAGGAATGGCATTATAAATAGTGTTGAATCTAGTGCAATAGTCCAAGACAGCTTCCTGTGGGCCTCTTTTTATGGTATCATATTCAGATAAAATGTGGAGAGGGTCCTTTTTCTTTTCCCATCTGTTGAGGAAGGACTGATAAAGGGCACCTGAATCAACTATAGAATGTGCAGCCAGTGCCCTGAACCAAGTTCTTACTTCACCTGTTAAACTTTGGATGAAGATTTTCATCCTTACATCATCATCATCTATCTCATAGTTCTCAAAGTAGTCTTGCATTTTCTTAGTATGCTGTAAGGCAGTGTATGTACTGGTTCCATCAAAATAAGTAATTTTGCCTTGGTAGTCCTGAGGCATGGCCCCAGGATTGCCAGGCAACTGTAGGGGTGCATAACGATTAGCCATATTTGGTGGGAGAAGTGGGACAACTGGAACAACAGGGATGGTAACAACAGTTTGTGTGTTGGTTATAGACAATATGTTTTGTGAAGTGGATGATGAAGAGGGGGAAGAATGAGTTGTATGAAGGTGAACGGTTGGTTTAGAAGGGGTTGGAATAAAACTTTGCTGAACTGCCTCAGGGCTAGTTTCAGGAGATTGTTCTGGTTCCTATGAGTTTTATGGATCAAATTTGGATTCTCGAAAACAGGTGGGGGATTTGGGTCAGGATTTGACTTGGTGTGCCTAGTTCTCTTTTTAGGAGCCAACTTTTGAACTTGTTTTTGGTATTTTTGAGGATATTTTTTAGAACTATTTTTAAGGGACTGCTCAAGCTTTTGGAACCACTGTCTAAAAATAGACAGCAATTGAAAAATACACTCTATCCCCAGTGGAGTCGCCAATTATGTTATCACTCAGGTTGTTCCCTTTGACTCCCAAGGGAATACGGCCGAGGTAACCACTAACCAATCTTTGGGTCACAGGTTCTAGCCTACCTATGACCAGAGAGGGCTCTCTCTTTATGTTTTAACTTTGTTTGTATAATATTTTAGGCTAGTTATGATGCTCAAGGTTTTGTTTTTGGAGTTTGCTGGATGATGACTTCAGTCAAGATATATATGTGCTTACCAGGGTGTTCTAGGCCATTGGGCATGGAGTCAGTGGTGCTTTATTTGTTTGATATGCTGTGTTGATACAGTAGTGATGCTGCAGAGCCAGATAAGTGTCTGAGAAACAATGCTTTGAAACTGTGATTAAGTGTGATGTAACCAGGTTATGAAAGGCGATTAAGAATCTTTCAACAAACTGGTATGGAGAAACAGTGAGAATATTATTTAGATGCAGTGAAGAATTTCTACATAACATTCATATTTATAGAATTAATGAAAACATGAGAAATTAAGAGTTCATGTTCATGATCAATTCTGAAGAAAACATTTTCAGCAATAAAGATTGAGCACAAGGTGTAACCAAACATTTCCTGTACTATTCCTTTTCTCTACTGCTAGATTAGTGATACATGTGTATGATTTTAATAAACATAAGAAGACAAAACATAGATTGAGAAAACTTATTGTTCCATCAGACAGCACAGGAATTCTGCAACAGCACGCATAGCATCACCAAGACATCAAACATTCAGGAAATCACTGAGCTTTTCCAGCCTTTTGCATTAGATAATCTGAAAATATACAATACATTTGCCTCAGAATGAAAATCACCAACCCCTCATACGTTGCCAGGGGAGGTATATATACATAATTTACATAAGAAAATATCTAGCTGATGAGTAAATGTTCCATTAATATCGGGCCAACTCCTGGAGCATGGTAGCTGAGAAAGTAAATGCTGTAGTAACTCTTCAGTGCCTTAGCTGTCCAAAATGGTCAGAAAATGTTGACTTTGTGGCTGTTGGAGTCGGCTGAGGATATGCTGTCCAAAAATTGCGTATTTATCTCTTGGCTTGCTGTCGTTGTCTATATGCCGAGTCACCTTTCGGCTGCCTTAAATGTTGTCTTTATTCTGCTGTTTGACTTTTGCTGAGTTGGAGCTGGCAATGACCGAGCAACTGAGGCTATTGTGGCAAAATTTGAAGCATTGCCTGCCACCAATCCTCCTTGGGCATTTGGTGTCTTCGAATCTTCACTAAAGTTTCATCTGCCTCTGTATATCTGTAAAAATTTGGAGGAACCTCAAAAAGGTGATTTACCTCATTTTCAATGAAAAATAGACCTTCAAGTTTATTATATAGGCTCTGCCCTGTTGGAGGCCCTGTTTCCTCAGAAGTACTGCCAGATGCAGTGATTTGATTTTCAATAAAATTCGACATTCTGGTGGCATATTGCTCACGGGGGAGCAGTCTTCCTGTGCTGTTTAGTAGGCTGGGTAGTCCCTTTTGTTGCAGTGCTCCCAATTTGAGTTTGTACTCATCCACCTCAGCCTGTATTTCATAGCATTTCCTCTCCACGGTTTGTACAAAATTCCTGAGATTCAGCACCTTTTTAGCTGTAAGAGCAGCCTCTGTTCTGTTGACAATGTTGATGGCTGCCAGTTCCTCCTTAGTCTGGTTGTTCAAAAAATCTATCATTCTATTGGCCTGCTTAGGCCTATTTCCCAGCACTGTTTTGGCCTTCTGAATCTCTATCTGTGCTTGGCCAATTAAATCCATTTGTTCATGCACAGTCTTAATTGACTTCCATTGTCTAGTGATGGATTGGTCAATTCGGGCCCATAGAATTCTTTTTATTTCTGCCATAGCACTTTCTAGCTTGAGCTCTTTCTCCAAGGCCTTTATCTTCTCTTTGAGGGCCTTTATTTCCCTACCTTGTTCTGCCACAGTCATCTTTGATTTATCATATTTGGCCTCTAGCTCTGCCAACTTTTCCTTGGCTTGTTTTATCTCAGTAGCCTGGAGCTCCATTTATTTAATAGCCTTAGTCAAATCTTCCATGTTTAAACTGGACTCTGGGGCTATTGTTGTTGCTGCTGCTTCTGTTGTTGTTGTAGTGGTTACAGGGGCTACTGCTGCCTCTATTGTTGTTGTGGTTGTTACAGGGGCTACTGCTGCCTCTGTTGTTGCTGTGGTTGAAGTAGTTGGAGGAGCTTGGGATGTGGATTCTCCCTGCTTATCTTGTAGTGCCCCTTCAAGTTCCTTCTCCAAATCAAGGACCTTCTGGTTGAGCTGCATTATAAGATCCAACTGCTCATCGGCCTCCTTTTCCTTCTGTAATTCTGTTGTTTGAGGGTGATCGGTGGGCAGCAGCTTTAACCTTTTCTTCAATGCATTAAGGTCATCTTCTTTTTTCTTCATGAGGGCCCTCACGCCCTTTGGGTCCTTGGGATCATGTCCTAGGTCGATGCTAATGTCCTCAAGTGATTTAATTCTGTTGTCCTTGGCCATGGAGGACATTCTCTCAAAATCCAACTGAATGTTGGTATTTTTCAGTGATTCTTTTAATTCATGGGCCATGATTGCCCTGTCCACCAAGGTAGCATAGACCATTTCTCCAGTTTGCTTGTGGAGTTCTATTTGGTCCATTGGGTGAATGTCTTTTGCCATGATTTCCACCCTTGTTCTTACATAATCTGCAGCTGATTTGGGCTGCGGCACCTTAGGTTTGAAGTGGCTGAGGAGCATTTTCTCCTCTTGAATGTCATAGACAGACATCAGCCTTTCTTGCTTGGCTGGTGTTGCTTTCAGAAACTGTTTGTACACTTCAATTCTCAGCAAGTCATTTTGTGCCTTTATTTGTTTGAAAGAAGCCTTAGTGCTTGAGGGCTTCTTGCTCTGCTGAGAGGAGGAGGATACCTCCAAGCCAAGCTGTAATCCCTGCTCCTGCTGAAAGGAGCTTGTACCTGTTTGCTGGCTGCCTTCCCCATCTTTCCTTGGACTGTCAAGGACTTCTTCACTTATCTCTTCTATTACCGGGGAGTCAACCTTTTGCCTCTTGGCCTCAGGTTGCTGGGAGGATCCACTAGCAGGAGTGGACTCTTCTCTGTCTCTTTTCTTACCCCTCTCCTCATGTGCTGGAGTCTGCAAAACCAGTGCTGTAGGTGGTTCAGTTTGTGGTGGAGGGGTCTGCTCTTGTTGCTGCCCAATTGAGGAGGTAGGTTGTTCTTTTACTGTTTCTTCTTCAACACCCATTATTCTTTTCCCTTTATCTATACCTGGTGCTGCTGTAGAAGGTGTCTGTGTGGTTGGTGCAGTTGTTGTGGCCAAGGTCCCTTCTCCTACTGGGTGTGGTCGCTTGAAGGATACCTGGATAGACGATGTCGAGAGCCTCCGGGTTGACAGTGGATGAATAATGCAGGTGAATTGGTGATCGGAGGCGTCTGCAGCTTTGAATTTGGCGGCTTGGAGGTGAATTTTGGCGCAAACACCTCACAATGGCTCTGGCGACTCTTTTCAAATGAAAATGACATATAAACGGCCAAAACGCACGTTTTAACGACAAATTTGGCAAAAATGGGTCATTGGCGCTTTTCCGCCGATGACGTCAGCATGACGTCATGGCGGGCCCGGGGTACGGAGGGTGACGTGGGCACTGAGCTGGAGGCCAGCGTGGCGGGACACGGTGGCGGGTGGTGCGGGGTGGCAAGGTGACCTGGAGGGCCACGAGGCGCGAGGGCGGGTGCGGGTGGCATGACGTCATGGTGACGTAGGACCGACGTGACAGCGGAGGTGGTAAGCGGGAGGGTGGTAAGCGGTCTCCCCGCACCGCTTTTGGGAGAAGGCGGTATCGGGGAGGGGGGCTGCGAACACCCCCGCCGGCTGCCACGCGTCCCGTGTACGGGGGGGAAAACCGCCCTCTCCCCGGACGTTAAAGGGAGGCACGTTCAGATTTCAAAACGCCCGCCCACCGTTGGATGAAGGGGGGCGGGAGATGGATGGCTGGCGGGCGCCCCGACCCGTCGTGCATGTTGGGGGGACCCGCCGGTCGATTAAAATATTCATTATAATATTTCGGGTATTAAACTTTGGTTAAGGGGTTTTTGTGGGTTTTTTTGGGGTATGGGTTAATCTGTCGGGGGGTCAACAAATGGTTAGACTTAGGTTTGAGTGGGGGAAAAGGTTTGCATGGGTATTTATGAACTTTTTCGGAAAAAGGGGTATAGATGAGGGTTAAGGGTGGGCTATTAGTCTAACCAGGGGTTAGAGTAATTCCCAAAACAAGGGTTGACTATAGTCCCTGGTGGACTAATGTCTCCCATGGACCTACTATTCAGCTATAATGCTAAAGGGGGGATACTTATACATTGTTTGGGGTTTTATACACCATGGTGTTATAATAATAGGGAAAGGGGAACATAGGGGATTTAGTGTAGATAGAGTTAGCAGTTAGTATTGTAGGAGAATATGAATGGGAAAATGATAGAAACTAAGTTTTTCGGAAACAAACTTAGTTAGGGAGTAGATCAAAATGAAAAGAATTTTTACACAAGAAATGTGGCTCCTTTTCAAAGAGAGAAGTCACTTCTGACATGAAATTTGTACAAATGAAGAATGCAAGGAGGACTGATCAGGCAGATCCTGCAGTGCTCATGGGGAAGTTAGTAAAAAACTTTGAAGGGGAAGGGGGAAGTTAGTGATGGTTTAGTAGTTTGCCAAATAGGCCACTGCTCTTGCCTTTCTCCTGCTGGTGACATCATTGTGATTTTTCCCAATTGATATGCTTAGATCATGCTTTCTGCAACCTTCAACTGCCTACCCTGCCTAATATGCCTAACATTTTTCTTCCTTTGGATGGGTGCACTTGGTCTTGCAAACCCTGATAATTCTCTTTTCTTCTTGCTGCCCTCCTATCTAAGTCTACCCTTATGACTTCCAAGGGCCCAGATTTAGCAGTTGGGCTCCTTTCTTTCTCTATCCACCTAGTCATCTGTCAAGCTTGAGCTGTTTGAGCAGGTACTTCCTTTCTAGTCTATCACATGCAATTTAAAACATGGTGAGGCCCAACTTGAGCTGTTGGACCACCCATCAAAATAGTAGTGGCAATTTGGACTAGCCACTTTCATGGTCTTTGTTTGGGGTTCATTTCTTTTATTTTTTCTTTGACCAATTCATTTTCTTGCCCTTTGATTTTTCTTTTAAGGCATACCCTTTTTACATTTTTTAAATTGTCTGGTTCTTTCACAAAAATGGAACCTTAGCAACATGGAAGGTGAACATTTTTGGCGCTTCCACTGTCAATCATGAGAGATGAAAACCTATTGGTATAGGAGGCTAACAGAAACTATGCTCAATCCGATGCTTATCATGCCTTGCCTTATACTTGGCTTGGCTCTTTTCCAGCTATTCCTGTACTGCCTGGTGAATCTCTTGGATTTGTTCAATGAACTTGGTTGCCTTGTCCACATCACTGTGTCCATCAACCGCTATGTCTTTACCAAAGACAAAATCCAAGGGAGACCTTGGTATGAAACCAAAACAGGTCTCAAAAGGAGATCTCTGTGTAGAAGAATGTTTAGCACGGTTGTAAGCATGTTGCACATAACACAAATGTTCATCCCAAAGCTTGGGATGCTTGCTGCAATAGCCTCTGAGCAACTGGATCACTGTCTGGTTGACCACCTTTGTTTGGCCATCTGTTTGTGGATGAAAGGATGTGCTCTTCTTCAGTCTGGTGTCCATCAATTCCCACATACTTGACCAAAACTTCCCAACAAATCAGGAATCTCGATCAGATACAATGGAAGTGGGTAATCCAAAATGAACCCATACATGCTAAAAGAACAACTTTGTTGTTTGTTCAGCTGTAATCTGTTTGTTACAGGGTATTAAAATACACATTTTGTTGAACCTATCCACAATAACATATAAATAGTCATGACCTTTTCTAGATTTAGGCAATCCCCCAACAAAGTCCATGGAAACACTTTCCCAAGGATGAGAAGGGACTAGTAGTGGAGTGTACAAGCCTAGTTTTCTATTGCTGGGCTTGCTTTTAGTGCACATGGTACACCCTCCTACATATCTAGAAACTGTTTCATTCATTTTTGGCCAATAACAAAATCTTTGCAGCTGTGCAACTATTTTACTTACACCAAAGTGACCTGATATTAGAGAAGCATGTGCTTCTCAAATTATCTTTACTCTTTCGGTTTGAGGAATGCATAACTTTCCAAAATGATACAAGAGTTGGTCCTTAACATGATAATATAATTCTTCTACTTGTTTGCTATGACTTAAAGTTGCATATACATCTTTAAAATCTATATCTTGAGCATATTGTTCAATGTAGCTTTCATGCAATACTGAGTTATGCTTAAGTATAGTAGATGCATTTATGATTGGTCTAGACAACATATCTGCAACTTTATTGTGTATGCCCTTTTTATATTTGATGACAAGATGAAACTGTTGTAGAAAACCCATCCACCTATAGTGTCTTGATTGCTACAACTTAGTTTGTGAGTGTAAATATTGAAGTGGTTGATGATTAGTATGTATAACTGTCTCTTTGCCCATTAGATAATGTTTCCACATTTTCACACTCTATACTAATGCATACAATTCTTTATCATATGTGGGATAATTAACCACTACAGAATTAAATGACTCATAATGATAACATATGGGTTTACCGTGCTGCATCAACACTGCTCCCATGGCATAGTCACTGGCATCCGTTTCAATCTTAATAGGTCTTTGAAGACCAGGCAGTGCTCGTACTGGTGTTGTACTAATCTTTTCTTTCAAGGTGTCAAACGCTTTCTGCTATTTTCCTCCCCACTAAAACACCTTGTTCAATCCTGTTAAAGCATGTAAGGGAGCTGCAATCAAGGAAAAGTTAGCAATAAACTTTCTCCAATATTGTGCTGCTCCTAGGAAGCTTCTAACTTCTGTAGCATATTTGGGTTTAGGCCAGTTTACAATGACTGCAACCTTAGAGGGATCTATCTTCAATTCACCACCCCCTACAATATGACCCAAATAATTCAAAGATGTTTTGCCAAATTCACATTTTGATAGCTTAACATAAAGATTTTCTCTTTTCAAAACATCTAGAGTCTGCTTTACATGCTTCAAATGTTCTTCCCATGTTTTACTAAATACAAGAATGCCATCTAGATATACAATGAAAAAATCATCAATAAAAGGCCTGAGTACATCATTCATTACTCTCATGAAAGTAGCAGGAGCATTAGTTAAGCCAAAAGGCGTAACTAACGCTCATACAATCCCTGCTTTGTTTTGAAAGCGGTCTTCCATGCATCTTTCTCTACAACTCTGACCTGATGGTAGCGACTATGCAAGTCCAACTTGGAAAAGTAAACAACTTCTTTCAACTAATCTAATAGATCATCTATGTGAGGAAGGGGATAATGATTTTTGATCGTTATTTTATTCAGTGCTCGGTAATCAATGCACATTCTCCACGAGCCATATTTCTTTCTCACCAAGATAATTGGAGACCCACATGGTGATGCGCTAGGTCTTATGAACCCTTTCTTGAGCATCTCCTGTACCTGCTTCTTGATTTCTGCATTCTCTAAAGCGGACAGCCTGTACATTTTGATGTTAGGAAATGGAGCATCTTGCTGCAAATTAATATCATGTACTATTTCCTTTTTGGGTGGCAGACCTTTAGGTTCTTTAAATAGCATATCATATTCTGAAACAACTTTTTCTAAATCAGCCTGCTATTTAGCATTACAGCCTTCAAATACATTGGTTTTATCAAGTTTCTTTTCCTTTATAACCATCAGCAAAAATTGTTTGCATGAATTTACAATTATTTTCATCTGCCCTGAGTTTATGAGAGTATAATTATTCTTGAGTTTATGAGCTCTTACAATATATTCGATTCCATCTTTAACAAGTTGATACTTGTTTTCAGCTCTATAGAAAATGGCTTTTCTATCATACAAGGACTTCCTAAAACAATTCCACATATATCCAAGGGAACGATATCTAACTCAACCTCATCTACAAATGTTGACCCAAAAGAAAACCTAAGTTTACATTGTCTAGTCACTTTTAGCTTTGGTTTATCACATACCCAACCCAATGGATATGGCTTCTTGTGAGGTGTGGTTAGTAATCCCAGCTTGTTTACAATTGCTTCAGAAATTAATTTTACTTGTGAGCCACTATCAAACAAAGTATCAATCTTTTGATGCTTGGAAATAACTCTAATATGAAAACGCTCATGTCTTTTCCTCTCATTTTCTTCATTATCAGTAGATTGTGTAGAATTACTAGTAGATGCTTTAGAATTTTTACCTTTTATATATGTGGTTGTGATTGTTGTTTCATCCCCTAAGTCTCACCCCAAATCCTTCTGAATAGCTACAACAGTCTTCTTTTTTTTGCCATCGAACTTCTTGGGCCTCAGCTCCGGATGCAGAATCCAACAATGTTCATCATCATGCCCATCCTTCTTGCAGTGAGTGCATGAAGGTTTGGTCTTTTGTACAACATTTGCCTTCCTCTCTTTCCATTTCTGCTTTCTCTTTTCCTTGTTCTTTCTTGCAGTGGGTTTTGATGATCCCCCAATCTCTGGGTTCACATTATTTCCTCTAGCCACTAGATGTGTAGCCTGAACAGATACCTCATCTATGCTAGTAGGATTAAACATGAGAATGGTGTGCTTTAAATAGCTGTGTAGACCACCTATATACTTCAACAGAGTTTCAGGTGAGTCTAAAGAAATGCCTAGAATCAAAGCTATTTTTCTAAATTCTTGGGTGTAGCCTTGTACACTTTGCCCTTTTAATTGGCGAAGAGTTTGCCAACTCATCATAGCTTGCTACATATAAGCTAGTGGATAGAATTTTTTTTTAATGGCAGAAACAAATTCATTCCAAGTAGAAAGAATTTTACCATGCTTCTTCAAATCAGCTTGTGTCCTGCCTTCCCACCATACTAGGGCAGTTCCCTCAAGGCGTAGGCTAGCCAGCTGAATCTTTCTCCTTTCCGAATCGATGTTCTGTACTCTGCAATATATATCAATTTGTCTAATCCAATTATATAGCTTTTCTACATTCAATTCTCCGTCATAAACTGGCAAATAAAACTTCACATCTAATTTAATCAAAGAAGGTTTCTTCTTTTTCTTTTCAGGGCTTTCTTTATGATGATGATGATGGTGATGATGGGGGAGATGGGGGAGAGGGATTTTCTTCTTTTCTTTTGCCTTCTGGGTGGGCAACTAGAAGAGGTTCTTTTACTCCTTTATCTTGTTTGGAGGTTGAAGAATCTTCACCTCTACCTTTCTTAAATTCTCTATACATTTCTTCTACCATGGATCTCATGGTTATGAAATTGTCCATGAACTGGGAGTCTGATTCCAAGGTAATTTCTTCTGTCATTTTCCTCCTAGGATAGACTCTTCCAATTTCTGGATTAGCTTCAACCAACTCTCCTTCTCCTAATTTGAGCTTTGTCTTAGTTAGCATTAAACAAAAAAAAAATATTTCAGCACAAGCTTGTATAAACTTAGCAACCTAAAGCTCTGATACCACTTGATCTAGAATTGATCTAAGACAAACAATAAGGTATGACAAACTCATGTGCATGGATGTACCTATGTTATTTATTGCAAAGGATCGATAAGATTGTGAAATACACAGGAAATGAAGCAGTTAAGGAAAACATAATAGGCAACACATATAAACACTACAAGCTTAATAAGGAGTTCACCCAATACTCCTGGGCTACGTCTCCTAGTCCAGCCTTCAGTGGTGGCCTCTCTATTATGTCTTCGTAGTAGAGTTTTTACAACAATGAGCTCAACTTGAGTCTCACACAATAGATACAAATCAGTAAGACTGTACTTGGATCCCCCAAGTATCTGGAGTACACAGACTCTCCTTAGTGACTGTCGGTCTCTATTGACTACAATAGTATGAGCCCAATCTGAGACTCAATACATGACAGGTGTGCAGAGGAGTTCGCTTGAACCTCTCGAGCCTTCTCTAGAGTACATAGACTCTCTGACCCTCTCTGTCTCTGTCCTAATCTTGGCTCGATGCTACCTTTGCTTCTATAGGTCAGCTCGGCTTCTTCTCTCTACTTTCGGCTTACTACCTACTGCTTACTGCTCTACCTCTCTCTTTGTTAGTTTGTGGCTTTAAAGCCAATCTTCTTCCTGACTGTTCATTTCCGCTTCCCGGCTTTCTGGTTCCCTTGCCTCTATTCGTTTGAATCCCTCTGTCCTGCGTAATCAGTCACTGTATAACGCCTCACAGGGAGGTGGCCACCTATTTCATAACGGATGAGTGTCAGTTCTCTTGGACATATTTGAAACGGCCGTTTTTTCTGTTAACTCCAAGAATGCCCGCGAAACACGACCTTCTGCCAATGCATCGTCCATATCAGACTTCAAATCCTATGTGATCTTGCTTTATAATCTTGTCAAATCTAGTCATCCATCAGAACGCGTCTCCGCCGTTGATCTGGGGGCCCTAGATCCTACGGTCATCGTTCATATCGGGCGGCTAAGTAGCATGATGTTTACCTGTCTGATGTGAGCAATTCTCTCTCTCTTCCCCAGGATGTGTGGAAATCGTTGTATGGCATCGGGCGGAACTCAGTTGAAACTGCTTACCACTCAAAACCCATCCAATATCCTGCCGGTTTTGTGGAATCCTGCTCTGATGGAACCAAAACAATATTTTCCATGTTTTATAATTATTTCGGGTCTGGGTGCTCGGGGCTTCTCTTCACTGAGAGGTTTTCCCTGCGATATGTGATTAGCAACTTGTTGCATATCGGAAACTACCTCCGCTGCTTAAATTTGTCCCTGCATTTGCTGGTTGGTGTCAGCATGTGTTACCATGGTCCGCCGCTCTGCGCGCTAGATCAACGACCCTCGTTGATCCACATTGATCACCATTGCAATTGTCATGAGGATTCCTCCGATAAGCTTGATCTTTATAAGACTTTGAATCTTTGGCATGATTTTTAAAGAGTTCATGAAAACTTAGAGAGTGTTCTAGGATCCTATTTAGATGATTGTACTTTAAAAATAAAGATGCATCTGTAGTTTTCTCACTTGCTAATTTAGAATTAATGAAAAAAATCAAAATAATTACTTACATTTATTTGTAGAGTTTACCTGAAATTGATGGAACATGGTGATTACATCAAATGAGTGTTAAATTGAATTTTGAAATTTTATTAATGTCCTCAATGCTTGGAAAATGTAATGGGATCAGATGATAAGTTAACATGTAAGGTATTTAGTGAGACATTGCTTCTCTTCTAAGAAAAGTATATCTAAACCAAGTGCAATACCAGGGAGAGAGAGGATTTTGTAGTGTGCAAAGCTTAGTTGTGTGGGTTTGGAGCTAAGGCATAGTTGGTCCATTTGACTGAAGTAAAATGAGAGGAAATGAGGAAATGCATACTTTGTAAATCTTAGCTATGAGGATTTGGGGTTCAAGGCTTAGTCACTTCACAATTGAAATAAAATGAGATCGAATGAGACAAGGACTTGCAAATTATTAGCTATATGTAATGACATTAAAGTGAGTAAACACAAAGTATCAAAATTCGAAGTAGAATAAACCCTTGTGTATGCAAATTCAGTCAAGCATTTTTTTTATGGCTGAATTCCCCCTCAAATATACATTTTATTAATGCAAAAGCTTAGAAAATCACATCTATGTAATCAAGGTATCCCTCTTAGATGCACAAACCTTTCCCCTTGGCTTCCCATTGACTTTGAGGTTGTGTTCCCCTACACTCCTATATGCTTACTAGGGGTACTAAGCTCCAACATGATGAATTATAAGATATATTGTGATAGGGGGGATGAGGGATTTGGAAATTCTTGTTGCCACAGGAAAGTATTGCCATGTTAAGTTCAACAATATGGAAGAAAAATGCTCATGTAGAAGGATTTATGGTGCTTTTTCAATTGTGGGAAATAGAAATTCCATACATTATGGTGCTTCTTGGTACAATATTACCGATTCATGGATAAAGATCAATGGTTCATTGGGTGGAACTATACCAATGTGTGGGCAGGGCCAGGCTCATGAGATTCATTTTTTACTACCATCACAATGAACTACAACCAAATTGACTCATGAGATTCATTTTTCACTGCCATAATGATGGGGACCCAGCCCACGTGTCCCTCACTCCCAAACCTTACGTGGACTTGTGTGATTATTTCGTAATTGGATATTTGTTTGATTGTGCTTTTATGAATTAGGTGATATTTAATCACCCGCCTGTACTTCTCCGCCTCTCCACGCTCCACCTGTCCGTCTCGGGATTTGGCAAAACCCTAATTCTCACTTGGCCCTTTTCCCCGGCTAGTTCGCGCTCATTTGGTCATTTTCACTGTTATGTTTGCTCTCTGTGGCTCTGCTCTGGTATTCGGCTCTGTATATGGGTTTTGTTACTCTCTGCAATGTTCCGCTCTCTGTGGTTCTGCTCTGGTATTCGGCTCTGTCTATGGGTTTTGTTCAGAGGTTCGGCTCCGTCTCGGTGGGAAGCTCAAGGTTGCAACTCCGTCTCTGGTTTCAACCCATCATTCAACTTCGTCTGCTCAGGTAAGGGTTTCGTTTCATGTTGTATGCTCTTGTCCTCAACTCGAATTTCGCCTAACCCTTCACAGCTCCTCTGTGGTTAGGTTGTCACTGAGCTTCTACGACTTATGGGTCTGGTTACGACTGGTAAGGTTCCACACCGTGGCTCTATACGGGTCTTTCCTCCCTCTGTTCCTTCTATTCGTCTTTCACTGAGCTATTTGCTGTTGCATGAGTTTAATTACATCCGCGACCCTAACAATATATGTCACGGTGGTTGCAGGTAACTGGTTCCGTGGCCTTGCAGGGGATTCGACCGCCTATCCTCCGGGTAGCTCTGTTTCTATTCCACCCTTTTCTGTGGCTTTTGGTCTGCACTGTATTTGCTTGCTATGGTTGTCTGTATACGTTAATGAGTCAAGTCTGTGTGAGGGTTCAACCCGCTTTTGTGATTCAGAGGGTTTCTGTGCTAATTTTCGGTTAATGCTCCGGTCCTTGGCTCTCTCGTCACTCGGTCATTCTATAGCAGTGCTAGGTAGTCTTATGAGTTCTCGCTTGCTTGGCCGTTGGCAATTTTATGACCGGCAAGATTTATACATAGCGAATGTAATAATTTTGGGGTTTCAGTGTCGTTGCTTACCTGTGGTTTGAGGACCGTGGTTTTCTTGCTTGATAGCCCGACTCCTTTCGTTCTTCACTTGACTTTGGCTTCGGCTGGTCGTGAGACGCTTGTAATTGGAATACCCTGTTACTGTGTCGACCTGCAATGTATTTTCATGAACAGAACTTGATGTATGTGTGCGTTTACCTCTCGGAGTAATGATACTTGGTTACAATACTACTTTGCAATGTGTGAATATAAACAGTAAATGAAAATAGATGAATGTGCGTGGATGCTGTGTGAAACTCTGTCACGGTTGTATTTGTATTAGATGTAATGAAAAGAATTCACTGTATATGCAAGATATATCTTCGAGGACATAAAATCACAATCTGTAAATTTATTTAGGATGCACTGAACAATATATGAAGGAAAAGAATTTGTATTCTGCTATTTCTCTTTTTTTCAATGTCACACTCCAGAACCTTTTACATGTATTTTTCCTGTCTTCTTATACAATAGTTCAGTAGTTAGGTAACTGTTAGTTAGTTCCAGATTACAGTTTACTTGACAGTTACTCCAGTTACGTGACTTGGCTATTGTTAGTTTGTCTGTTCCTTCTGTCTCGTAAAGGTTTGATGCTTTACAATGATTTATGGTCTTTTTGTCTAATTCTCTAATAATCTTAATTCAAAGCCTATAACTACAAGCCCTTAACAATTTTAGTTAGGACCTGTTATTACAATTGCAACAGAAACAAGTTAATAAGACACTTAAGCTAATAAACTAAATGCTGTAGTTTAATCCTTAAAGAACAAAATGATAATAAAAAAAAAACTATGACAGTCTTGCTGTCCAACTGTTGAAATATTCACTTCTCCCAATCTTCTTCAGAAACCTGGTCTGCCTCTTCTCGGTCTGTGCCCTGTCGACCAGATGCTCCTGCATCAGGCTGCCGGGGTAAAAGAGAGTTCTCATGGCTCCGTTCCATGAGTTCTTCCACCGAGTAACCTGCCTTTCGGATCTGCATCTCGTCAAGCCAAGAACTGTCCTCCATTGGACGGTCCTTCCATTTAACGAGATAACGCAGATATTCCTTTCTGCGTGTCTTTTTGGCCACCTGCGTGCTGATGATTCCTTCTATCTCATGGGTCTTGACCGATGGTAACTGTTTCTTCCAAAGATTGTCCTCGAACTGGGTGTCCCGTTGTGGCTGTACCACTCGTTCTTCCTCTGCCTGGGCATGATATGGAAACAGGTCTGCCACATTAAATATGGGTGATATGCCTATATTAGGTGGCAGCTGAATTTCATATGCATTCGCTGAGAATTTTCGCAGAATTTTGCATGGGCCGATTTTTTTGAACTTCAGTTTGTTATACGTACCCTTAGGAAACCGCTCTCGGCGCAAATGTGCAAGGAATTCGTCCCCAATTTCAAAGTTTACCTCTCGCCGCCTTGTGTCTGCATGTTGCTTATATTTCTGCGTGCTGTCCTGTAGTCTCGTCTTGACCTTTTCATGCAGCTCACTCATTGCTTCTGCAAAATCTTCCCCGTCTGCACTCCTTCTTTCTAGCTGTCCCAAATCTCGTAATTCATGTACTCCTTGCGGATGCATACCATACAAGATTTGAAATGGGCTAAGACCGGTGCTCGTATTTGGCGAATCGTTATAAGCGAATTCTGCCTAGGCAAGAGCTCGGTCCCACAATCGTGAGTTCTCCCCCGTCAAGCTGCGTAATAAGTTGCCCAAACTCCTGTTTACCACCTCTGTCTGTCCATCAGTCTGCGGGTGATACGCAGAGCTGAAGTTTAATTGTGTGCCCAGCTTTTTCCACAGGGTGCGCCAAAAATGTCCTGTAAATTTCACATCCCTGTCTGAAACAATAGTTTTTGGTAAGCCATGTAGTCGAACTACTTCCGTAAAAAAAAGATGTGCCACGTTCGTGGTGTCGCTTGTCTTCCGGCAAGGAATGAAATGAGCCATCTTTGAAAACCTATCCACCACCACCATCACTGAATCATACCCCCTCTGTGTTCTAGGCAATCCTAGGACAAAATCAATGCTGACTGAATCCCACGGCCTGCTTGGAACAGGTAGGGGTGTATACAACCCCGTGTTCTGGCTGTGTCCCTTCGCTAGTTGGCAGATTTTACACCTGGTTATATACCGCTGCACGTCTCGATTCATCCTTGGCCAGTAATAAAAATGCGCGAGCTGCTCCACTGTCTTATTGACGCCAAAATGTCCCGCTAGTCCGCCACTGTGTTTCTCTCTCACCAGATTTTCCCTCATCGAACAATCTGGAACACACAGCTGTCCCCCTCGAAACAACAATCCTTCCTGTAGATTGTAATCTAGCCATGGGCTTGTATTCCTCAATACGGGATTCTGGCATGCTTCAAAAGCTTCCTTGAAATCCGCGTCCATCTGGTATAAATCTTTCAAGTATTCAAATCCCATCACCTGTATGCCACTTTCCTGTAAGAGCAGGGCTCTTTTACTCAAAGCGTCCGCCACTTTGTTGGCTTGCCCACTTATGTGTTTCAACACAAAGGTGAAACTTTGTAGGTACTCCACCCACTTGGCATGTTTATGGTTCAGTTTGTGCTGCTGAGTTATGTACTGCAAAGCAGAATTATCAGAGAACAAAACGAACTCATTTCCCAGTAAGTAGTGCCTCCAATGTTTCAAGGCTTGAACCACTGCATAAAATTCCTTATCATATGACGAATACTTCTGCCGACTCTCATTCAGCTTCTCACTAAAGAATGCCACTGGTCTGTCCTCTTGACTGAGTACAGCGCCAATAGCTGTCCCGCTGGCATCACATCGAACCTGAAAAGGTTTGCTAAAATCGGGCAGTCTCAAGATTGGCCTCTCTGTTATCTTACGCTTCAGGAGTTGGAAACTGTTTTCTGCCGCCTTAGTCCAGCAAAAAGGTTGGCTGGCCTTCTTGATGGTGTCCAACATGGGTGCGCAGATTTCACTAAAATTCCTGATAAACTTCCGGTAAAAACTTGCTAAACCGTGAAAACTACGTACCTCGAATAAACTTTTGGGTGACGGCCAACTCATGATCGCTTCAATCTTCTCTGGGTCCATCTTCAACTCATTCTCTGCTACCACGAATCCCAGATAAATCAACTCCTTCTGCAAGAAAGTGCATTTTTTAAAATTTACCAGCAGTTTGTTCTGCTGCAGCTTTTCGAACACCCTTCGGATATGCTGAAGGTGTTCTCTTTTCGTCCTGCTGAAAATCAAAATATCATCCAGATAGACTATTACAAATTTTCCTATAAACTCTTTTAACATCTCATTCATTAATCTCATAAAAGTTCTTGGAGCATTACTCAATCCAAATGGCATGACCAGCCATTCGTACAGTCCTTCGTTGGTCTTGAAGGCTGTCTTCCACTCATCTCCCTCTCTAATCCTGATCTGATGGTACCCACTTTTCAGATCTATCTTAGTAAAATACGCTGCCCCACTAAGACAGTCCATCATATCATCCATTCTAGGCAAGGGAAACCTGTATCGAATGGTGATCTTGTTTATGGCCCGCGAATCTGTGCACATTCGCCATTCTCCCCCCTTCTTGGGTGCAAGGACTGTAGGTACCGCACAGGGGCTTAAACTCTCTCTGATCAGTCCCTTGTCTAACAATTCCTGCACTTGTTTGCGTACCTCCTCGTTGTCCTTGGGGCTCATTCTGTACGCTGCCTTGTTCGGTAAACTTGATCCGGGTATAAAGTCAATATGGTGGCTGATGCTCCTCTTGGGAGGTAACTTATCAGGTAACTCCTCAGCCGCAATATCCTGGAATTCTTCTAACAGCTTCTGGATCTCCTTGGGCAATTCTGACCTTTCCACGCTCAGTAATACTGGCTTCATCCTCCTTACCACTGCAAAATTAATCTCATTTTCTTCAATCTGTTTTATATACTGCTTTCCTCCAAGTAATAATGCTTTTGTCCCGCTGGATTCAGCTGTATCTTCCTCCTTGATGGGTACAAGTGTATGTTTGACCCCATCCTTCGTAAATTTATAACAATTTGTTTTGCCATCGTGTGTCACCTTCCTGTCATACTGCCATGGCCTTCCGAGTAGTATGTGACACACGTCCATTGGCATGACATCACAGACCACTGTATCGTGGTACTTGCCAATGCGGAACTCCACCTCACATTGTTCATCGACCAACAACTGGTGGCCTTTCTGCAGCCACGACACCTTGTAAGGTGTGGGGTGCTTCAGCCGCTTCAACCCCAACTTTTCCACCATCTCCGTGGCTACCAAGTTGTCAGTACTCCCGCTGTCTATAATTACCTTACAGCACTTTCCATGCGATTTACAGACTGTCCGGAATAGTGCTTTCCTCTGGGTTGTTTCAGCCACTTCCTTGGTTGGCTTTATCAGTACTTTATTCAAAATTAAAGCTTCCCCCGTTTCTGCCATGTCTTCCACTTCCTGGGGTTGTGCTTCAGCTTCTTCAGGCTGTGCCATCAGCGTTCCCCTTTGACCAGCTTGTTCAGCTTCTGGACACTCAAAGGCTCTGTGCCCCCATTTGTGGCACCTGTAGCACTGGACATTCGCCCCTCTTCCGCGGCCATTCCCTCGTCCTCTCTGGTATGACTGACCTCCTCTGGTGCTATCTCCTTTTTCGGCTGTCCCTGAAGCTTTTGAACTGCTGCTTTCTTCGTTGTTTGCAGCACTCTTACCTCTTCCGTAGGACTGTCCTCGTCCTCTGCTACTTCCTCTCCCTCTTCTGCTGTTCTGTTTTCTGTTAATCTTTTCCTCAGCCTTAACAGCGCTCTGAAAGGCTTCTTCAATATTCCGGGGAGAAAGAATACTAATTTCATCTAGTATCTCCATCCTCAATCCATTTACGTACCTTGCTGTCTTTTCTGGGTTATCATCAGTATAACCAGCACGTAAATTTACCCTATAAAATTCTTCTGTATACTCCCTAACTGTCATCCCTTTTTGTCTTAGGCTCTGCACTCGCCGATATAATTCCACCTGGTAATCTTTCGGCAGAAATCTGCCCTTCAACTTCGCTATCATTCTGGACCATAGTCGTATCGGCGACTTGTTCATTTTCTTTCTGTCTGCTTGGACACTGTCCCACCATAATAGTGCGTGTCCCTTCAACTTAGTGGCAGCGAACTTAACCCTCTTATCCTCACTGACTTCTTCATTTTCAAAATATTTATCCAGTTCGCTTATCCAGTCCAACAGGACTTCCGCAGACAGACTGCCATCATAATTTGAGATTTCTGTTTTTGGTTTGCTGCTGGCCATCAAAACCTGTCGCAGCAACCTCAATTCTGGAGCTTCCTCATCAGACCCTTCTGCAGCAATCATCACCTCCTCTTCACTGGTGTCTCCCAGTTCTGGGTCTCTTCGTCTACCCGCTTCTACTGCTTCCAAGCGAGCTGTAAGAACTCTAATTTGTTCTCGCAATCCTTCATCTGCTCCTCTACGTGCACCTCTTCCACGTCCTCGTCTTGGCACTTGTCCTTCTGCCATCTTCTCTTAACTAAAGAAAACTGCTCTGATACCAATTGATGGGGACCCAGCCCACGTGTCCCTCACTCCCAAACCTTACGTGGACTTGTGTGATTATTTCGTAATTGGATATTTGTTTGATTGTGCTTTTATGAATTAGGTGATATTTAATCACCCGCCTGTACTTCTCCGCCTCTCCACGCTCCACCTGTCCGTCTCGGGATTTGGCAAAACCCTAATTCTCACTTGGCCCTTTTCCCCGGCTAGTTCGCGCTCATTTGGTCATTTTCACTGTTATGTTTGCTCTCTGTGGCTCTGCTCTGGTATTCGGCTCTGTATATGGGTTTTGTTACTCTCTGCAATGTTCCGCTCTCTGTGGTTCTGCTCTGGTATTCGGCTCTGTCTATGGGTTTTGTTCAGAGGTTCGGCTCCGTCTCGGTGGGAAGCTCAAGGTTGCAACTCCGTCTCTGGTTTCAACCCATCATTCAACTTCGTCTGCTCAGGTAAGGGTTTCGTTTCATGCTGTATGCTCTTGTCCTCAACTCGAATTTCGCCTAACCCTTCACAGCTCCTCTGTGGTTAGGTTGTCACTGAGCTTCTGCGACTTATGGGTCTGGTTACGACTGGTAAGGTTCCACACCATGGCTCTATACGGGTCTTTCCTCCCTCTGTTCCTTCTATTCGTCTTTCACTGAGCTATTTGCTGTTGCATGAGTTTAATTACATCCGCGACCCTAACAATATATGTCACGGTGGTTGCAGGTAACTGGTTCCGTGGCCTTGCAGGGGATTCGACCGCCTATCCTCCGGGTAGCTCTGTTTCTATTCCACCCTTTTCTGTGGCTTTTGGTCTGCACTGTATTTGCTTGCTATGGTTGTCTGTATACGTTAATGAGTCAAGTCTGTGTGAGGGTTCAACCCGCTTTTGTGATTCAGAGGGTTTCTGTGCTAATTTTCGGTTAATGCTCCGGTCCTTGGCTCTCTCGTCACTCGGTCATTCTATAGCAGTGCTAGGTAGTCTTATGAGTTCTCGCTTGCTTGGCCGTTGGCAATTTTATGACCGGCAAGATTTATACACAGCGAATGTAATAATTTTGGGGTTTCAGTGTCGTTGCTTACCTGTGGTTTGAGGACCGTGGTTTTCTTGCTTGATAGCCCGACTCCTTTCGTTCTTCACTTGACTTCGGCTTCGGCTGGTCGTGAGACGCTTGTAATTGGAATACCCTGTTACTGTGTCGACCTGCAATGTATTTTCATGAACAGAACTTGATGTATGTGTGCGTTTACCTCTCGGAGTAATGATACTTGGTTACAATACTACTTTGCAATGTGTGAATATAAACAGTAAATGAAAATAGATGAATGTGCATGGATGCTGTGTGAAACTCTGTCACGGTTGTATTTGTATTAGATGTAATGAAAAGAATTCACTGTATATGCAAGATATATCTTCGAGGACATAAAATCACAATCTGTAAATTTATTTAGGATGCACTGAACAATATATGAAGGAAAAGAATTTGTATTCTGCTATTTCTCTTTTTTTCAATGTCACACTCCAGAACCTTTTACATGTATTTTTCCTGTCTTCTTATACAATAGTTCAGTAGTTAGGTAACTGTTAGTTAGTTCCAGATTACAGTTTACTTGACAGTTACTCCAGTTACGTGACTTGGCTATTGTTAGTTTGTCTGTTCCTT
Source organism: Pinus tabuliformis (assembly GCA_031772625.1). Taxonomy (NCBI): domain Eukaryota; kingdom Viridiplantae; phylum Streptophyta; class Pinopsida; order Pinales; family Pinaceae; genus Pinus; species Pinus tabuliformis. The sequence continues at coordinate 631,070,700 of CM062820.1, read as the reverse complement.
CTGTCTCGTAAAGGTTTGATGCTTTACAATGATTTATGGTCTTTTTGTCTAATTCTCTAATAATCTTAATTCAAAGCCTATAACTACAAGCCCTTAACAATTTTAGTTAGGACCTGTTATTACAATTGCAACAGAAACAAGTTAATAAGACACTTAAGCTAATAAACTAAATGCTGTAGTTTAATCCTTAAAGAACAAAATGATAATAAAAAAAAAACTATGACAGTCTTGCTGTCCAACTGTTGAAATATTCACTTCTCCCAATCTTCTTCAGAAACCTGGTCTGCCTCTTCTCGGTCTGTGCCCTGTCGACCAGATGCTCCTGCATCAGGCTGCCGGGGTAAAAGAGAGTTCTCATGGCTCCGTTCCATGAGTTCTTCCACCGAGTAACCTGCCTTTCGGATCTGCATCTCGTCAAGCCAAGAACTGTCCTCCATTGGACGGTCCTTCCATTTAACGAGATAACGCAGATATTCCTTTCTGCGTGTCTTTTTGGCCACCTGCGTGCTGATGATTCCTTCTATCTCATGGGTCTTGACCGATGGTAACTGTTTCTTCCAAAGATTGTCCTCGAACTGGGTGTCCCGTTGTGGCTGTACCACTCGTTCTTCCTCTGCCTGGGCATGATATGGAAACAGGTCTGCCACATTAAATATGGGTGATATGCCTATATCAGGTGGCAGCTGAATTTCATATGCATTCGCTGAGAATTTTCGCAGAATTTTGCATGGGCCGATTTTTTTGAACTTCAGTTTGTTATACGTACCCTTAGGAAACCGCTCTCGGCGCAAATGTGCAAGGACTTCGTCCCCAATTTCAAAGTTTACCTCTCGCCGCCTTGTGTCTGCATGTTGCTTATATTTCTGCGTGCTGTCCTGTAGTCTCGTCTTGACCTTTTCATGCAGCTCACTCATTGCTTCTGCAAAATCTTCCCCGTCTGCACTCCTTCTTTCTAGCTGTCCCAAATCTCGTAATTCATGTACTCCTCGCGGATGCATACCATACAAGATTTGAAATGGGCTAAGACCGGTGCTCCTATTTGGCGAATCGTTATAAGCGAATTCTGCCTGGGCAAGAGCTCGGTCCCACAATCGTGAGTTCTCCCCCGTCAAGCTGCGTTATAAGTTGCCCAAACTCCTGTTTACCACCTCTGTCTGTCCATCAGTCTGCGGGTGATACGCAGAGCTGAAGTTTAATTGTGTGCCCAGCTTTTTCCACAGGGTGCGCCAAAAATGTCCTGTAAATTTCACATCCCTGTCTGAAACAATAGTTTTTGGTAAGCCATGTAGTCGAACTACTTCCGTAAAAAAAAGATGTGCCACGTTCGTGGCGTCGCTTGTCTTCCGGCAAGGAATGAAATGAGCCATCTTTGAAAACCTATCCACCACCACCATCACTGAATCATACCCCCTCTGTGTTCTAGGCAATCCTAGGACAAAATCAATGCTGACTGAATCCCACGGCCTGCTTGGAACAGGTAGGGGTGTATACAACCCCGTGTTCTGGCTGTGTCCCTTCGCTAGTTGGCAGATTTTACACCTGGTTATATACCGCTGCACGTCTCGATTCATCCTTGGCCAGTAATAAAAATGCGCGAGCTGCTCCACTATCTTATTGACGCCAAAATGTCCCGCTAGTCCGCCACTGTGTTTCTCTCTCACCAGATTTTCCCTCATCGAACAATCTGGAACACACAGCTGTCCCCCTCGAAACAACAATCCTTCCTGTAGATTGTAATCTAGCCATGGGCTTGTATTCCTCAATACGGGATTCTGGCATGCTTCAAAAGCTTCCTTGAAATCCGCGTCCATCTGGTATAAATCTTTCAAGTATTCAAATCCCATCACCTGTATGCCACTTTCCTGTAAGAGCAGTGCTCTTTTACTCAAAGCGTCCGCCACTTTGTTGGCTTGCCCACTTATGTGTTTCAACACAAAGGTGAAACTTTGTAGGTACTCCACCCACTTGGCATGTTTATGGTTCAGTTTGTGCTGCTGAGTTATGTACTGCAAAGCAGAATTATCAGAGAACAAAACGAACTCATTTCCCAGTAAGTAGTGCCTCCAATGTTTCAAGGCTTGAACCACTGCATAAAATTCCTTATCATATGACGAATACTTCTGCCGACTCTCATTCAGCTTCTCACTAAAGAATGCCACTGGTCTGTCCTCTTGACTGAGTACAGCGCCAATAGCTGTCCCGCTGGCATCACATCGAACCTGAAAAGGTTTGCTAAAATCGGGCAGTCTCAAGATTGGCCTCTCTGTTATCTTACGCTTCAGGAGTTGGAAACTGTTTTCTGCCGCCTTAGTCCAGCAAAAAGGTTGGCTGGCCTTCTTGATGGTGTCCAACATGGGTGCGCAGATTTCACTAAAATTCCTGATAAACTTCCGGTAAAAACTTGCTAAACCGTGAAAACTACGTACCTCGAATAAACTTTTGGGTGACGGCCAACTCATGATCGCTTCAATCTTCTCTGGGTCCATCTTCAACTCATTCTCTGCTACCACGAATCCCAGATAAATCAACTCCTTCTGCAAGAAAGTGCATTTTTTTAAATTTACCAGCAGTTTGTTCTGCTGCAGCTTTTCGGACACCCTTCGGATATGCTGAAGGTGTTCTCTTTTCGTCCTGCTGAAAATCAAAATATCATCCAGATAGACTATTACAAATTTTCCTATAAACTCTTTTAACATCTCATTCATTAATCTCATAAAAGTGCTTGGAGCATTACTCAATCCAAATGGCATGACCAGCCATTCGTACAGTCCTTCGTTGGTCTTGAAGGCTGTCTTCCACTCATCTCCCTCTCTAATCCTGATCTGATGGTACCCACTTTTCAGATCTATCTTAGTAAAATACGCTGCCCCACTAAGACAGTCCATCATATCATCCATTCTAGGCAAGGGAAACCTGTATCGAATGGTGATCTTGTTTATGGCCCGCGAATCTGTGCACATTCGCCATTCTCCCCCCTTCTTGGGTGCAAGGACTGTAGGTACCACACAGGGGCTTAAACTCTCTCTGATCAGTCCCTTGTCTAACAATTCCTGCACTTGTTTGCGTACCTCCTCGTTGTCCTTGGGGCTCATTCTGTATGCTGCCTTGTTCGGTAAACTTGATCCGGGTATAAAGTCAATATGGTGGCTGATGCTCCTCTTGGGAGGTAACTTATCAGGTAACTCCTCAGCCGCAATATCCTGGAATTCTTCTAACAGCTTCTGGATCTCCTTGGGCAATTCTGACCTTTCCACGCTCAGTAATACTGGCTTCATCCTCCTTACCACTGCAAAATTAATCTCATTTTCTTCAATCTGTTTTATAAACTGCTTTCCTCCAAGTAATAATGCTTTTGTCCTGCTGGATTCAGCTGTATCTTCCTCCTTGATGGGTACAAGTGTATGTTTGACCCCATCCTTCGTAAATTTATAACAATTTGTTTTGCCATCGTGTGTCACCTTCCTGTCATACTGCCATGGCCTTCCGAGCAGTATGTGACACACGTCCATTGGCATGACATCACAGACCACTGTATCGTGGTACTTGCCAATGCGGAACTCCACCTCACATTGTTCATCGACCAACAACTGGTGGCCTTTCTGCAGCCACGACACCTTGTAAGGTGTGGGGTGCTTCAGCCGCTTCAACCCCAACTTTTCCACCATCTCCGTGGCTACCAAGTTGTCAGTACTCCCGCTGTCTATAATTACCTTACAGCACTTTCCATGCGATTTACAGACTGTCCGGAATAGTGCTTTCCTCTGGGTTGTTTCAGCCACTTCCTTGGTTGGCTTTATCAGTACTTTATTCAAAATTAAAGCTTCCCCCGTTTCTGCCATGTCTTCCACTTCCCGGGGTTGTGCTTCAGCTTCTTCAGGCTGTGCCATCAGCGTTCCCCTTTGACCAGCTTGTTCAGCTTCTGGACACTCAAAGGCTCTGTGCCCCCATTTGTGGCACCTGTAGCACTGGACATTCGCCCCTCTTCTGCGGCCATTCCCTCGTCCTCTCTGGTATGACTGACCTCCTCTGGTGCTATCTCCTTTTTCGGCTGTCCCTGAAGCTTTTGAACTGCTGCTTTCTTCGCTGTTTGCAGCACTCTTACCTCTTCCGTAGGACTGTCCTCGTCCTCTGCTACTTCCTCTCCCTCTTCTGCTGTTCTGTTTTCTGTTAATCTTTTCCTCAGCCTTAACAGCGCTCTGAAAGGCTTCTTCAATATTCCGGGGAGAAAGAATACTAATTTCATCTAGTATCTCCATCCTCAATCCATTTACGTACCTTGCTGTCTTTTCTGGGTTATCATCAGTATAACCAGCACGTAAATTTACCCTGTAAAATTCTTCTGTATACTCCCTAACTGTCATCCCTTTTTGTCTTAGGCTCTGCACTCGCCGATATAATTCCACCTGGTAATCTTTCGGCAGAAATCTGCCCTTCAACTTCGCTATCATTCTGGACCATAGTCGTATCGGCGACTTGTTCATTTTCTTTCTGTCTGCTTGGACACTGTCCCACCATAATAGTGCGTGTCCCTTCAACTTAGTGGCAGCGAACTTAACCCTCTTATCCTCACTGACTTCTTCATTTTCAAAATATTTATCCAGTTCGCTTATCTAGTCCAACAGGACTTCCGCAGACAGACTGCCATCATAATTTGAGATTTCTGTTTTTGGTTTGCTGCTGGCCATCAAAACCTGTCGCAGCAACCTCAATTTTGGAGCTTCCTCATCAGACCCTTCTGCAGCAATCATCACCTCCTCTTCACTGGTGTCTCCCAGTTCTGGGTCTCTTCGTCTACCCGCTTCTACTGCTTCCAAGCGAGCTGTAAGAACTCTAATTTGTTCTCGCAATCCTTCATCTGCTCCTCTACGTGCACCTCTTCCACGTCCTCGTCTTGGCACTTGTCCTTCTGCCATCTTCTCTTAACTAAAGAAAACTGCTCTGATACCAATTGATGGGGACCCAGCCCACGTGTCCCTCACTCCCAAACCTTACGTGGACTTGTGTGATTATTTCGTAATTGGATATTTGTTTGATTGTGCTTTTATGAATTAGGTGATATTTAATCACCCGCCTGTACTTCTCCGCCTCTCCACGCTCCACCTGTCCGTCTCGGGATTTGGCAAAACCCTAATTCTCACTTGGCCCTTTTCCCCGGCTAGTTCGCGCTCATTTGGTCATTTTCACTGTTATGTTTGCTCTCTGTGCCTCTGCTCTGGTATTCGGCTCTGTATATGGGTTTTGTTACTCTCTGCAATGTTCCGCTCTCTGTGGTTCTGCTCTGGTATTCGGCTCTGTCTATGGGTTTTGTTCAGAGGTTCGGCTCCGTCTCGGTGGGAAGCTCAAGGTTGCAACTCCGTCTCTAGTTTCAACCCATCATTCAACTTCGTCTGCTCAGGTAAGGGTTTCGTTTCATGCTGTATGCTCTTGTCCTCAACTCGAATTTCGCCTAACCCTTCACAGCTCCTCTGTGGTTAGGTTGTCACTGAGCTTCTGCGACTTATGGGTCTGGTTACGACTGGTAAGGTTCCACACCGTGGCTCTATACGGGTCTTTCCTCCCTCTGTTCCTTCTATTCGTCTTTCACTGAGCTATTTGTTGTTGCATGAGTTTAATTACATCCGCGACCCTAACAATATATGTCACAGTGGTTGCAGGTAACTGGTTCCGTGGCCTTGCAGGGGATTCGACCGCCTATCCTCCGGGTAGCTCTGTTTCTATTCCACCCTTTTCTGTGGCTTTTGGTCTGCACTGTATTTGCTTGCTATGGTTGTCTGTATACGTTAATGAGTCAAGTCTGTGTGAGGGTTCAACCCGCTTTTGTGATTCAGAGGGTTTCTGTGCTAATTTTCGGTTAATGCTCCGGTCCTTGGCTCTCTCGTCACTCGGTCATTCTATAGCAGTGCTAGGTAGTCTTATGAGTTCTCGCTTGCTTGGCCGTTGGCAATTTTATGACCGGCAAGATTTATACACAGCGAATGTAATAATTTTGGGGTTTCAGTGTCGTTGCTTACCTGTGGTTTGAGGACCGTGGTTTTCTTGCTTGATAGCCCGACTCCTTTCGTTCTTCACTTGACTTCGGCTTCGGCTGGTCGTGAGACGCTTGTAATTGGAATACCCTGTTACTGTGTCGACCTGCAATGTATTTTCATGAACAGAACTTGATGTATGTGCGCGTTTGCCTCTTGGAGTAATGATACTTGTTTACAATAACTACTTTGCAATGTGTGAATATAAACAGAAAATGAATATAGATGAATGTGCGTGGATGCTGTGTGAAACTCTGTCACGGTTGTATTTGTATTAGATGTAATGAAAAGAATTCACTGTATATGCAAGATATATCTTCGAGGACATAAAATCACAATCTGTAAATTTATTTAGAATGCACTGAACAGTATATGAAGGAAAAGAATTTGTATTCTGCTATTTCTCTTTTTCAATGTCACACTCCAGAACCTTTTACATGTATTTTTCCTGTCTTCTTATACAATAGTTCAGTAGTTAGGTAACTGTTAGTTAGTTCCAGATTACAGTTTACTTGACAGTTACTCCAGTTACGTGACTTGGCTATTGTTAGTTTGTCTGTTCCTTCTGTCTCGTAAAGGTTTGATGCTTTACAATTATTTATGGTCTTTTTGTCTAATTCTCTAATAATCTTAATTCAAAGCCTATAACTACAAGCCCTTAACAATTTTAGTTAGGACCTGTTATTACAATTGCAACAGAAACAAGTTAATAAGACACTTAAGCTAATAAACTAAATGCTGTAGTTTAATCCTTAAAGAACAAAATGATAATAAAAAAAAAACTATGACAGTCTTGCTGTCCAACTGTTGAAATATTCACTTCTCCCAATCTTCTTCAGAAACCTGGTCTGCCTCTTCTCGGTCTGTGCCCTGTCGACCAGATGCTCCTGCATCAGGCTGCCGGGGTAAAAGAGAGTTCTCATGGCTCCGTTCCATGAGTTCTTCCACCGAGTAACCTGCCTTTCGGATCTGCATCTCGTCAAGCCAAGAACTGTCCTCCATTGGACGGTCCTTCCATTTAACGAGATAACGCAGATATTCCTTTCTGCGTGTCTTTTTGGCCACCTGCGTGCTGATGATTCCTTCTATCTCATGGGTCTTGACCGATGGTAACTGTTTCTTCCAAAGATTGTCCTCGAACTGGGTGTCCCGTTGTGGCTGTACCACTCGTTCTTCCTCTGCCTGGGCATGATATGGAAACAGGTCTGCCACATTAAATATGGGTGATATGCCTATATCAGGTGGCAGCTGAATTTCATATGCATTCGCTGAGAATTTTCGCAGAATTTTGCATGGGCCGATTTTTTTGAACTTCAGTTTGTTATACGTACCCTTAGGAAACCGCTCTCGGCGCAAATGTGCAAGGACTTCGTCCCCAATTTCAAAGTTTACCTCTCGCCGCCTTGTGTCTGCATGTTGCTTATATTTCTGCGTGCTGTCCTGTAGTCTCGTCTTGACCTTTTCATGCAGCTCACTCATTGCTTCTGCAAAATCTTCCCCGTCTGCACTCCTTCTTTCTAGCTGTCCCAAATCTCGTAATTCATGTACTCCTAGTGGTTAGGTTGTCACTGAGCTTCTGCGACTTATGGGTCTGGTTACGACTGGTAAGGTTCCACACCGTGGCTCTATACGGGTCTTTCCTCCCTCTGTTCCTTCTATTCGTCTTTCACTGAGCTATTTGCTGTTGCATGAGTTTAATTACATCCGCGATCCTAACAATATATGTCACGGTGGTTGCAGGTAACTGGTTCCGTGGCCTTGCAGGGGATTCGACCGCCTATCCTCCGGGTAGCTCTGTTTCTATTCCACCCTTTTCTGTGGCTTTTGGTCTGCACTGTATTTGCTTGCTATGGTTGTCTGTATACGTTAATGAGTCAAGTCTGTGTGAGGGTTCAACCCGCTTTTGTGATTCAGAGGGTTTCTGTGCTAATTTTCGGTTAATGCTCCGGTCCTTGGCTCTCTCGTCACTCGGTCATTCTATAGCAGTGCTAGGTAGTCTTATGAGTTCTCGCTTGCTTGGCCGTTGGCAATTTTATGACCGGCAAGATTTATACACATCGAATGTAATAATTTTGGGGTTTCAGTGTCGTTGCTTACCTGTGGTTTGAGGACCGTGGTTTTCTTGCTTGATAGCCCGACTCCTTTCGTTCTTCACTTGACTTCGGCTTCGGCTGGTCGTGAGACGCTTGTAATTGGAATACCCTGTTACTGTGTCGACCTGCAATGTATTTTCATGAACAGAACTTGATGTATGTGTGCGTTTACCTCTCGGAGTAATGATACTTGGTTACAATACTACTTTGCAATGTGTGAATATAAACAGTAAATGAAAATAGATGAATGTGCGTGGATGCTGTGTGAAACTCTGTCACGGTTGTATTTGTATTAGATGTAATGAAAAGAATTCACTATATATGCAAGATATATCTTCGAGGACATAAAATCACAATCTGTAAATTTATTTAGGATGCACTGAACAATATATGAAGGAAAAGAATTTGTATTCTGCTATTTCTCTTTTTTTCAATGTCACACTCCAGAACCTTTTACATGTATTTTTCCTGTCTTCTTATACAATAGTTCAGTAGTTAGGTAACTGTTAGTTAGTTCCAGATTACAGTTTACTTGACAGTTACTCCAGTTACGTGACTTGGCTATTGTTAGTTTGTCTGTTCCTTCTGTCTCGTAAAGGTTTGATGCTTTACAATGATTTATGGTCTTTTTGTCTAATTCTCTAATAATCTTAATTCAAAGCCTATAACTACAAGCCCTTAACAATTTTAGTTAGGACCTGTTATTACAATTGCAACAGAAACAAGTTAATAAGACACTTAAGCTAATAAACTAAATGTTGTAGTTTAATCCTTAAAGAACAAAATGATAATAAAAAAAAAACTATGACAGTCTTGTTGTCCAACTGTTGAAATATTCACTTCTCCCAATCTTCTTCAGAAACCTGGTCTGCCTCTTCTCGGTCTGTGCCCTGTCGACCAGATGCTCCTGCATCACATAACAATGAACTACATCCAAATTGGTTATAAGAGATTGCATTGTTAAAAGTTAATTTTTTTCTTTAAAGTTTGACATAATAATTATAAAACCAAATCTCATTTGTTTAAATAACATGGAAACCCATAATATTATTATTAGATAATTAAACATTAATAAAAAATATTTATAGTTTTTTTGTTTAATTATATAAAATCCAAATCTGAATTTGTTTAAAATTACAACTTACAACATGGTTAATTATTTTGTAATTTTGAAAAATAAAAAATATAATTTTTTGAAATGAGTATACAATAAGATAAGAAAATATACATTTCATAAATTTTGATATATTCATAAAATATAATGTTTTTAAAATTTATAAAAAAAATAAATAATTATAATTAAAAAATTTAACGATCATCCAAATTAAAAATGTAATTTCTGGAGCGTTTTCTTTCCCGCCTTAGTGTATTCGAATGAATATTGAGTAGTTGAAAAAAAGGAAAGACCATTTTGCGGCATTTTCCTTGCCCCGTTTAGTGTATTCGAATGAATGTTGAGTAGTTGAAAAAAGAGGAAAGACCATTATGTAGCGTTTTCTTCCCAGCATTAGTGTATTCCAATGAATATTGAGTAGTTGAAAAAAAAATGAAAGACCAAAACAAGTTTTCTTCCCCGCCTTAGTGTATTCGAATGAATGTTGAGTAGTTGAAAAAAAAAGGAAAGACCATGGGCACAGTACAATATGATCTGTGGCTATATGGAAACAGGTACAGGTAATTGGATCAATCTTTAGGGTTTCTAGATCGATGGCCATTCTTAGAATTGATTTGCAAATTTGTTTTATATTTTCACATGAAATGTATGTTGAGTAGTTGAAAAAAAAGGAAAGACCATGGGCACAGTACAATCTGATCTGTGGCTATATGGAAACAGGTATAGGTCATTGGATCAATTTTTAGGGTTTCTAGATCGATGACCATTCTTAGAATTGATTTGCAAATTTGTTTTCTATTTTCACATGAAATGTTGTAGTAATTCCCTAGGAGTTATTGTTTAGTGGTTGAATTTGGATGCGTTGAGAAATAAGATTGAGGAGGATCTCTTTAATGGCTTATTGTTTCATGGTTGAATTTGGATGCATTGAGAAATAAGATTGAGGAGGATCTCTTCAATGGCTTGCTCACAAAACATGGATCTACTTTCACTGGAAAAATTTGGACCACGATGGAAGGATCAGAAGCCTTGGTATTCTTTCAAGGGCCCAAGAAATTACTTGCACAGGTATCCTTTCTCTCCTTTAATTCCTTCCTCGATTTCAATTGCTTCAAACAATCTACCAACTTTTTCACCTGAAATTAGGTTATTTGGATTTTGTTTTTTAAGAATTTAGCTTCAAATGAACTAGCCCCACAATTACTATATTGGCAATGAAATTTATATTAAATATACACTAAACTCTTATAGTAGTTTGGTAGTATACCACACCAAAAATTACAAAAATAGTAGTTTGGTAGTATACCACACCAGGAAAACAACTAAAAACCAACAACGTAGACTTCTCAGGGTAACTCCCTGCCCTCCCTCATTTCAATGCAACACAAAAAGATTTTATTTCTCTCTTTCCATTTCACGACAATTCTTATCGGAAATCTCAATTTCAAACTCTGCTACCAAAAACGGAACGGAAGTCTTCGTTTCTAAAAAAAACCATATAAAAAATGGAATGGTATGGAAAACTGTTCGTTTCTTGAAACTGTTTATGGAAAATGTTAATGTTCATTTGCAATATGGATCTCTTCTCGATTGGACGTGGACATGAATCATAAAAAGCATTGTTTTCTGGATAGTTTTTGAAGGCATTTTCATAGTGTATGGTTAGAAGTCAACCATATATAGCTTAGGTGCTAACGGAACAGGTTTATTGCAAATAGGTTGGGTGTTCTCCCTAGTGACAACACCTTGCAATAATGCTTAATATATCTTTAACAATGTTGACTATTTAGGGATTTTATTAGTTAAAGTTATGTTATTTTTTTAATTGTAGCCATTGATGTGTAGCAGTGTATGGTTAAGTTTTTACAATTTTATTTTTTTTGTTATTTTTTTGTTGCTTTTATTTAAAAGTGGATTTAGTGATTGTATCTAATATTTAAAATGTGTATTTTTATATAAAATTATAAATTTAAATGTATAAGGTTTTTTTTACATGTTTTTATAAATTAGTAATGTATATAGATTTTTTATATATATTTTTATAAATTAGTAGTTAAATAATTTAGTTAATTTTTCTAGTTAATGAATTATTTTATATAAACATTGGGATTTTTTGCCACTGGTCTGGTTTATAACCTCTCAAGTGATTGGAAAAGGATTTTGATAAAACCATCCTATAGAAACTTTTATCAACTATTAGACTATCTATAATATTAAATATCATCAACCAAAGACATTAATTTAATATATAAAGAATAATAATTATCTATTATCCATCCCATTAATAGTTTTATCCCATAAATACTTTTTTCACCGGTGATAAGAGAGATTATGTTAGGTAATTTGCAATAATAAATCTTAAGAGCAACAAACTATTGATTAATATTTCTATAATACAAACATAATTTCAACTATGATAAATATGGAAAGTTTCATAATTACATAAAAATAGTGATAGAAATAATTGTAAATTTATAAAAATAAACAAGTCTCAAAAATCAAAATACAAAATAGAAATCCATCATTTAATAAATTTTAAATACAAAACAATTAGGATTACTACTACAAGAAAATACTCCTCTTCAATTATAAATAACCAGCGTAGATCTATCTCTCTCAAGCATCAAGAGAGATCAAATCTCTCTCTCTCTCTCTAGCTACAAACCTCTTTAAGTGAAGAGATTTGATCCTCTCAACACTTGATCCATAGTTAAAATGGATCTAGGTTGCTTTTGTTATTTGCCTTTGAATAAGCTACATTGCAGAAAAATACCATGGACAAAAACCATGGGAAAAAACCATGGGCAAGAAAAACTATGCATTGGAGAATTTAATGTTTTTTAATTTTTTTATTTGATTTTATTTTCTTTTATTTTGAGTGAGCTAAAATGCCAAATACTATAACATATTCCCCAAGTGGAAAGGGTCTCTTGGCACAAAAATCTAACAACCAAAAATTTATTAAGAGGGGCCTAGAATAAAATACCTAGATTATGACATTTCTTTTCAAGACTTCAAGGCCACTCTCCCTTGTTTTAATTTATGAAAGAATATTGATGAGAAAAAACTAATAAATTAAATAAATATTAAATACAGAACCATGGAATCTAACAAAACCATGTGCAAAAACTAGCAAATTAAACGAATATAAAGTACAAAACCATGGAATATAACAAAACTATTGGCCATAACATTTTTTCAAAAGTTATTTTAGCATAAACAAATCTAGGGACTAAAAAAGAATGGTTTGGTAAGTTCTAACCATGGGTGATAACATTTCTTTTTTAAGTTATTTTAACATAATCATATTTAACAACTAAAAATGAATGGTTTGGTATGTTATAACCACAAGTGATATTTATATATAATATTTAACTAAGTAGAAATTTAAAAAAAATCACAATTTAATAATTTATTTCACTTATTTATATTGATCAACCACACTTGTTAATTGGAAATATTGACTCACATAACAAATTTTAATGGATCCAACAAAATAAAATGAAAATTAATAAAAAATAACTAATATCAAGAAAAAATATCTAAATTTAACTATTAAAATTTAACATAAAAATAAATTTACTATACAAAACCATATATATGATGCATTAAAATAATTAATATAAAACATGACTACATATAATAATCATTTAATCAATGCAAATACAAATATGAGATAGCCATTATACACTTTAACAATAATTATGGTAAATAATATATACTAGCCTAGATCCATCTTAATTTTGGATATACCAACACCCTAAAGGGATCAAATCTCTTTTATAAATTAGTAATGTGTATAGATATTTTATAAATATTTTTATAAATTAGTAGTAAAATAATTTAGTTAATTTTTTTTCTCACAAACTAGTAATTTAGTATCTAGTTCAACTATACTTTTAAAATATATTATTTTTATTATTATAAAGATTAGTTTTCTATTATAATGGATTAAAGATAATTTTTTGAAAGTTTTCTCTTTAGATTTTGTCTTCAAAGTATTTATGGTTCTGCAAGTGGCAATAGTTCGAGACAACCCTCTATTTTTGGCTCTATATCCAATGGAGATCAACTCAATCTCCACCATCTTGTTACCCAACCATGAAAACAATAACCCAATAACTGTGTGGAAAATGATACAATAGATCCCAAATTTGAGGTCCACTCATGTCACATCCAAGAATATATACAATATATGTGGGATCATGTACTCATCCGGAAAATGCAAAGGCTAAATCAAACTTGAATTCGATGCCAAGTGTTTCTTTACTATTGTATTTGCCAGCCTAGAGGATCAAACATGGGTATTCAAGAATGGCTTATGTGAGAAATGGAAGCTTTGTTGATCACTATAAGTATTAAGGAATGGCCAATGTGAGTAGCTAAAGCCTATGAGCAACTACCTATGAACCATAGTATTCGAGAATGTTAATGATGAATGCTTGGTTTTATGTTTCATATTTTTCTTGTTTTTTCTCTCTCCTCATTTCTTGAATGTGAAACAAATGCTTGGTTGTATGTTTCATATTTGTCTTGTTTTTCTCTCTCCTTGTTTCTTGAATGTGAAATCTCCAAACTCTGTTTCTCATCTCGTTGTCGTTTCTCGTTTCGTTTCCCCTTTCTGGTTTCTAGTAACATAGATTTCAAGCCCTTCCTTCTAGCTTTGGTTGAATTTCTGCATTGCTCTCAACTCCAAAAGCAGGTGATAGAAGGGATGGGTAGAAAGCTTGGTACCCGAGATAGAGTTAAAGAGGAAGAAACATTGAGTTAGACATTGCAAGATTCCTTTCGTGGGGTAAAAGGATCACAACAAGGCCACAGTAAGCCTTCGAGAGAGAACGAAGATGCTACCGCGTGTAGTGGTAACAATCAGAGTATGGTGCAGCAACGTATATTAAGGTCAACCAATGACATCATATTAGCAAAAATCTAAGCATGAAAACAGATTGAAACAAAAACAAAAGGGAAACCCTCACTAACTCATCAGGCCCTTGCTCAATAATCGAGCAACCTTTGGGTATGAAAAATTAGGCATCCCTTCTTCAAAGTCCCTATTTGCCTTTATAGATCTCTTCATATTGATGGATGGCTTTGACCCACCTTGAATGACCATTGGATGAGTGTTGGGCAGTTGCATTTGTTGAACTTCCTGGAAACTGTTTGAAATTTTTTTAATTTAAAACTTTTGTATAGAAATTTGACTTTCGCATTTTGTAATTTGGTGCATATGTTTTCCGCTCATGCCACATTTGTTTAAATAAACTAAATATTTATTTTCTTTTGATTACATTTCTCAACTATGGCCATGGATTTATCCTAGACAAGTAATGAAAATAAGATATGTTCCAGGGAATTGAACATATGTTTTTTCATCACTTGTATTGATATACTTTGACAGCACGGGCACGGAAACTCGAACCCATTGCTTCATCACACTATGGCCGATAGAGAATTTCCTAGCTATTAAGCACAACACATAGCCCATATCATTCAAAGGTATACTAGTGTTACTCTTTCACTTTGAGATAGATATATATTTGTTTTATTGCAGCAGGGAAACAACCGCTATATTACGATATATCAACTATACTCAAAGGCAAAAACTATTTTTCCTGTACAACCACGTTGAGAGTAATAAGTATCTTCCCATGTGTCATCATAGCAACAGATCCCATTTTGCTAATTCATTGTGTTTCTCATTCTAGTGGCCGCCATTATTGTGCAAGTTTCTCCTGTCACTTTTTGTCTCCATGAAAGTTGATAAGAAAATGCTAAGACAATGCTAAATGTCAAATTTTAGCAGACATTTTGAAAACCTTTTTGATCCATTTTCTAACATTGTCCACAATCTGATTTGATAGTACTACGATGTATCTCTTCCAAAACTTGATTGTATTTCATAGCTGGACAACTAATTTGATAAATGATCTCTTTAAATCTATCTTCGACTCGAATGTTATTGGATGTTCTTGAAGATGGGCCAAGTGTTCACCCAAAATGTCCAAACATATCAATAACAACACATAGTGTAACAGAAATATTCATCCTCATCCAATTATTAAATGCAGAAATATTCCTCTAAAATCCTGGATTTCCCATACACTGGGGCTATTACTTATATAACCCCTGGTTTTAGTTTCTCTTGCATGTTCGGTGATTCATTTGGAATATGTTAAAATATAGAGTTCCTTGATGTCTTCACTCCAACTTCTTGGATGCCATCTCAAAGAAAGGCTCAAAGGATATTCCAAATATTATCTTTAGAGGTGGCCATTTCGACCCGAAAGGCCAAGTATCCATGCCATCAGTCACACTCTTCTATGCATGTGTACATTACCAAGCAATTTATCATCAATAAACATTGTTGCAAGATAATAATTGTTCAATAAATTTTTGAGACGTTCTGGATATCTAAAGAGATTTCCTTATAAAGCTCAAGTTTAGCAAAGCATCCAACGTATGGATCATGAAAAGCGGATCCTCACACTAATATATTCACCATGGGACTGAGACAAAGATATACAAATTGTAAACTCCTTCATGTAGATGAGAAAGTGGTGTTGGAAACTCTCCATGCTAGAATTGACATTCTTACCATATTGAATTGGTGTCCTTCCTCAATGTAAACAATTCTTCAATAATATGGCCACTCTCCCACATGTGTCACTTCTCCCAATCCTCACGCTTAATTGGCACACTGCACCTACGCATTTCATTCGACAATGCATATGTCTTGGTACTTTATATCCACTGTAGTGGGCCTTCATCCCTCTTCTATTACAAAGCAGACTTCTCAGGGTAGGGGAAATCACAACTCCCTACCCTCCCTCATTTCAATGCAACACGAAAATCTTTTCTTGCTCTCTTTCCATTTCACGACAATTCTTCAATCAGAAATCTCAATTTCAAGCCCTTCCTTCCAACTTTGGTTGAATATTTTCATTTCTATCAACTCCAAAAGCAAGTGATAAAAAGGATGGGTAGAAGGCTTGGTACCCAAGCTAGAGTTAAAGAGGAAGAAACATTGAGTCAGACACTGGAAGATTCCTCTCATGGGGTAAAAGGATCACAACAAGGCCACAGTAAGCCCCCAAGAGAGAAAGAAGATGCTACTGCATGTAGTGGTAACAATCAGAGTATGGTGCAACACTGTATATTAAGGTACCATTATCATCCCCTCAAGACTTCGATTCCTGAGGAGAGAGAAAATATTTTAAAAGCAGAATCTAGAAAATTTGAGGCTATAATTATTAGAGTGGAAAGCTTGCACAATTTTGTGTAGAGACCTCGTGAGAAAGTTACAGATACTGATACACTCTTTGATCTCACATCCACACTCCTCGCTACTGTTAAAAGATCACAAAACAATGATGGCGGTACTCCAGTTGATTTTATTAGTAGTGATATTCTAAGAAACTATAGTGACCAGGCATATGGAAGTAGGTCTTTGGAGGGAAATGACAATCAAACCCAAATATCATGGAGAAATATTGGGCTTTTAGCTGCTTATGTTTTCCAACATGTGGCAAGAATTTGCACTATGCTTGGACCAATGGATAATGAACCCAAGCAAAGGAAAGCTATAGTATAGAGAAAATAGACTAAGCCGACAAAAAGCTCTCAACCTGAAGTAGTGAAAGAATCCTTGAAAGATGAAAAATCAGAAACAAACAAGAATATGGCAAGCATATTTAACATTTTGCAAAAACAAAAGCAAGCCAGATTAGAGAATTTGGTTCTAAATAGAATATCATTTTCCCAGATAGTAGAAAACATCTTTGCATTATCATTTCTAGTAAAGGATGGTAGAGTTGAAATAAATGTCAATGAAAATGGAAAACATTTTGTTGTCCCCAAAAATGCTCCCAGAGCTACAAAAATGGCATCTGGAGAAGCTTCTTACAACCAATTTGTTTTTCGGTTTGATTTTAAAAACTGGAAGTTGATGATGGAAGCTATTGAAAGTGGTGAGGAGTTGATGCCTCACAGAACCAATCCACTTATGATTCCTTGTTCTGAGAAGGCTGCAGAGACTCCTATCAGAGAGATTTCAAGAAACAGGGGTAGAGTGGTACCTGCAACTCTTGAGGTGCAGGAGGATGAATGTGGAAGTGATGATGGTGGTGGAGGTCTTCAAAGACCAGCACCGAAGAAGCGAAATAAGTGTCTCCTATGACTTTTTCTTCTTTTTTTGGTGCTTTTTGTTGGAAACTATCTCTGTTTCTATCAGTGCATTGTAATCCATATAGGAAGATAATCTTTAATTTAAGTAATCTGGTATATAAACAATGCTATCTTGTTCTCATAATTAGTTATAATTAAGTTTATTGGCAGTGTAAACCCTCGGTCATGTAGTACACCCCTTTAGGCATGGTTCCAAGGCCTGGGTAGAAGACTGGCATCACGTAAAAGGAAATTGTTAATGTAAGATGTCAAGTTTGATCCGTTAAACCATGATTAGTCTCCTTGTGACAGTATGTTGTAATTTTATGTTTGAAAAGTATTTTGAGATACCACACAAGAACAAAGTTTTTGATTGTGTAGTTGGTTTAATTTGAGAATACATAGAGATGAGAGTAGGGTAAGGCTAGGCGAAAATAGATGTAAATACAAAGGTTCAAAAAACTAGCTAGCAGCCCTTACCATACCCAAAACCTTTTACTGGCACTACAGGGATAGAGAGATCCACCCAGAGGCATGTGGAGAATAAGTAGGGATATGCATGCTCTGGATTGACTAATTGCTTGAGCCTAGCTCAAGCAGGCGCAACTAGTAGATGGAAAGAGATTGGGAATATATATCTATTAAGTATGTGTATATGAAATTCATTATGTCCCCTTTTGATTTTCAAGGTGGGAGGAATGCAATGGAGAAAGGGAGATCGTATTTGTCCTCTATATCCCACCTATCAGGACACTAGGATAAGTCCCAATAATAAGAGTTGGGTTCGCTCATAAGTATATGATTGTAAAAGGCCATCATGAACTTTATTAAGCTAAGTCATCCTTTAGTTGAGTTTCATCCTTTAGTTGAAGCTTCAAGCAAGATAATCGACCTCTTTTCAACCCTTCAGTCTTCCTGGAATAGCTACAGAACAACCCTATTTAACCCACATTGAATTCCTCTTCTTGTTGTGATCTTAAACTTCAAACTTCGGCCCTTCTCCCTACAAGAGCACCCAAGAACAACACTCAAAACAACCTCTCTTTCACACATTGTACCTACAACAAAACATAAGACTTCCATGTTGCTTCTAGGGCTTCTTTCTTGTTGTCTTATGGATCCTTCTTGCAGTGGATAGGGCCTCCCTTTGACTGCGTCTAGGGCCTCTCTGAGTGTTGCTTTAGACCTTCCTTGACTGCGGCTATATGCTTCTTCTTGATGACTGATAAGGGCCTCCCTCTTGCTATGGATTAAGGCCTCCTTTGCTGTGGATAAGAGCCTTCCTTTTGCTGCGTATCTGGCCTCTCTTGATTGTGTCTTTATGCCTCTCTTGACTGCATCTTAGGCCTCTCTCTAGACTACGTCTTAGGCCTCTCTCTTGTTGTGGCTAAGCCTCCTTTTGACTGTGGTTAGGGTTGCCTTTTACTGTAACTAGGGCTTCCTTTTCGACTGTGGCTAGAGCTCCTTCAAGACTGCGTCTAGGTCTCCCTTCATGACTGCAACTAGGGCTCCTTTGTGACCGCAACTAGGGCTCACACTATTGCAGCCTACTAGCCTCATACTGCCCGAGGACTCCTACACTATAGCACTCTCTGTTGCTTCATCCGCATCCGTCTCTACCCACATCCGCCAGTCCTGCTACTCTCTCTTTGGGGCTCCCATAGTAAGGTATAATCCAAGAGGTTGGGTACCTCAAGTATCTTCCCCTGATCACTTGTAGTCCTCCTGACTACAACTCTATGTCTCCCCACCTCTTCTCTAGATGTACATGAGCACTCCCTATAGTCCCTAGCATGCCCTAGGACACTACGACATGAGCACTAGTGCATTAACTATGCTAAAAGGTCACTTTCTTGTTAATTTTACCATGAATATCTCTTCTACAAAGAAATATTTCTTAGCTTTGTTTACGTTAGTGGTTTGATAAGAACATTTCTACAGTCTCTTCACTGAATTTCTTAAAGTTTTTACATTTATGCTTTTTGAAAAAAAAGGGCTAACATTTTACCCTAGCTAAGTAAGGATTCTTTAAATAACCTTCTAGCTTGGTTCCTTTTTGTTCCATCTAAGTTTGGAAAAGTGTCATGAATTTACATTGAACAATGTAAGAATCTAATCTTCTCCAGAAACAATCAAGCCAACTCTTTCATTTTGCAAATTACCTACCAGTTCTGGACATATTCTTTGAAATTTCTATGCTGAAGGTGTTGGATTTAGGTAAGTGATACAGAATGCACACCTACAGTTGTATTGTTCACTTATTAGACCAATGAAAATTATAGGCAAAATTGGAAGGGTTGGACATGAATGTTCCAGCCATACTCTTATTGGTCTGCAATACATATGTTCATAACACATACCTACAATACTATTGTTCACCTATTCTACTAGTGCATATTGTAGGAAAACTGTTAATGTTGGACTTCGTTGTCTCAAGTTCACACACCAATGCTAAAGATGCAACATATTATGTGCATCCTTAGATATGTTTGACATTGCAAGCTAACTGTTTAAATAAATGCCTGTATAAAACTTCTATATTAGCAAAATAACCATCAATATTTTTTTCTAGCATTTTGGGCTGAATTCACAATAGTATGCTAAAAAGTGTCATTTCAATGTCTGGAAATTAGGATATATAAATGTGAGATATATACTGTACATCTTTGGGTTATCTCCTTTTCAAATCTGAGTTTTTTTAGGCTACATGTTAATTGTTTGAACTTTGAACTTTGAATAAATTCTCGAATGGACTTCATAAATACTCGAATGAATGGACTTCATAAGGTAGTGGTACCATAAATTGTGTTATTTCAAATATTTGACTTCCATATTTTCACAAAATACAATGTCCTCAATAAAGACTTATATGTATAGATACTTATGTTTAGGATTATATATGTGTTGGAGCGGTTCCTTTATGTTTTACTATAATCTTGACGCTGACTAGAATATGCAAAATATTTCATTGTCAAAATGTGGCAAAAATTACATTTCTCCTGATTTATTTTTTTATTGTTCATGACAAGATAATCATGTTGCAGGAATGAGGTATCCTATAGTGTATTTCAATTTTTGGATATTTTTTTTCCTCCCATTTTTTTACAAGGATGTAGATTTTATTTTCATGTTGATGGTTTTTGCATGTATCTTATCTAGCCCCAAATGCTGGTAATGGAGCGGATCTTGAGAAGTAGTCATGGAAACAGACTATTAGAGGTTAATGTTACAATACCACTTCCACTTGGTATTAAAAAAGGTTTAATGGTAAGTGACATAAAGAAGAGTTATTTAACAACAGGGTTGAAAGGGCAACCTCGTGTCTTATTTCTAAGTCATTTATTTGCGTTTCTTAGCTCTAAGTCATCTTTTTTTGAGATTTATCAAATCAATTTCACTAATCCAATATGCATGGATTGTATTTCTCACCCGATGTTAGTTACATGACATGGCTGATATAACATTCAATTCTAGGCCACTTTTATTTTAAGTCAGAGATTTTATTGATTAAAAGGATATTCATATTTTGATTGGTTTACTTGTAGCTTGATTTAAATCTTTTTTCTAAATTCCAAGTGGATGTTATTTTTTCAGGGTGATCTCTTTGCACCAGTAAGGTCAGATGAGTCCTAGAACATAGGTATACAACAAGAACATATTTGGCCTTTGTTGTGTATCTATTATTCTTTATATCATTGATGGATGGTTATTGATTATGTAAAACAGAGGATGGGAAGGTCCCGCCAATTCTCTTGACAAAACAAAATAAAATGGAGCAGTAGAATTGTGTTTTAAAGGGTGAGCCAGAAATCAGTACTTGAAAGGTAGAACTTGAGAATGGTAAGCTATCTGATCTAGATTTAGAGACACAACAGACCGTGGAAAAAAAATGATGGTATTGATGAGTCTTCCCAGAAAATAAGCTCTAATTATTAGACCACTGCCCAAATTTCAGTTATCTACAATGGAAATAGTGACTCTAGCTTTATTTGTATGAATAATGACTTTGGCCATTGTCCTATTCATTTCCTATGAATGATTTTTATTTTCAAACTCCAACTAGTTTGTTGTTAAATTATGTAAAGCTTTGATGACAAACTTATAGTTTTCAAATCTCTTTTCTAAATCTATTTTCTTGAGAAAATTTGTCTTTTTACTTTAGGTATTGTAGATTGATACTGTGTGACATATGCTATGATATAATTGCCTAGATAAATAGACAGAAGTGTTGTACAACATAGTCTTTTTTAAATCTAAAGAAACAATATTTCCAAATACAAAGTTTATTAATTAAGAACATCTTTTAGACTTCTTTGCTAAGTTATGATTATATTTCGGTAGGGGATTTTGTGTACACTAATATTTTGTTGTCTCTTTGGTTTTTGTCAGATAACAATGGTTAATATGGAATGTGTTCTTGAGCAGCAGGCACACATCTTATTCTACTATCAACAGGAAACTCCCTGGTTTTCATGCATGGAACAAAAATGCAGATGTTAGTGGGATATCCAAATTCTGTGTTGGATGAATTTAATACTAGTGATTATTTTGATTCATTGTCAGATAAAGAATGTCATGAGTCAAATTCAAATAAACAGAAGCAGCTCAAGAATTAAGGTGAAGCTATTGCTTTCTGTCCAAGTCAATTTCTTTTATTTGTTGTTTGCTGTCATGTTTTGAGTGTGGACTTGTGAAATTCCAAATTTCATGTTGGTTTATGTAAAGGGGATATATATATATATATATATATATATATATATATATATATATATATATAGATATATATATATATGTCATTCATGGTTTCCGAAGATCCGTGTTACATTTGCATAGAAGTTTAGATATCATTCAGATATCTAAACACCAAACAACAACAACATTGAGATTTTTCTTTCACTCAACCTATAACATATTGCATCTGTCTTCATCAATGTTCTTCTTCCATATGTTATCAACTTATGACATTTCCTTTGCAATATTTGGTGCATTTTCTAGTTATAGGTCATTTATAGATTATAAATGTCTTCAGACTTTCACTTCTAATTGAGTATTCAACTGAACATATTGATTCTCTTATACATAATTATTTTTCCCTCCACCCACTTTTCATAACTTCCATAACCATTAGGTAGGGACCTACAGCTTCAATGTTTCTTTGCTTGTTTAGTAAAATATTGTCGAGACTTTAATTTATTGAAAGTTGTAGAATTTACAATTTATGAAGTTTCAAGGTCTAATTTTAAAATTCTAATTCTTTAAAGGGTGCTAGCTCAATGGAAGAGCACCTGCTTTACAAGCAGGAGGTTGGTGGTTTGATTCCATCATGCCCTGACATGATCCATATGGAATGAGCTTTTAACAATAACCAATGAGCTTTGGTGACATTTTTCAACCGTCACCAAAATATGAAATGGTGACGGTCAATGAATGCCACCATATATATGCATCAATAGTGACGAACCTCAAAGGTCTGTAACCATAAATCGTTGTTGTTGATATGAAATGGTGATGGTCGATGTCCGTCATTATAGTCATTATTCGTGACGAACCTTGAATGTCACCACAACACCTATACTTATGGCAATGCGGCTTTTGGTGAGGGTCAACGAATGTCACCATATATATGCACCAATAGTGACGGCCATGAAAGATCCATCACAATAAATCATTGTTGTTCATATGAAATGGTGATGGTCACTATCTGTCATTATAATCAATATTCGTGATGGACCTTTAATGTCACCATAACACCTATACTTTTGGTGATGCCACCTTTGGTGACGTTTAGTTTTTTGTGATGGAGGTTATGGTCCATCACCATTGCTCATATGAAATGGTGGCAGTCGCTATATGTCATTATTGGTGACGGACTTGAATGTCACTACAACACCTATACTTTTGGCGATGCCACCTTTGGTGACGTTCAATTTTTGGTGATGGAGGCTATGGTCCATCACCATTGCTCATATGAAATGGTGACGATCACTATCCGTCATTATAAATCATTATTGGTGATGGACTTTGAACATCACTACAACACCTATACTTTTGGCGACGCCACTTTTGGTGACGTTCAGTTTTTGGTGACGAAGGCTCTTTTGACCATCACCAATGAGCTTATGGTGACATTTTTCGCCCCTCACCAATGTCCTTTTTTCTTGTAGTGCAAGTTGCATATCACCCAGTTGGCCCAGCAAAAGCACAACGAACAAGCGGCCACATAGATAAGGGCTATCCACGAGGCAGCGAAAGCAACCACAGAGTAGGCAAAGGCCGCCGAAAAAGCAGTAGCAGTGTAGGCAACAGGGGCCACCATGATGCAAGAGGAAGGGGGCCAGAACTTGTCTATAGGATAGGGAGCAGAGGACATAGCAGAAGGCACAGACCCAAGCACAACATCCACCCAGCTGAAACGATCGCACGTCACAGAGAGATCAGGTCCATGAAAAAAGGTCAAGGCATCCAAACTGGACATCGAACCGATTACACTGACAGAAGGTGACCTCTACGACATTAGCGACATGATTTGCGAGGTCACCAGGGAAGCGCTCCAGGAAGCCATGATGGAGCAACAAATTGTGTTAGGGGACCTAAGGGCACAGCTGCAGGAACTTCAGGTGTGGCCCCCACAGGAAGGAGTAGTAGCCGCCTACGATGCCGCAGGTACATCAACAACGGAGTAGCTGCTACATGCAAAGATGGACAACACCATAGTGCTACCGGAAGGAGCACTAACAGCGGAGAACAAAGATGACAGAGCCATGGTAAGCAGGATCAAGGGAATGGGCCTTAATTTGGTTGCCCTTCCGCGAGACACATTGTATCAACTACAGGATGGCATCACAACAGAACTCTGCACCAGGGAGGGCTGCGCGATCTAGGTATTGAGTGAGCAGAAGATCAACATCGAACAGCTCAGCCTACAGTGTGACGAACTAGTGTCACAAAATCAGCAGATCGTGCAAACAGTTGATGAAGCATGCCGGCGTGTTCCAGAATTGTCCATCGCTGCAGACCTACCCACAGAGATGCGGATCCACTATCTGGCAAGTGGAGTCTGAAGCGCGCGCAAGGAAACAACATGAGTACAACTAGAGCTGAACCTCCAGATTGCTAAGCTGCGGCTGAAGGCACAGCCTTCCACTCCTTCGGAAGTTAAAGAACAACACATTAACGCAATTCAAATATGACTGGAAGAAATTTGATAGGCAGTGCAGGACTGTACCGGTATGTTGGACTAAGATTTTGACGTCCTCACATCCTTGCAGAAGGACCCCAACATACAATGCCTGGAAATAGAGGCACGCGAACTACAGGAGCAGTATGAAAGTGTAAGGGGAACTCCGCAGATAGTCGTCCTCACCCAATAGCTGGCAAAGATGAAGCAAGCAAGGGCACTAAAAGAGCAAGTGGATGCTGCAAGACAGAAAGAGGCACTTCTCAAAGTGCGCGTCCAACCTTGGATTGATGAGGCCTTCACCATTATGGCCAATATTGAGGGCAAGCTCACCCAGATGCAAGGACTATATGCGCTAAGGCAGATAGCGGATCCCCACAAAGAAGCATCGGAAGAGCGCATGCAATAGGTCCAGCAAACTGCAGAACAGTGCGTCGCAGACCTCCGAGCAGTACGGGACCAGTTGGAGGGGCTCCGTGCCAAGATCACTGCACCAGCAAAGTGACTCGGGACGAGTCACGATGATTGTGTTGGGGACCTATTGGGCATGGAATCCTCCCACAGCATGTTTTGGGGCTCAAAGCCAAATTTTTGGTCAAAGGTATTGTAAGACTCCGCGAATTGCAGGCACGGAGCGCAAAGTATAGGATGAGTCATAGGGATGTCTGCCCTAAAAGTATTGTAATGTAATGTAAAGTCATGTCGGCCTACCCAGGGTCTGCGGACCATGGGATTGTCTAAATAAAGCAAGGCTCTAAGTTGAAAAGATAGTGAAGGAATAAGAGAGAAAAGTACGAAAGGTTCGAGCTTAGAGTAGGATTCTAAGTGTATTGGGTCATAGTAGTAGGAAGGGGCTCTGCAGATGAGTGCGCAGAGGCCTAGTAGAGTCCGCAGCTGAGTGCGTAGGGCGGTGTCGAGTTTGTAATCTGGATTGAATATTAATAAAGAGAAGTTGATTCCTATTTTTGTGTATTTGTTGTGCATTACCTTCTTTACTTTTATACTATTTATTTATCGCGTGCACTGATATGATTGATGAATATGCTGTAATAATCATTAGTCTTAAATAAACAAGTAAGTAATCGAGTAATAACAGATTAAATAGAAAGGAACTTGGGTATTATACGGGTTGTGCCTCGAGTAGGGCTGCGCAGAAGCAGCACCACAGGGTGAGAAGGAAGAGTAAGTGCGCATAGCGACGTGCGCGACGGGTCAGATCGCAGACCTCCAAAAGCTCATTAGAAATCCCCAGGATGCAGAAACCTAGTTCTAGCACCCTCCCATACTACTTTGGGTGAGACCTTAGTCCGCAAGCTGCAAACTGTTGCTGAAAGGGCCAGTAGTACTGGGATTTGCTTGGCTAAATCACCTATGAACCTAGGTCAGGCCCATACAAGCTAACATGTAACCTCCACACCAAGTCAGCATAATGGAGATCAAGTTGGCCTAAAGGACACTTATTCAACCTCACCTGGAGCCTATAAAAGGAAGGAGATCGAATTCATTTAGAGTATCTCATCTCAATCTAGTTCGATATCTCTCTAGAAGCCAGAAAAGTGTGAAATGGATTAAGGAAGCCAAAAGGAGTGCGAGTTGGGTCAAGGTCAAAGAGAAGGAAGAAATTGAATTTTTGGTTCTACTTTTTCTCTCTTTTGTGCACCAGTTTGGGAGATCAAAATATTCCAAGCATTTCTACTACCAGTTGATGCCTGATGCCATAAGTTGCTTCATAGTCGAAGTTGCTGGGGTGGAAGTGATATTGTAAAGGGGACGAAGATTTGGAAAGGATGACTTGGTGTGGAGGGAAGGTTTGGTCTATTTCTAGGTTGAAGAGTCTCAAAGAAAACTATTGAAGGAATATAATTTTTGACTGGGTTTTCCCCTCGAGTGGGGTTTTTCCCTGGCATAGTGCCTACATCTTGTGTGTTGTGTTTTTGTGATCTTAATACACACATAATATGGTAATTTCTTGATGAAAGATAAGATCATAAAGAAGTAAAAGAAGCCAACATAACTCATAATTAATTATCAAGAAAGAGGAATCAAAGCCTAATCTACTTGCATTGATTTCTCAACATTGTGCACCAATACTAATGGAGTAGAGAAAGCAATTTGACTAGGTTGAATTATACCGAACTCTAGTATTTATGCAACCATACGTTCAATTTCACTCTTTTGGGCATAAGGATATAAATAAGGCCTGATTTTTGGAGGAAAAATTCATGGAATCAAATGAATAGCATGATCATGATCATGAATAGGTGGGAGGCCCTTGGGAGTCTCAAATACGTTGGAATGGTTGTTCAAGACTTTTTGGAGGTCTGGAGAAATAGATGATTTTTCTGTTTGAACCTCTAGTGAGCATAATTGTGAAATTACGCCTTATATTTCTTTCTTCGGAAGCTTTGTCATGCCATTAGAGATGATTATCTTCCCTGGTTTCCCTACGATAACCCTTAATTCAACTTCCTTTCCTTCCCAAGAAAATTTCAAGAAAAGTTCTTGAAAATTAAAAGTTGCCATCCCCTAAGATTGTAACCATTGGATTCCTAGTACAACATAAACACCACCAATTGGAATGGTAAGCATTGTACTATTCAATACATATTCCCCCATGGTTAGCCTGATATTATGGCACTTTCCATAGAAATTTATAGTTCCTCCATTTGCAACCATCACTTGAAATTCTGGTGTTGGATATAGAAAGAAATTCAATTCCTTGGCTATCTTACAATGAACAAGATTATGGGTACTACCCGAATCAATTAGGACTATTACCTTTTTCTCTTGATATATCCTTCTATCTTGAGAGTTTAAGGAGTGGTAATTCCCTCCAAGGCTTTACAAGATATGGTCGAATTCAAGTCTTCTTTCTTTGGGGTTGGTTCATGGTGTATATCCTCCTCTTTTGATTTTTCTTGTTCCTTTTCTCCCTCCTCTTCACAATCTATGTAAAATAATTTCTTCTCAGCACACTTATGACCTTTAGTGTATTTTCTATCACAACTCTAACAAATCCATTTTTCTCTTTTTTCCTTTAATTTTTGTGGTGTCAATATTGTAGGTTGTGGAAGGATAGGAGCATCAACACTTCCATCTTTATAGTTATGAGTGGTAGAATTCCTTATTTCCATCATTTTTCTTTCAACTTTTCTGGCCACCCTGAATGCCTTCTCTAATGAATTAGGTTCCTAAAGGAGAACCTCATGTTGGATATTATCCTTTAAGGTCCCTATGAAGACATCAATCCTATTCTCCTCTGGAATATCAGTTACCCTAATATTCAATTTTTGGAAGTCCTCAATGTGTTCCGCCATTAAACCCAATTGTTTGAGATTTATCAATTGGATTAAGAAGGTGTTTCTCTTTGTATCCTCATAATGTGATATCATTTCCTCCATAATATTGACCAAGTGCCAAGTGGTTTATGAGAACAAAGCCATCGATACCATACAAACTGGTTGGGTTCTAAATATAAAGATCCAATGTGTACCCTTTGTGTGTTTTTCACATCATGGAGATCAAAATATTGCTCCATTTGTAGTATCCATGTTACTAGGTCCTGTTGTGCCCTACAACAACCCCCCATTTCATAATATTTTTATCACAAACAATTAACATATGAAATGGGTCCCTTTTAAAAATTTTAATTGGCATTAATGAATTTGTTCGAAAAAGGTATGATAATCAAATGAATTTGTTAACAAAAGCCTTTTTGAACAAATAATAAGCAATTTTTGGTTAAGTCCGAAAAAGCAATCGCAAGACCGTTTGCTACCTTGGTTCTTTCCGATGCGATATCACTATCGGTCATCGGCGATAGCCAATGCACACACAGAAAAAGCACACATCTTTTCCCCGATGCGATATCGCTATCGGTAGTCGGCAGAATCCCATACATCTTCATAAGACGTTCAGATCTTTTTCCCCATGCGATGTGATATCGCTATCGGTAGTCGGTAAATCAATTGATATGCATTTAGGGATTATGTTCGCATGCTAATATGATACAATGTCGCAATCGGCATTCGCCAAGATCTCTCCCAAATGATAATGTCACTCACACTCCCGATGCGATGCGATGACGCTTAATGATGACCAGAACTCCTAAAACAAAAAAGGGTGATTATTTCAAAGCATTAAAGTTATATTTAAATCCGATTTGACAAAAGCACAAATTTCAAAATGCCGTTAAGTAAAGGGATAAGGTAATGCATGCGTATTTAAAGCTTTGCCCCTTCGAATTAACGAGCAATTACGATTAGACCTTTGAAGAAATCTATTGCACGCTTTAAGGGGTCATTCGGTTTAATAACTTAAGTAATGGTCATTTATGGAGCTGCAGGCCGTAAAATCACCATCATTGCATCTGCGGTGCCCTCTCAAATCATTAGATCCGTAGCCACTTTTAGAATTAATCTCACCACGCTTCAAGTTATATATCTATCCCGTTATGGATCGTCATTGTTATTTCTTTGTTACGATTTCTCTTGCATTTGTGTAGAATTCAACCGAGAGAAGTCTGAATATGATGGGAAAGAAGTTCAAAAAGGTGGCAGGTTCTACTCCAACACCTGTCTCAGGCCAAGCTGCTATGGTTTCAAAGAAAGGCTTAATCTCAGATACTACATGCACTGGTCTTCCTGGTACTACATGGCAAGGTACATACAATTTGCTAGAAGCAGAACAACCAGAAAAGACGGTAACGGAGGCTAGTGTGGACGAACTAAGAAAGTCTGAGGCAACTCTTAAAGATTTGGCTGACTCCTTTCTGCACAGAATAGCAGCCAGAGAACAAGTCTTGCCTTATACTGATGTGGTACGTTGGGCAATTGAAGAAATTACTCTCACTGATAGAACCTTCCATACTAAGGATGGAAGGATTTTCGGTTCCTTCAAGCCTGATGACTTGAGACGGATGTATCATTTGCCTCAACCTGAGCTAGTCTATAATAGAGCCTTTTTGGAGAAATTCGCGAAGGAGAATGAATCACCATCCGAACCTCTCCGAGAGTGGAGACAGAATCCAACTAAACACAAGCATGATATGTCGGGTAAGTACTCCAATGCTTCTTTGGCTTCACCTTATTGCTACACCGGGATTATGATGTGTAGATTGTGGGGATTTCATGACTCTGCAAATATTCATATTGATATGGTTCCTTTAATGGAAGCGGCCGTCAATAGTATAATCATGGATTGGGCCACTATTTTGTCTGATAAATTGGTCATAGCTATTCGTGAGTTTAGGGCCAAAACCAGAGTCACTGAGAGAAAAATCCCACCCTTCTATTACTCTGCTTACATTATGGATACCCTTTGTTTTAATTCTGAGTTTCCTGTCCTTGGTTGGAGATGGACAACCCATGACCCAACACCCATTCACTTGTACCATCGGAAATTGTGGAAACCCTCCCACAAAGGCCATCTGTATCAAATTTGCAATGGTTTTATGGTTCCCGTTCACTATTCTATTTTTGACAGACCTATCCCTAGAATTTCCTATGAAGCTTCTTTTGATCTCCCAGCCGTAGCCCATTGGTTCGGCGAAGAGCATTTTACCTATATTAGAGTTTTTGGAAGCAAGGCTAGGCCACATGTCCTCCCCCTGTACGTCCCAGATAAACTGTTAGCCCGGGAAATATCCTACCAGATTATGTCTGAGAGTGTCACACAAACTCTCAAGGAGGAGAAGAAGAGAGGATGGCCCTCTTTTCCTTTAAGAATTGGAGTTTATACGCTGCTGAATTATAAACATGCAGAAAAGGAAGTAGCAAAACTCCAATTGATATCCCTGGCTTCTATTCCAAACAGACTTTATGATCCAAAAAAGACTGCTTTCATTGCCTTGGAACAGGCCAAGCTGTCAAAGGTTGTTCATCAAGAAGACCAGTTTGACGACCTGTTCATGAGTGCCGATTCAATAAGCCAAGTCAGACAACTCGCTTCACTGAGATATGAAGATGTGGAGTTAACTGAATTTAATAAACTTAGAAAGCAAAGGTTGCAAACTTTGCCTCTAGATTTATTATCCACAACCCCAACATCTTCCTCAAGCGAGTCTGGTCAGCAGCAAATACGCCTCCTGTTACAACTAAAGAATATGATAGACAACAGGAGGAAAGGCAGCAAAAAGCACAAATTGAACAAGAGCAAAGAAAGCAAAAGGAGTTAGAAGAACAGAGGAAAAGAGAAGAAGAAGAGAAAGCAAAGAAGGAACTGGAAGATAGGCAGAAAAGGGAATTGGAGGAACAGCAGCAAAGAGCACATGAGGAGCAACAGCAGAAGGCATTGGAGGAACAGCAGAGGATTGAACGGGAGAAAGAACAAAGTAAAGCTCAAACAGAACAAAGTGAGCAAGTCTCTACTGATCCTGAATTAATTAAAGAATGGAACCAATTCGATTCCATCATAAGTGGTAAGGAAGCCTCCAAAGACTCAGATGCCTCTAAGACTCCCAATACTACTTCTTCTCCGGTTCTAGAGGGAACCAGCGGCTCACCCATGGTACAGAATGTAGAGGTAATCACTCAAGACCCATCCGATCAAATTGATCTTCAGGTGGAGGAAATTCCTCCTCTAGACATTTTCTACAGCCCAAAGCATAGAGCCATTGTAAGGCGCTCGAGGAAAAGGCGAAGGCTTGATCAACCTTCTATTTTGCCTGAGCAAACAATCATGGGCAATGTGGTCTGGAAGGGAGAATTGGATCCCTCTGAAGATCTGACAAAGCTATCGCAATTTGCGGGAGCTTATTCAGCGGCAACTATTGACAAAGCATCCGAAGTCAGTCTTCTTTTGAAGACTAAAGAGCATGAGATATACGCATTACAAGCAGAAGTGATAGAGGCAAGGAATAAGGCAACACAGGCAGAGGAACAATTGCTGGCCCAACAACAAGAGAATCATTTGTTAACCCAGCAAATTGAACAACTGAGGATAGACCAAAGTGACATTCAGAAAGCAAAAGAATTGTCAGAGGCATTATCCCAGTTGAAGGCATCGAATGAGCTGATGATACAAGCTAAAGACGAGCAAATAATTCAGCTATCAGCTCAGCTTGAAGGTATTAAGAGCGCCAAGAGTATCAATGATTTCAGAGCAGAGGCAACTCGAATAAACAACGCACTGATATCTCAAATCAGGATCTTATGCCAACAACTTGTTGAAGCTGAATCACTGTGTGAAACATCTACAGCAGTGTGTCAACAAATCGAGAAAGCCAGAAGTAAGTTGGATCAGGCTGAAGACGATATAACAGAGTATATTGAATGGCAAGACACTCCAGAAGGGCAAGCCGCAAATTTCTCCCGAATCTGTGTAACATACAAGGACATACTCTTCATGGAATGGAACACACAGATGATGAAAGCAGAAAGAGCAGCCTCCAGATGAAAAATGATTGCCAGTAACATGATCAATCTAGTCAATGATACATTGTATCTGGAAAACATGATTTCACAATGCACACCTGGAAACATAACAACGACAAATATGCTGGAGCTCAGGAATTACCCTGATCTGGAGAAACAAGGGCGGTTAATTACTGGAGTAAATACCTTGACCGCTGATTCATACTGGCTTTTCCTGATTAAACCACATTCTCAAAGGTCAGCTCTTAATTGTCTAACAGATGCTCTCCGATACCTGATTGCCGATATTCGAGATGCCACATATGATGCACAGCTGACTTCACGCCTCAATACTCCACCAGAAGTAGAGCCAATGCTGGCGATATGTCAGCAAAGGAGTAAAGGCAAAGAGATCTCTGACTGAAACATCGCCGCTGACTGCCGAATCACCAAAATACAAAATGATATTTGTTAATGACTATTTAGTTGTTTTTCAGTTTTAGATATTTAGATATTTTAGATTAGCATAGTATTTATAGATCCTTTCATTGTTTTGGAAAGGGTCGTAAAATTTTGTAAAAGACTTAAAGGCTGAAGTTTGCACTATTGTGCTTCAGTCTATATTCTTTTTGAAACTCGACCACTGGTTCTTAATTTTACTTGGAAGGCTGTTTTAAGTAAATTGTGCACTATTGTCGTTTGCTTGGAATGTTTTCTGGTCTGAAGGAAGAACCGCGACATAGCGATTAATATATTGGATTGATCAAACAGCTTGCATGGTACTATTATCTGTATCTGTTCTCTTTTCTATTATATGAATTGTTGTGTTGTTACTTTTGCTATTGTTGATTACATGTATGCAATATAACAGGAAGTCTGCATTTCATATCACTATTGAATGTTTTGTGATTTGTTATCTCTTTTAATCATGCGCGTAACAATGATATAAATGACTGAGTACAGTAATTCGCTATTATCGCTCTGCATAACTACTTATGCAGAGCAATCTTAAATGATTTAAACATTTATGCTTATTGTTAGTGTCATCTATATGCCTGCCAGTAAGCCTAAATTATCAAACGCTATATTCAAATGAATCGATAAGTCCCGGGATTAGCTTATAGTTATTATATTTCTTTTGTAGTTTAGTTATTTATTTATTATCACCTTACATCGTAAATCATTCATCCATCCCGTTTACTTATAATCTTTGGGAAAC
Organism: Pinus tabuliformis; assembly: GCA_031772625.1. NCBI lineage: Eukaryota > Viridiplantae > Streptophyta > Pinopsida > Pinales > Pinaceae > Pinus > Pinus tabuliformis. Next base: position 631,037,556 of record CM062820.1, on the reverse strand, counting down.
TGGTCCCATTATCCCCAGTCGGAGCCACTATTCCAAACGGAAAAGGAGCTGCACTAAGTTCCGGACCGGGTGGTTTCCCCGATGTTGTTGCAACGAATTTCGGGGCATCAACATTTTTGGCGCTAGAAGGAGGGCCATCGACTGTGAATGGCAAGTAGGTCCAAATCTGCAAACCATTCTAAGAGTAATTCTCCCTCCAAATCCTCTTCCCCTTCTCAATCACATGCTGGTTCTCCAGCACACAATCGAGAAAAAGAGGAATCAACCACCACTGCTCATACCCATCATATTTCAGAACATTTAAGTCTTGAATCCCCTGAAGTTCAGTCTCTTATCCATAAACTTCAGAGCTTCTCGATTTCACCTCAGAAATCTGAAGTATCACAAAGCAGTGTGACCTCGCAGTTAAACTTATCCCATCCACTTACCAGACTTCAGAGCGAAAAACTCGGTATCGAACCTACTGAGTTCCCTTTACCGAAAAGGAAAAAGGCTAAGAAGATTACTGAAGTATCTGATAGTGAAGATCTTTCTTCCATATCTTCCATCTCAATTCCTCCTCTGCGAAGTCAACCATCCACTCCTCCGTTACACATTGTTGTTCATCAGGGAATAAGTACTACAACATCTCAAGCTACTCTCTCTCCAACAACTTCTTCTCCTCAGTCATCTGGAATACCAATAGTAGTAACAACTATTATCGCCAGCATAATGGCAGATCCATGGACTACGCCAGGTGCAGTCAATATGCCCGTAGCATTACATGATCTACCTGATGCTCCCGAGAAATGGTTGCCTAAATTTAATCCAGATAACAGAACACAAGCTGAAGAACATATTAACAATTTCATGTTAGCAGTTAACTTAAAAGGAGTGACAGAACAAGATGTTGTTGTCAGACTTTTCCCTTATACCCTGCAAGGATCGGCAGGATCCTGGTACTTCTCTTTACCTTCTGGTTCTATTACCAGCTGGACCACATGCCAAGAGCAGTTCCTTACCAAATATGGAGATGACAGGTCTCTGGCGACTTTAATAAACGACCTCTCCAATTTGAGAATAGAGCATAGGGAACCAATAAAGGAGTTTAATGCTCGATTCAACAAACTCCTAAATAAAATCCCCACTGCTTCGAAACCAAGTGAACAAATTAGGAGCGAATGGTACATTACTGCCCTCCCTTCCAATATAGCTATTTTTGTTGACAGGGCTGGCAAACCTACCTTAGCTGAAAACATGAAGGAAGCACTTGCAGTTGAAAAGCGTATTAATGCTCTAGAGAAGAAAGCTGCCTTGGAGGATAGAAAATCCAAAAAAGTTTCATTTAAAGAAGATTCTAAGAAAAAGACCCCAAAGGACCCATACGACATGGAAGGTTTACAAAAGGTCCTTAAAACATTGTCTAATGAAATGGTTGAAATTAAAAAACAGGTGGCCGAAACTTCGAACAAAAGACCATTTAGAACTTTCAAGAAAACTGAAACAAAGCCACCCAATGTTATATCTAATGCAGACTCTGAACAGGAAGAAGAAGAAGAGGAATCAACCTCTCAAATGGATGATGAAGAAGAAGTAGTTGAGTGTCACGGCATGTGGGATTTCATACTCCCAAATTCTGACACCGAGAATCAAGAAGAAGCTTTTCCTGTTACTACAAGAAGTAAAATCGCTTCTGAACCTACTCAAACAACTACAAAAAAGAGGAGTGCAGGTGCTGCCACACCAAAAGAAAAAGTTCTTCCAAAGAAGTCTCCGGTAGCAGCCCCTCAAAACCAGCCTCCAATTTCTAACTCTCCTTCAACATCCAAGACACTAGTGGTATCTGACTCCATGGAGTATAATATTGTTGATGATATGAAAAAGACTAAGGCAAACATAACCATGTTTGAACTAAGTAAGTTAAAACATCAGCAGAAATTGCTCCTAAGAGAATTTAACGCTGTCCCCTCTTCTCCTCTTCCTAGTTCAAAAGCTGCTAATGATTCAGGACAGCCCCCTCCAGATATGGTCGAAGCTACCGAGTCAGTTCTGATCGGAGATAGATCCAATTCTCATACCCCACCTTTCTTGCTCACCTATGAAATCTATAATCGAAATCTGCATAACTGTTTAATTGATTCAGGGGCTTCATCTAATATTATGCCAGCTTCAGTTTGTTCTAAACTGAACATAGAACCCCAGAAGTCCGCAATTCATATTGTACAGTTAGACAGAACCAAAGTGCAGGTTATAGGAGAAATTAATTCCGTGACTATCAGGTTGTCTGCTGATCCCAGAATAGTACAGAGAATAGATATTTTGATTGCTGACATACCTGAATTCTATGGTTTAATTTTGAGCAGAGATTGGTCTGAGAAATTGCATGGATACATTTCCACGGATTGGTCACATATGTGGCTCCCCTATAAGGGTAAGCCAAATCAAATAAGGATCGACCGTGAGAAACACATGACTCACACAGTAACCGATTTCGAACAAGAAAACCAGCCTGTGGCCTTCAACAACAACATTTTGGGAAATTATTCCTCAGAATCATTCTTTGGCAACTTTGTTGCCCAACCTTCCCCTTTTTTAGTTAACCATTGTACATCTCAAGTAGAAAATTTTTCACAAACCAATTTATCCAAATGCTTCAACGAAAATCAAAAAGATGTAAATATTTTTGTTGATTCTCCTTTATTTTGGTCTTTGTATTTTGATGGCTCTAAGTCCAGTGAGGGATCAGGAGCAGGTTGCATCTTGGTTAGTCCGCAAGGCGAAAAAACAATGCTATCCTGTCGATTAGAATTTGAATGCACCAATAACACGGCCGAATACGAAGCTCTAGTGCAGGGACTATATAAGGCAATTGACCTTAAAGTCCAATATATAAAAGTATTCAGTGATAGTGAGATCATTGTTAAACAGGTAAGAAATACAATTCATTGCCTTTCAAGCCACCTTAAGCATTATCAATCGCTAGTGCAAGATCTTACTTTGCATTTCTCAGCATTCAACATTTCTTCAATTCCAAGATCACAAAATTCGGCAGCTGATTTACTAGCCAACGTAGCTTCCAAACTCCTCCCTTCCGAAGACTATAGCCTTGATAGATTTTCTATAGAATTAATTTTTAGACCTTCAGTTCCCGATAACATCACTAACTAGAGGGTTTTCAACCATGACGAGGACATCTTGCAATTCTTAACCTCTGAAAAGTCTTATGACAATCAAATCATTGAAGAGCATGACCATGATTCTCAAATGAAAGAAACATCTCAAGATAACGCGATTCCTAAGCCTGTAGTAAAGCTCGAAGACCTTTATGACATTAAAGATAGGCTCAAACCTGTAATTAATGCAAAACTCCAAAGCTCTACTCTTAGGTTTGAATCAATCAATTTGGGAACAGATCAAGCTCCTCAAAATATCAACTTAGGACTAGGACTTTCTATAGAAGAAAAGGAAGCATTCATCAAACTCTTAAGGAAAAACAAGCAAGTTTTTGCTTGGAAGTATGACGACCTCAAGACATATGATACATCTATCATACAACATACTATTCCTATGCTTCCCGATCAAAAACCTATCCAGCAGAAGTTAAGAAAAATACACCCGAATTTGGAGGGCCAAATAAAGTCGGAACTTAATAAGCTCCTAAAAGCTAAGATTATCTTCCCTGTCCGACACTCAAACTGGGTCTCCAATATGGTCCCAGTCAGGAAGAAAAACGGCGACATTCGAATCTGTATTGATTTCAGAAACTTGAATAAGGCAAGCTTGAAAGATAATTTCCCACTGCCTACCATGGAACAAATCCTCCAATCGGTAGCAGGATCTGAATTAATGTCCTTTCTCGACGGTTTCTCAGGATATAATCAAGTGTTGGTCCATCCTGATGACCAACTAAAGACTACATTCAGGACAAAATGGGGAACTTATGCATATCAAAAGATGCCTTTTGGACTCATAAATGCAGGAGCGACATTCCAAAGAGCCATGGATACAGCCTTTAGAGGGTTAATTAATCGGACAGTAGTCGTCTACCTCGATGATATTACTGTGTATTCTAAAAAGAGATATAACCACTTGCATGATTTAAAACAGATTTTTCAACGATGCAAAACATATGGTATCTCTCTCAACCCGAAAAAGTCTTTCTTTGCTCTCAACCAAGGTAAGCTTCTAGGGTTTATTGTATCTAAAGATGGCATTTATGTAGATCCTGATCGAATTAAGGAAATTTCTGAAATTCCTTTTCCGCACAACAAAAAATCGATGCAGTCGTTTCTAGGGCAGATTAATTTCGTTAAACGATTCGTTCCAGATTTTTCACAGATTGTACTACCACTACAAACGATGATTAAAAAGAATTCAACCTTCAGATGGGGAATAGAGGAAAAGCAAGCTTTTAATGGTATTAAGCAATCAATAATCAATGTCCCAGCTTTGAATACTCCAAATCTTTCTAATCATTTTATATTATATACCATTGCATCCGACTTATCTTACGCAGCAGTGCTCACCCAGTTGAATGATGACAATTTGGAAGCGCCCATCTCGTTCTTCAGTTCAAACTTTCAAGGCGCCGAATTAAACTATTCCGATATTGAGAAACAAGCTTTTGCTGTCTTTAAAGCAGTCAAACATTATCGACCCTTTCTTTTAAAAACCCATACTAAAGTGATAGTTCCTTTCTCAGCAGTTAGGCAACTATTAATCCAAAAGGAATTGGGAGAAAAGAGGGCAAATTGGGTCGCAGCTCTCCAAGAATATGATCTAGAAATAAAGCCAGCAAAGTTTGTTAAAGGTCAAGGTTTTTGCAGGATATTAGCAGGAGCATCAAACATTCCGGAATCAAGTGATACAGAGCAAACCCAAGAAGTTAATCAGCTAAGTATTCCTGAATCCGAATCTCAATATGCAGATCTGATCTTCTATTTAAAGAATGGTTATGCACCTACCAATTTGTCCTACAAAAACAAAAGAGCCATTAGATTGAAAGCTAAGAGTTTTTCAATTATTGGCGATGTGCTCTTCAGAAGAAACTATGATTCTGTCCTATTAAGATGCCTTGAGAAACCTGAAGCTCAAAAGGTTTTGCAGGAGCTACACGACGGACCAGCAGGAGGACATTTCGGAGCTGATACAACAGCTCATAAAATCATTCATGCTGGATACTATTGGCCTACTTTGTTTAAGGACGCTCACGAATATGTAAGGAAATGCATCAAATGCCAAACTGCCAGTGGAAGACAACAAAAACCAGCTTTCCCTTTGCAACCAATCAACATTGAACAGCCTTTTGAACAATGGGGATTGGACATCATTGGAGAAATTCATCCTTCTTCTTCCAAGCAGCACAAATATATTCTTACAGCAACTGATTACTTTACAAAGTGGGTAGAAGCAGTTCCGTTAAAAACAACAAACTCTGAGGCGATCATTGAATTTATAGATCAGTTCATCATTACCAGGTTTGGTGTTCCAAACGCTCTCGTCTTTGATAATGCTTCTTACTTCTCAGGTAATGCAATGATTGATTTCGCTATCAAAAGGGGATTTAAATTAAAGTATTCTGCTAATTACTATCCTCAGGGTAATGGCCTAGCAGAATCAACTAATAAAAACCTAATCAAAATCATTAAGCGAACAATCGAAGAGAATCATAAGAATTGGCATAAATCCTTGGTATTTGCATTATGGGCTGATAGGATAACACAGAAAGCTTCCATAGGGACCTCTCCGTTTAATCTTGTCTATGGAAAAGAAGCAATCGTACCAACCAATCTTCTTTTTCCATCTCTAGCCCTAGTGCAATTTATTGACGAAACTCCTTCTTCCTCTATCCAGTTTAGATATGATCAAATTCTTAAACTTGAAGAAGAAAGGGAAAAAGCCAAGGTTACACACGCTAAACATCAGCAAGTCATTAAAGCAGCTTTTGATCTGGCCTCATCTAGTCCTAAACAATTCCAAGTCGGAGATCTAGTCCTGAAATGGGACAAAGCCCATGAAGACAAAGGTAAACATTCCAAATTTCAAAAAATGTGGCTCGGACCATTTCAGATCTGTGAAAAAGTAGGCCATTCCACTTTTATACTGCAAAATCTATCAGGGGTGAGGGATTCTCTCCCTGTCAATGGTCTGATCTTGAAGAAATTCTTTAATTGAGGAGGTAACCCCTTCTCTATGTAGTTTGATAGTTTTTATATAGTTTGTAGGATTTGTAGAAATAAGGACGTGGGACATCTTCCATTGACCTTTCGCTGTAATTAAAAGTTGTCTCGCCACTACACTATTAATATTTACTTTTAGATAATAGCGTCTTAAACCAAGAAAGATCATTTCTAGGAAATTAGACATCTTTTTATTCTGAACATCACAGTCTAACTTTTGTAAACTTCACTCTGAACGAAGTTCTATGAGTCATCTTGAGTTTTCAAAATAAGTCTCCAAAGGTTATCTATATTAAAAGAGGGGCTAATCCATCTTCAGCATCTTTAACTCTTAAACCTGTCATCCGTTTACTCTTAAGAAGATAGTTGTTCATCCCATTCACTAAAAGTTTATGATTTCTCAGAGTGTAATTCTAAAATATAAAAGATCAAAGATAAGAGGTCTTATTACAAGCCTGCTTACCATGTTCATAGGAAAATAATTTAACTGACATTACCAAAACTGCATACCAAACAGGGTAATGGCTTGAAATTTCAAGACAAGGGGTCTCATCACGAGCCAGCTTGTTCAGTTTGATTACTACCCGTGAATGGCATTGTCGTTATCTGGCCACCAAACCAGGACAATGGCTTTTATCTTAAGCAAAGAAGAAAGTGAAATTCAAAAAATACAAAAATATCTTTTGAATTCATTCTGTTTAGTCACACTCTTAAGTGAATGGAACAATGGACAATGACATGGTTAAAAGGTAACCCTGCCGAGACTATGAACGTTTGCTGGCAGCAGAGGCTCTACCTGTGACAGAGGAGTTTATTTTAAAAAAAGCTGATATGGAGAAGTTTTCTATTTTACTTTTATGAACCAATAAGGACTTGTTTCAAAACTCAAAGTGTGTTTATAAAAAGAGGAAGTCAAATGAAGAAACCTGTTTTATTCAGAATCAATAGACATCTAGTTATATTAGAAGTTTCCTTTCTTTATAAAGATTCTATTTGAAAAGGTGTAAGTATATTTATTAGTCCAGAGATAACTGGTTCTACCAGCGAATCGCCAATTGTTGTGCCCTACAACAACCCCCCATTTCATAATATTTTTATCACAAACAATTAACATATGAAATGGGTCCCTTTTAAAAATTTTAATTGGCATTAATGAATTTGTTCGAAAAAGGTATGATAATCAAATGAATTTGTTAACAAAAGCCTTTTTGAACAAATAATAAGCAATTTTTGGTTAAGTCCGAAAAAGCAATCGCAAGACCGTTTTCTACCTTGGTTCTTTCCGATGCGATATCACTATCGGCCATCGGCGATAGCCAATGCACACACAGAAAAAGCACACATCTTTTCCCCGATGCGATATCGCTATCGGTAGTCGGCAGAATCCCATACATCTTCATAAGACGTTCAGATCTTTTTCCCGATGCGATGTGATATCGCTATCGGTAGTCGGTAAATCAATTGATATGCATTTAGGGATTATGTTCGCACGCTAATATGATACAATGTCGCAATCGGCATTCGCCAAGATCTCTCCCAAATGATAATGTCACTCACACCCCCGATGCGATGCGATGACGCTTAATGATGACCAGAACTCCTAAAACAAAAAAGGGTGATTATTTCAAAGCATTAAAGTTATATTTAAATCTGATTTGACAAAAGCACAAATTTCAAAATGCCGTTAAGTAAAGGGATAAGGTAATGCATGCGTATTTAAAGCTTTGCCCCTTCGAATTAACGAGCAATTACGATTAGACCTTTGAAGAAATCTATTGCAAGCTTTAAGGGGTCATTCGGTTTAATAACTTAAGTAATGGTCATTTATGGAGCTGCAGGCCGTAAAATCACCATCATTGCATCTGCGGTGCCCTCTCAAATCATTAGATCCGTAGCCACTTTTAGAATTAATCTCACCACGCTTCAAGTTATATATCTATCCCGTTATGGATCGTCATTGTTATTTCTTTGTTACGATTTCTCTTGCATTTGTGTAGAATTCAACCAAGAGAAGTCTGAATATGATGGGAAAGAAGTTCAAAAAGGTGGCAGGTTCTACTCCAACACCTGTCTCAGGCCAAGCTGCTATGGTTTCAAAGAAAGGCTTAATCTCAGATACTACATGCACTGGTCTTCCTGGTACTACATGGCAAGGTACATACAATTTCCTAGAAGCAGAACAACCAGAAAAGACGGTAACGGAGGCTAGTGTGGACGAACTAAGAAAGTCTGAGGCAACTCTTAAAGATTTGGCTGACTCCTTTCTGCACAGAATAGCAGCCAGAGAACAAGTCTTGCCTTATACTGATGTGGTACATTGGGCAATTGAAGAAATTACTCTCACTGATAGAACCTTCCATACTAAGGATGGAAGGATTTTCGGTTCCTTCAAGCCTGATGACTTGAGACGGATGTATCATTTGCCTCAACCCGAGCTAGTCTATAATAGAGCCTTTTTGGAGAAATTCGCGAAGGAGAATGAATCGCCATCCGAACCTCTCCGAGAGTGGAGACAGAATCCAACTAAACACAAGCATGATATGTCGGGTAAGTACTCCAATGCTTCTTTGGCTTCACCTTATTGCTACGCCGGGATTATGATGTGTAGATTGTGGGGATTTCATGACTCTGCAAATATTCATATTGATATGGTTCCTTTAATGGAAGCGGCCGTCAATAGTATAATCATGGATTGGGCCACTATTTTGTCTGATAAATTGGTCATAGCTATTCGTGAGTTTAGGGCCAAAACCAGAGTCACTGAGAGAAAAATCCCACCCTTCTATTACTCTGCTTACATTATGGATACCCTTTGTTTTAATTCTGAGTTTCCTGTCCTTGGTTGGAGATGGACAACCCATGACCCAACACCCATTCACTTGTACCATCGGAAATTGTGGAAACCCTCCCATAAAGACCATCTGTATCAAATTTGCAATGGTTTTATGGTTCCCGTTCACTATTCTATTTTTGACAGACCTATCCCTAGAATTTCCTATGAAGCTTCTTTTGATCTCCCAGCCGTAGCCCATTGGTTCGGCGAAGAGCATTTTACCTATATTAGAGTTTTTGGAAGCAAGGCTAGGCCACATGTCCTCCCCCTGTACGTCCCAGATAAACTGTTAGCCCGGGAAATCTCCTACCAGATTATGTCTGAGAGTGTCACACAAACTCTCAAGGAGGAGAAGAAGAGAGGATGGCCCTCTTTTCCTTTAAGAATTGGAGTTTATACGCTGCTGAATTATAAACATGCAGAAAAGGAAGCAGCAAAACTCCAATTGATATCCCTGGCTTCTATTCCAAACAGACTTTATGATCCAAAAAAGACTGCTTTCATTGCCTTGGAACAGGCCAAGCTGTCAAAGGTTGTTCATCAAGAAGACCAGTTTGACGACCTATTCATGAGTGCCGATTCAATAAGCCAAGTCAGACAACTCGCTTCACTGAGATATGAAGATGTGGAGTTAACTGAATTTAATAAACTTAGAAAGCAAAGGTTGCAAACTTTGCCTCTAGATTTATTATCCACAACCCCAACATCTTCCTCAAGCGAGTCTGGTCAGCAGCAAATACGCCTATCTCCTGTTACAACTAAAGAATATGATAGACAACAGGAGGAAAGGCAGCAAAAAGCACAAATTGAACAAGAGCAAAGAAAGCAAAAGGAGTTAGAAGAACAGAGGAAAAGAGAAGAAGAAGAGAAAGCAAAGAAGGAACTGGAAGATAGGCAGAAAAGGGAATTGGAGGAACAGCAGCAAAGAGCACATGAGGAGCAACAGCGGAAGGCATTGGAGGAACAACAGAGGATTGAACGGGAGAAATAACAAAGTAAAGCTCAAACAGAACAAAGTGAGCAAGTCTCTACTGATCCTGAATTAATTAAAGAATGGAACCAATTCGATTCCATCATAAGTGGTAAGGAAGCCTCCAAAGACTCAGACGCCTCTAAGACTCCCAATACTACTTCTTCTCTGGTTCTAGAGGGAACCAGCGGCTCACCCATGGTACAGAATGTAGAGGTAATCACTCAAGACCCATCCGATCAAATTGATCTTCAGGTGGAGGAAATTCCTCCTCTAGACATTTTCTACAGCCCAAAGCATAGAGTCGTTGTAAGGCGCTCGAGGAAAAGGCGAAGGCTTGATCAACCTTCTATTTTGCCTGAGCAAACAATCACGGGCAATGTGGTCTGGAAGGGAGAATTGGATCCCTCTGAAGATCTGACAAAGCTATCGCAATTTGCGGGAGCTTATTCAGCGGCAACTATTGACAAAGCATCCGAAGTCAGTCTTCTTTTGAAGACTAAAGAGCATGAGATATACGCATTACAAGCAGAAGTGATAGAGGCAAGGAATAAGGCAGCACAGGCAGAGGAACAATTGCTGGCCCAACAACAAGAGAATCATTTGTTAACCCAGCAAATTGAACAACTGAGGATAGACCAAAGTGACATTCAGAAAGCAAAAGAATTGTCAGAGGCATTATCCCAGTTGAAGGCATCGAATGAGCTGATGATACAAGCTAAAGATGAGCAAATAATTCAGCTATCAGCTCAGCTTGAAGGTATTAAGAGCACCAAGAGTATCAATGATTTCAGAGCAGAGGCAACTCGAATAAACAGCGCACTGATATCTCAAATCAGGATCTTATGCCAACAACTTGTTGAAGCTGAATCACTGTGTGAAACATCTACAGCAGTGTGTCAACAAATCGAGAAAGCCAGAAGTAAGTTGGATCAGGCTGAAGACGATATAACAGAGTATATTGAATGGCAAGACACTCCAGAAGGGCAAGCCGCAAATTTCTCCCGAATCTGTGTAACATACAAGGACATACTCTTCATGGAATGGAACACATAGATGATGAAAGCAGAAAGAGCAGCCTCCAGATGCAAAATGATTGCCAGTAACATGATCAATCTAGTCAATGATACATTGTATCTGGAAAACATGATTTCACAATGCACACCTGGAAACATAACAACGACAAATATGCTGGAGCTCAGGAATTACCCTGATCTGGAGAAACAAGGGCGGTTAATTACTGGAGTAAATACCTTGACCGCCGATTCATACTGGCTTTTCCTGATTAAACCACATTCTCAAAGGTCGGCTCTTAACTGTCTAACAGATGCTCTCCGATACCTGATTGCCGATATTCGAGATGCCACATATGATGCACAGCTGACTTCACGCCTCAATACTCCACCAGAAGTAGAGCCAATGCTGGCGATATGTCAGCAAAGGAGTAAAGGCAAAGAGATCTCTGACTGAAACATCGCCGCCGACTGCCGAATCACCAAAATACAAAATGATATTTGTTAATGACTATTTAGTTGTTTTTCAGTTTTAGATATTTAGATATTTTAGATTAGCATAGTATTTATAGATCCTTTCATTGTTTTGGAAACGGTCGTAAAATTTTGTAAAAGACTTAAAGGCTGAAGTTTGCACTATTGTGCTTCAGTCTATATTCTTTTTGAAACTCGACCACTGGTTCTTAATTTTACTTGGAAGGCTGTTTTAAGTAAATTGTGCACTATTGTCGTTTGCTTGGAATGTTTTCTGGTCTGAAGGAAGAACCGCGACATAGCGATTAATATATTGGATTGATCAAACAGCTTGCATGGTACTATTATCTGTATCTGTTCTCTTTTCTATTATATGAATTGCTGTGTTGTTACTTTTGCTATTGTTGATTACATGTATGCAATATAACAGCAAGTCTGCATTTCATATCACTATTGAATGTTTTGTGATTTGTTATCTCTTTTAATCATGCGCGTAACAATGATATAAATGACTGAGTACAGTAATTCGCTATTATCGCTCTGCATAACTACTTATGCAGAGCAATCTTAAATGATTTAAACATTTATGCTTATTGTTAGTGTCATCTATATGCCTGCCAGTAAGCCTAAATTATCAAACGCTGTATTCAAATGAATCGATAAGTCCCGGGATTAGCTTATAGTTATTATATTTCTTTTGTAGTTTAGTTATTTATTTATTATCACCTTACATCGTAAATCATTCATCCATCCCGTTTACTTATAATCTTTGGGAAACTGGTCCCATTATCCCCAGTCGGAGCCACTATTCCAAACGGAAAAGGAGCTGCACTAAGTTCCGGACCGGGTGGTTTCCCCGATGTTGTTGCAACGAATTTCGGGGCATCAACAGGTCCTTGCCATAAAACTTCCTCATATCAATATTTGGAATGTGGTGAGTCTTAAACCCAAAATGGGAGTCTCTAAAATCATAATTCTTATTCCTTTTGTCCTCATCTTCATTTTCATGGATTATCTTGTCACCACTAAGAAGCCTTTCTTGTAGCAACTTTGTCAACCCTTCCATCTTGACATTCATCGTTACTTCCAAGTATTTTAAACCATCCATGTCCCTTTTATTTCTACTTATAACCCATCCATATTAGCATTCATAATCGCTTCCAATTCATTTTTGGTTACTCTTTGTGAGAGTGAAATTTATTGCACTTGGTCTTGTAATTTTGATATATCATGTTGGATTTCTTCCTCTTCTTCATGTATCATAGAAGATATTTTTGGTTGCTTACTAGGTGTGTCCATTTTTTTTTCGAGGTATTTTGGAATCAAATAATGATATATATTCTTAAATATACTATTTGAATCACTTCAAATTGATCTCAATATTGAAACTATTGAAACTATTTCTTTTTAGGATCTCGATATTGAAACTATTGTATCTATATAATTTCAGATCTCCAAGGTCTGATATTTCATCCTATGGTTTCCCTCTGAGTCGTATTTCCAACACCACAATTCATACTGAGATTAGATTCTTCAAAAAATAGCTATTCAAAATCTCCCATGTGGTCTGATTATATACAGGTTTAGTAGATCTAACTTGTAAGGAGTGCCACGTGTCATTGTTTCGACATTTGGCACTGAAAATGATACACAAAAAACTAAATTCCATTCACTTTGAGCCATGCTTTATGAAATTCAACTCTAATTTTCAGAGAGAAAGTTATGGTGATTTTCCCTAGGCCACTTGTTTGACATAGAATTATGGAGCCAATAAAAACCCTAACTTCCTCGGATCCTATCTCTGAAAATATAGCAAAAAAAGATCTGAAATTTGTACACAAAGTTCACCAATATTTCATCTCTATGTGGTTGCAATATTAGATTTTTAAGGCTCATAGCAAAAAAACTAAAGTGAAAATACCAAGATGGCTTGTTTGAAGAAGCGAAACCCTAGAATCCAAAGCTCTAATAACAAATGTTATGCAACCAACTCACAAAAAAAATAGATCAATAGCTTAAAAACTATCCTCTTCAAGGGGGAAACCTCCTTTACATTACATAAATGAAAAATTATTGGATGATACAAATGATAAGACCTCCTTGGTATATATAAGAGTCTAAGGGGTCACAATATAATTAGAGTACATAACAATAATAATATAAGGGCACAACAGTAACAATAGTGAACTTCTATGGAGCACAAAAATAACAGTATGGGGGCTACATGGGCACAAAAATAAAAATAGGGGGCTACACTAACAATAACAATAATGGGGATACACTAGTATTATAGGGACCCAACATAGCCCTTGGAGGTCGAAAATATGTTACTTTTCCATTGTTTTATGCTTATTACAATCACTTCACCCAAATCTTTCTTCAATTAGCAATCACTTTTAAAAAACATTAATATTCCAATTAAAAATAGCAATTGTAGACATAACAGTAAATCCAATATGCAACAAAAGACATTTAAGAGCAATGAAAAGAGACGCAAGATTTGCTCAAAGACCGGGGAAAGCCCCCATAAGGGGAAAAACCCTTTCAAATTATTCTTCTATTAGATTGACATAAAATCTTTAGTAGAGAGATACAATGTTCCAATTCAACAATAATAAGTCAAAAGTCAACAACTTTGACTATTCAATAATTCACAAACCAATATCTAGTCTGTTAGTATCCTATAGTCAAGTAGTCAGAATTAAATTTTTTCTTTCGAATTTTGTCAAAAGTATAAAGGTGTGGCTATGATCTTATGGAAGATCAAGCTTTAGGTCTTAGGTTGGAATAAAATTTTTATTATTTTATTGTAAATATTTCAAAGTGTGTCAAGAGTAACAAAAATAGTCTTTTATATCCCAAGAGGTCAAGCTAAGTAGGTTTAGGGTCAAGTTACATCTGGAAATCATAAGCAAGATCGTTCTTCCATGCCTTGTCATCATGGGCACAAATTTTTAGGTGTCTTGAGTGAGTTAAAATGTCAAATCAATATTAGTCATGGCATTAGCAACATACAATGATCAAGAGGACGATGTTGCACTTTTTCCAAGTGCTATGCTTTTGGTTATTCAAGTTCAAATTGTAATTATCGCCCATCAAGTCCACTCTCAACCACCTTGGGAGGTTAATTGCATGTTTATCTTAACATAAGATCTCATAGCTCTCCATTTTTCCATCAAAAGCTCGTTGTGTGGTCGTGTGAGGTTGTTGCACAAAGGAGGTAGGGGAGGCATTGTGCTTTGTTACAGGCGTTACACTTTTGGTTGTAGGTGGAGGTTTGAGAGATGGAATATTTTCATAATGAAAGAAGGTTTCTAAGGAGGAAGTTGATGATGTATAGTCCATTTCATATGTGTAACAGTCATCAAGAAACTCAGGGAGTGACCGAAGCTACATTTATCATGGATTCATTGCAATTCTCTGCTGTAATTTTACCAAAGCATCAAATTTTGATGAGGAATTAGGGTTTTTGGAACTTTTTTCCATGTAGGAAGTTTTTCTCAGTATTTGGATCAGCTCCAAATCATTTTCCTCAGTTGGAAGATCAAGTGTTTGGTCAAGTCATGAAGATGGAGGTTCGTTGCACATCTGTTGCAAGAAGAAGGTTTTGGGTTTGAAGGTTTATTTTCAGCCTATAAGTTTTCTCATGGGTTTGACATGTTTTTTGGACCATTCCATGCCATCCCAGTACCCTTAGCATGCCAGATGATGGCCGAAGATAGTATAAGCTTGGAGCGTTGCGCTTCTGCTATGTGCTTGCATGCAGTCATTGTATTTTCACCATATCTCTTAAACCCTGTACCTATTTACCATGAAGTGTTTACAGTGGATGCATGGGGGTTAGATGAATAATTTGACTTATTTTCAGGTAAAAATGCTTCACAATTTTTGAGAAATGATCCATCATCATCTATAACCATTTCTAGATTTTCTCAAGATCCGTGAGTCGGACTTGGCTCAATTTTTTTTTGGAGAAGAGTTATAATGATATTAACTTGTGGTCAAAACATCCACTCAATTAGGCTTAAATTTTAGGAGATATTAAAAAAATATCAGTTGTTGTGCTTCTCTGTTGTGTTTTTGCTAAACTAGGAGGTTGCACAATGTCGACGTTGCACTTTCACATAGTTAGCGTTTTGACCGAGTTTTTCGTATATTGTAATTTGTTTTTATGATCATTGTAAATATTATGAAGCATCTTAGGTATCATAGGCTTTATTTGGACTGAAAATTCAATGTAATATGATTGGAAAAAGATTTGGTCAAACAATCCCTAGTTTTTAGAAACCAATTCTACTTTCATTGCATAAGTTAGAATAAAAAATCTCAACGAGGAATTCGGTTCCTAGAGGTGGGAACATAATTTTATTAGCATATTTATGATGTTATTGTAATTATGCATAGGGTTGGTTGGTTAGGTTCAAGAGAAGGGACATTGTGTACTACACTTATTTTGATATATTTTACTTTGAATGAAGACAGAGGTGGAATTTATAGGGATTCTTGTGTTAGCTTTCTTTGGAGATGTGATTTTTTGTTTGTAAGTTATCTTATATAATAATAATGCTTTAAAATGCATCCTCTTATTTAGTCAAACAAATATATTGACTCAGAATTCACTCCAAATAGTGCTTTGTTTCAGTTTGCTAGACATCTATGTTTTCTGCTAAAATGACAGTTAGAATTCATCTTGGTGTTTGATGCTATGTTTGTCATTTTCCATTTGTCTTCCACTCACCCTCCTACAACAAATTTAGAATAAAAAACTCCAAAGAGAATACCTACCTTTCCCCTGTAGAAGCTCATGTTTCACTTCATTTTATCATTGGAAACATAATCAGGTAGAAATGAATCCATGCCCAATGGATCTGTCTCTTTTCCTACCAGCAAATCTTTGAAAATTTACACAATACTAAGCACCATATCTAGCCTAACATTTGAGTAATTGAACATTCTAGACAGAGAGAACCCTCTCTAAAGCTAGAAGGGCTAGATTCTAGCTTACAAGTGGTTTTGTGGTTACCTATGATTTTCTCTCCTTAGCCTAGGGAAATTACAGAGAGCTAACATAGTCATAAGTCAAATCTACAAATTTGATCAAAGTCAACAAAAATCAACGAAAATAAAGATGCCTTAACCAGTCCTCAAGTCAATGGTTAAACATCATCCAAATTAACTCAGTCAAAGGTCAAAATACTCGACCTCCTTTGCTAGTCAAAGTCAATCAAAATAGTCTTAAGAGCAAATCGATCAAAGGACATAGAATCTTTGATCAAACTATAGTTAAAGGTTTTCAGTCAAATCTAGTCAAACAACCCATAAAAATTTGGTTCCTCCATGTAAAACTTCGGCCTCCAAAACTCGAATTTTTTCAAGTTAAAGCAAGTCAAAACATGAAGTCAAACTTGGTCAACGACTAGTGAAATTGGTCCAATAGAAAATTCAATGTAAATTTCAAATTTTCTCTTCTTCCCTTCCCACGTGTGAGCTCAGCGGCCTTCCTTCAGACCTGTACAAACCAATCACAAGAGAGAGAGAGAGAGCGAGAGAGAGAGAGAGAGAGAGAGAGAGAGAGAGAGAGAGAGAGAGAGAGAGACTAGATTCCTCTTTTCGAGAGAACAAAAATTGAATTTTGAAGCATTGGAATCTAAGGGAATGTGTATTTTTGAAGTGAAGCCCACAATGTCACATTTGATCAAGTTGACCAAGAGGACAAATTTCCTCTCCTCCAATTTCTATGAATACAAGTCAAGGAGCATCATTTGGACAACATCATCACATCATCTCATCATATCTTCTTGGGTTTCATACATCTAAAAATTGCAGGTTTTATCTCACATGTGTGAAGGAGGAAGAAAAATTATAGGTGGATGAAATCTAAATTCTACTTTAACTTTGACTAGCGTTGACCAACATTGATTTTAAATTTTGGAGGTGATTTTTAGTTCAATCTTTTGGGAATATTTTTTTTTGGGAAAGCTTCATCTTTGGGACAAAAATGAAGACATTTGAAGGAGTTTGACTTGGGTTGTCTGTAGGAAAAATTGTAGACTTGACTGCAGAATTTTCTCTTTCCTTCGAGCAAGTTTGAATGGATATTTTTGGATTATTTTGGGCTTTGGTTGACCAACATTTTGAGGCCACACTCTTTTACCTTTTACCGAGTTTTATTGGATCACTTTGACCGCAGATTTGTGGACTAGTTAGGGCACGTTGACTGTTATTGATCGTTGACCATAATTTCATATTGTGACAGTTGGACATATTTGACTTTTTCTCATTATAATTTAGATCTTGGATAGTTGATTTGTTGATAAGTCAAACTTTGACTCTTTTTTATGGATTTGGGTTCATTGTACTCTCTGCTAAACATTTAAAGACAATCTAATAGAAGAAGAATTTCAAAGGGTTTTCTTCCTTGTAGAGTTTTTTCCCCGGTCTTTGACCAAATCGATGTCTCTTGTTGATGTGTTGATTGTATCCTATTGCCATTGCATTTACTGTTCTATATTCAATTAATTTTGTTTATTGGAAGAATTAATTGTTCTGGAAAATGTAGCTTATTGAAGAAGTGAATTGAGCTAAAGTGATTGAAATAGCATAGAGAAATGAAAAATTTGTTGAGAAATTTAGAGCATCATGTATTTAACTTGATTTCTCGTCTATTATGAAATTATCTTATGATGTTTCAGTTGCTATATCTTATTTCAATTTTTTATGTTCTTATTATTAAGACTAATTCCAATCCATGAAGATCACAAAAAATGGAACACAAGATATAGGCACACAACTAGGGAAAAACCCCTAAGTAGGGGAAATCCAGTCAAGGACTCTTCCTTCAATAGATTCAAAACACATTGAGACAACCAAGACTCTTGACACCTAGACCAAGAAACAACCTTCCATCCATCAAGTCAACATAACACACATTTTTTGGTCCATTTATTCATGTGTTAATGACACGTAGCTCAACTTGGCTTTCTTATACTTCGATCCTATAATAGTAGTCATATTAATCTTTAGTTCTATACTTGTGTGAAGTCTTAGACCTGTCATCTCATGGAACCTCGGTCTTGTAGTCATATATATAAGTCTCAGTCAAATATTTTCGGTCCTCAAGCTTTAGTCCTGTAGTCTTGTATAGTCTCGGTCCTTTAATTGGATAAGGTCTTGTTCCTGTAATTAGATAGAGTCTCGGTCCTCATGAAGGCACAATTCTCATACTTCGTTTTGTAGTTACCTCTTGTAGCCTTGAACCTGTAGTCGTACTTCAGTCTTATAATGAAGTGATACCTTAGTCAATCCTTTTGTTATCTATAGATGATCTGAAATATATTATTAGCCCAAACTTTGCTTGTTTGCAATGTTCTTTTCTTCATTGTTCTATAATCCTCCGAGTTACTTGACTTGTTCTCCATTCGGTCGAGTTCAATAGGCTATAAATACTTGTTTCTATTTGTAGTTGATACCGACATGAATAATTTTAGGAATCGACTTGCAAAGGATTAATTTTGAGGTCGACTTGCAAGGAGACCAAGGCTGACTTGATGGAGGAGAGGTAGGACTTTAATTTGACACTCAAATATTTTTCTATCATGTTCCCAAGAAAGGTTTCTTACATCAAACTTTGACTTTGACTCAATAGAAAAATAATAGAGGCCTACAATGGAGGCTTGACATATGACCATTGACCCAAGCATGAAATCCATGCTTTAATAAGTCAAATTAATAATAATAAAAATTTCTTTTGAAAAATATATTACATCTTGAATCAAGTACAATTATGAAGACCGACACTAGTTACATTTTTCAACAAAATTAACATGGTATCAGAGCTAAGGTGAAGAAAAAACGCAAATCAGACAAGAGCTAGATCAATCATCTTTGGAAAAGTTGAAGCAACATATCTAATCATTTCAATATGTCTACCACTTCAAGGAAAATGATAAGATGGGTAACTCATCTAACTTTGATGCTTGGAAGATCAGGTTGGAAATCATATCAAATGACAATGATGTCTTGGAGTAAATTCAAGGAAAAGTTCCTAAGCCTCCAGAAAATGCTCCTGCTACTGCCAATAAAAAGTACATAAAAGGTGAGTTAAAAGCAAAGAAATAGTTGTTAATGGTCTACAAGATCATTTACTTTCCTATGTTGGATATTTCAAGAAGTATAAGGATATGTATGATAAGCTGGCTAGCATGTATGAATTCAACAATTTGAATGAAATAATCTCCTTGAAATATCAACTCAAAGATATGAAGATGAACAAAGGAGAATTGGTGCAATCCTATGTCATGAGGATATCTCGTATCAAAGATCAATTACAAAGAGTTGGGGAAACAGTACCTGACAGGTAGTTGGTGTTGGTAACTCTTAAATGTCTCCCTCCTATTTTGTAAACCTTCATTACAACCATAAGAAATAACAACATTTTCCCATCATTGGATGAGCTCGTTGGAAAACTCACTCAAGAAGAATCCAAGATGATCTTAAGAGGTAGGATACAAAAGCGTTGTTGAGCCTAGAACCATATTTTCAAATATTTCTAGTGGTGGTGTGAGCACCACTTCATCCACTAATAAACTGGTAGGGAAAAAGAAGTCTGTAAAGAACAAGGAAAAGGAGATAGGGGAATCTAAACCGAAGACTGATAGTTCTGAACAAGGATCGACAGCTGATCCTAAGCAGATCAATACCCACACAACAAAGAAGGATCCTTCTGTTAGAGAATCTTTTGTTGTTGCTCATCAAGAATCTCCTCTTACTAGGGGGACAACATCTTTGCTTAGTGGTTAGCCTGAAGAGGAATTCCTCTTCAATCCTATTCAAGAACCAAAGTTCCAGACAACTGACTCTGAAGGATCTGTAGCTCACGAGGGTCCCACTCCCTTCTAGTTCGATATGGCTCATCTAGAGGGTACTGGTACTACTACAGATGGGGACTATCATGAGAAGGAAGAGGAACTAGTTACATTCGAATTTCCTATCAAAGATTATGTTGGAGCCAGTCATATGAAAAACATTCCTCCCTCTGCCTTGCCTAATTTTTGTGGTACCTCTAGTGAAGATCTTGATGCCTTCTTATTTGAGTTTGATGTATTGTGCAAGAGCTATGATTATTCTTCAAATTCTCAAAAGTTGAAGTTGTTTCCTACCACATTAAAAGATGCAATCCTCAGGTGGTTTATGGGATTGAGTGAAAACTCCATTTCAACATGGGATGACATGAAGAAGGTATTCTTGAGAAAGTATCAGGATTACTATAAAACCAGGGACATCAGAGAAGAAATCTTTGGCATGACCCAGAAGGAGGAGGAAAGCCTAGAGGAATTCCTAGAAAGATTCTAGTACAATTTGCAAAGATCCAAGATGAACCAACTGAACAAAGAAACCTTGAGAACAATTTTGCTAAGGGCCATAAGACCAGAATCTCTGGAGGTTTTGAACTTGATGGGAGCAGGTGATGTATCAAAATTGAGTTATGATGATGTGTGTGAGTTGTGTCGACGATATTCGAGGGGAAATTCTAAGGTTGGGAGAGGATCAAGAGATACTTCTTTTAGGTTCATCAAACTAGTTGTAGGGGCTGGGGTAACTAGAGCTAAAATGGGTAATTTATTTGAAAATTTTAAAACTGACATTCTTAGCACTTTGTCTTCACAGTTGGATGTTTTGCAGGCTAAGAAGAAATAGGAGGAAGTGGAAAAGGCCCTGGTTGTGTTCTGCTCCAAATGTAGGAAGAAACATCCCTTGAGGGAGTGTCCTGCATCTAGTATAGAGGTATGTCAAATCTGTGAAGCTGATCATTCTATTGATAAATGTCCTTCTCTTTCAAAGATTAAAGCAACATACTTAGTAGATCAAGAAGTTGTCAATGCACTTTATGCAATGGCACCTCAAAGGCCATGGAAACCACGTCTTGCAGGTATGTCACAACAACATTTTCAATTTCCTTATACCCAGAATCAGATGTGGAATTTTCCAATGCCCTAGCAGCCCTGGCCTCCACAACAACCTTGGCAGGGAAACTTTCCTTACCCTGCTGCACCAAATTATCCCCCTCAAAAATTTTATTCACCACAACCCATGCCACAACAAGTGGTTCAGCCACAACCACAACTTCAGTTGCTTGCCCCACCAACTCAACCACGTCCCACACAACTTCTTGCCCAGCCAGTATCCAATCCCAACAATAAAGTTGTCCAACCTACTCACAATGTTGGAGCAGCCACTTATCCCACTTATCCTACCTATTGCATCACACCTCAACCTCTGTAGGAAATTTATGTACCTTTGTTGCAGGAATTTCCTGCGTCTCTGCAAGAAATTAAACTTAGGTCAGGAAAAGTGGTGACCCAACCAGGAAAAATTGAAGATATTATAGAGGAAGAAACCCCTGATACACCTAAAATAGAAAATATACAAGAAACAATAGAACAAAACATTCTAATATCACAAAAACCTTCCTCATCTCAAACTGTCCAGCCTCCTTTTCCAGAGAGGTTGGAGGTGAAAGAAATAATGAAACATATTGAGTTTGATCTAGTATCTGAATTAAGAAATGTATGCATCAAGATTCCCTTACTACAAGAAATTAGGGACATCCCAATTTATGCTAAAACAGTTAGGGAACTATGCACCAAAAATCTAGGGAGACAAAAGAAAGAACCCTCTACAATTCAAGTAGGTGGAAAACTTGCAAGCCTTATGTCTATTGGATTTGCCACTGAAAAATATGCAGACCCTGGAATCCCTGTGGTTACCACCTTCATCAATGGATACCCAATAAGAAATAATTTAATTGATTTAGGTGCAGCCATTAATGTAATGACGATGGAAACACTGTCCCATATAGGATCCTTTGACTTGCTTCCTACCCCTACTGTGTTAGAATTAGCAGACAGATCTAAGGTCAAGCCAGAAGGTGTATTGGAAGACATTGTCATTTCATTAGATTCCTGGGAATATCCTACAGATTTTTATGTTCTTTAGCCTAAGACCAGTTTGGGAGGGCACCCTTTGATCTTGGGGAGACCTTGGTTGGCCACAACAGATGCCTTCATAGGGTGTAGGCCAGGAAACATGACCATCACTCATGGGGCTGAAACTAAACATATCAATTTATATCCCCCTGCTAAACCCCTCTTAAAATCAGAAAATACTCATTGGGTTGATGAAGAACATAATTCAGAAATTATCCACCCAGTGTTGACAATAGCCCAAGCTATGAGCCTTAAAGAGAACACTGAGGAAAATTTAATTAATTTCTATATTTCAAATCCTGATTTTTCTCAGCATTCAGAGGGATAGTCAAGTCATGAGACAGATGTTATTGTTGATTTTCTAGAGCAGAACTTCCAAGAACATGGTACAGTAGCTGAATTAAATTCATCCCTCCTATCTGCATTTCCTGCATATTCAATGACTGAATGTGGAGGCAAGGTAATTGAGATCTTTCCCGGAAAAACTTTAAATATCAATTCTTCCTTAACTCATGAATAGGAAAATCAATTAAGATAGACATTGAAAGACTTTTCAAATACATTTTCTTGGGAATATACAGATATGAGGGGCATTCACCCAGACACTTGCATTCATCATATTTATATAGAAGGAAATGCCAAGCCTGTAAGGAAACCACAAAGAAGGATGAATCCTACTTTAAGAGAAATTGTAAAAGATGAACTTTAGAAGCTATTAAATGTAGGATTCATTTATCCTATTTTAGACAGCCAGTGGGTATCTCCATTGGTTATCGTCCCTAAGAAGAATGGAAAATGGCGAGTGTGTGTAGATTACATGGAACTAAATAAAGCTACATTAAAAGACCATTTTCCCTTGCCTTTTATAGATCAAGTGTTGGACACCTTAGTAGGAAAGAGGTACTTTTCTTTCTTAGATGGGTTCAATGGGTACAACTAGATCAAGATAGCTCTAGAGGACCAGGATAAAACAACATTCACATGTCCATGGGGTACTTATGCATATAAGGTATTACCATTTGGTCTATGCAATGCACCAGCCACATTTCAAAGGGTGATACTTGGTATTTTCTCTGATCTTTTACATGATTGTGTAGAGGTTTACATGGATGATTTTACGGTAATGGGTGATACTTTTGAAGAAGCTTTACTTAATCTTAGAAAAGTTTTGCAAATATGTAGAGAAACTAATATTTCATTAAGTAATGAAAAATGTTTTATGATCATGACTGAAGGAATTGTTTTGGGTCATCATGTTTCTGCTACAGGAATTAAAGTTGATCCAGAAAAGATTGAAGTGATTGTGAAGATGCCTCCACCAACCAGCGAAAAGGGATCCGAAGTCTCCTTGGACATGTAGGTTACTATAAAAGGTTTATTGAAAAACTTACTAAGGTTGTCTCTCCGGTATTCAAATTATTAACAAAAGAATCTGAATTTCGTTGGGATGATGAATGTCAAAATGCATTTGACACACTCAAGGATAAGCTTTCCTCAACACCTGTCTTGAGAGGACCATATTGGAAATTTCCATTTCATATTTCCACTGATGCCTCTGATTCAACTATAGGGGCAGTATTGGGCCAAAAGGAAAACCTCTTAACCCATGCTATTTATTTTGTTAGTAAAAATTTAACTCCTATTGAATTGAATTATACTGTAACTGAGAAAGAATTCCTTGCTATGGTTTATGCTATTAATAAGTTTAGACATTACATCATCGGTTATGAATTTTTTGTACATACTGATCATTTTTCTATTCGATATCTCATGAATAAACCAGTTACTAATGGCAGGATTACTAGATGGATTTTGCTGCTGCAGGAATTTGACATCACAATATTGGATAGGCTGGGAAAAGAGAATCAGGTAGCTGATTTCCTTTCTAGGCTCAACCATGAAGGTGAGGATGTTCCTGTTAATGATAGCTTTCTATATGAGAATTTGTTCGCCATTTCTATCAAATCACCTTGGTTTGCAAATATGGCCAATTATCTTGCTATAGGAAAGTTACCACCTTACTTCTCATCTAATCAGAAAAAAGAGAATTATTAGAAAAGTGTTGATTACTCTTGGATAAAAGGAGACCTCTTTTTCACTGGACCTGATTTGATTATTCACAAGTGTATCAAACAGGGTGATATATATGATATCTTGAGAGCTTTCCATGATGAACCCTGTGGAGGACACTTCACAAACAAGTGGAAAACCTATAAGATCCTTTGCTCATGTTACTATTGGCTAAGTCTCTTCAAATATGCAATGGAGTATGTTCATAAATGTAATATCTACCAAGGAATAGGGCAACCTGTCCAAGCGGATGAAATTCCCTTGTAGCCACAAGTTCTCATAGAATCATTTGAGAGGTGGGCTCTTGACTTTGTAGGCCCCATTAATCCCATGTCCAAAGGTAAGAAGTATATTTTAGTTTGTATTGATTATGTTACGAAGTGGGTGGAAGCAAGAGCAATGCCTAGAGCAATGGAGAGAGTAGTGGTAGATTTTCTCTTTTCTGATATTTTTGTAAGATTTGGGGTACCAAGGGAAATTGTTACTGATCAGGGCA
This sequence comes from Pinus tabuliformis, assembly GCA_031772625.1. Classification (NCBI taxonomy): domain Eukaryota; kingdom Viridiplantae; phylum Streptophyta; class Pinopsida; order Pinales; family Pinaceae; genus Pinus; species Pinus tabuliformis. The sequence goes on along the minus strand of CM062820.1, from coordinate 631,012,557 downwards.
CCCAGTTGTATCAAATCTTGTGCAGGGAATTATGAAAAAATATCATATCACTCATCGGAAGTCCACTCCCTACCATCCACAGGCCAATGGGCAGGTGGAATCAACAAATAAGGTGTTGGAGACAATCCTGACTAAGACAGTGCAACTACATAAAAAGGATTGGTCTGATCGACTTCCCGAGGCCTTATGGGCCTACAGAATCACATGGAGAAACACTACCGACTTCTCTCCATACGCATTGGTATATGGAAAAAAATTCTATTTTAACTGAATTTCAGATCAGAACTTTTAAGATGGCAGCAAATTTGGGCATAGATCTCACTGAGGCACAACAACAGAGGATCCTACAGCTCAACGAACTAGATGAGATTAGGCAGGATGATTTTCAACATACTGACCTTATCCAACAACAAAGGGCTAAATGGCATGACAAATACATTAAGAAGAAGCAGTTTAAGGAAGGAGACTGGGCATTGTTGTTCGATTCAAAATTCAAGAATTTTAAAGGAAAATTTAACACACATTGGCTTGGTCCTTATGAGATCGAGAAAGTCTTTGATAATGGATCTGTTCAAGTCAAAAAAATAGATGATGAAAATGTCACCTTCTTGGTGAATGGGCATAGACTCAAGTTATATCAGAAGCCCCAGTCTAAGGAGGAATTTTTGGAGGAGATTGTGAAGAAGAAAGAGTTGGAAATGGTAGGAAAGGGGGGTATCTCTTTCACTACCTCTTCTTGATTTTCTACCATAATAAATTGAGCTTACTTTGTTCCTTCTCATGCTCAGTAAACCATGAGAGGAGTGTCTATTGGATATAGGTTTATTCCTTTTCTGGCTCCAGTAGACTATTTACGAAAAAGGAACCCAATTGGAGTTTTCTTTTTCAGTATTTCAAACTCTCTAAAATTGAAATCTGGCGAGCATGAACTGCCTTGGGCTCGTTAAAATCATAGGATAGTAGATCCCTCGGGATCCCCAAGTAAATTATGTTCATACCTTAATAAATATTTGATTTTCTCGCATTGGACTGATGTGGGATTCTCTAAGGCCCTCCTTCCAACAGTCTTGGCCCATCGACATCAACACATTATCTAGGTTCAAGATCAGAGATATGTGATGCCTTGAAGCCTGTATACATCAATGATAGGTTATCTCGCCTGCAACAATGGAGATTCATCAAGGCTCCTTGACTATTGGATCCTATAGGGGGTTCGACAACAACTTATCTATTCACACCTGCTAGGATGCATCGGTTGTACCTTGGTCCTCACTTTCATTATTGGTGATGGACCTCGCGTTGGTTAACAATTGATCTTAATGACTGGTAATCCAACGAGATCACTACACATTCGACTTCGACACCTTTATTCATGTAGCAGTGAACTGTACAAGGATAGGTAAAGATGGAGTTCAAAATTTTTCCTGCCGACAGATCAAGACCAGTTAGCAATAAATGAGACAACAGCTTATAACAACAACAATTAAAGGAAATTTGCATTATCATTTTGATAGAAATATAGTGGGATTCCTTCATAGGCATTTTTATTTCCTACAGAAGTCACGAATTCCTGTAGAAGGATTTCCTACAAAAGAATTTCCTGCAACAGAGTATTGGTTGTTGCACTCCCGATATTATTCAAATAATTCCAGCAGAACATCTCTTCAAGGATCTGACAAGCATTAATTTGATTACCAAAGTCTTCAAAGCTAATCAAAACCATGAGATTTTATGATCCTGCATGCGATATGGGTTTTCAAAGTGGCTTATCATTTTAAAGCAAGTGCGGTCGTCATCTCCAGGTACCTGACTGTTGAAAGGTAAGTTGAGAAGGTACGTTTGACGTCAAGTACTTGAGGTAAAAAGTAATGGTACGAGTTTTTTTAAATTTGCATTATTACGAGTCATAGTCATCCTTCCTTAATAAGGCAACTATGAGCCATTTTATGTCATGACATGAGTTCCCATTCCCAATAATTACCTCGATGTGTACTATGGTCATTTCTCCAATGAAAATTCCACAGAACGATCATGATTGTAATCATGATCACATCATGCATCATACGAGCTCGCCTTATTACACTGTTCCTTTCTTAATTGAGCCATTTTCACTTCTATCGATTTTGAAATACCCTGCATAGCCTTGAAGGATGTTGAAAGGCTGAATCGAACTCTGCTCTCCCCTACTCTTAGTGTTTGTCAAACATGAGGTTGGTCTTCCGATTTGAATCAAAGGGTCTGACATTTTTGGACGTGTATCCATAGAGCAAGAAGGGATTGGAGAAGGTGAGGTGGATGCCATTGTTTCTAAATTTCGACAGGCACAATTTTGAAGTGACCAAGTCCTTTTCCCTGAATTTGAATGGAGAACAGGCGTAGGTGGGAAACATAAAGTTTAAATTGACTAAAGAGTTGGTGGCTTAAGCTTGTGAGATTCCATGGGAAGGATAACATTGGTTCAAAAACCAACGATTTAACAAGGAAATCTATGCACCTTTCCTGAGGAAGGAGAATGAAAATCTAGACTGGGGAAAAGGGATTAAATGAGACTACCTTCGAAGTAAGTATTGGTATCTTCTTTTTCTCCTACAAAAATATATTACCTGTGAGGGTCGATTTGGATTGGATTTTCTTTTTCATATTCGACTCCTTAGTCATTTTCGGGATAAATTCCTTAGCCATTTTGAGGATGTCTTTGTTGAAAATGGCCACTTCCGCTCAGGAGAGGGCGACATACATAGAGGAAAACCTCTACCACCATGGCCTTGTCAAAATTATTATGATAGAGGTTTTAAGGAAGCAGAACAAGACCTGGGAAGAATTTTTAGTGGAAAATTATTTTGTGGATGATGAGGAAGTTCCCGATTTACTAGAGACTGGGGAGGTAGAGCCGAAAGAGAGACCGAAGAAGAAACCTCAGACTCATGACCAACCAAAAGAAGAAGGTAAGAAAGAAGAGGACGTCATGGTGATCAGGGAGACTGTGGGAAAGAGGCCAAAGCCATTGCTAGGTGCCACTCCTCTTGTCAGGCATTTCACTAGAAGCCAAGCTTCTAAGCTGGTTACAAAGGAAAGTGAAGAGGAGGGTGTACAACAGACAAAGACTAGCTGGAAGGATAAGAAACCCCTGGGAGTATCTAAGGGGAAGAAAATACATATTGAAATGGCCAAGTTCATTGATAAGGAGGAATGGGAGGCTGCATCCTTTCAAACCCAACAGTTTCAGGAAAGCGTGGATAAAATGGTGGAAGATTGTTAAGAACAAGAGGAACAGAGCCTTCCTCATTCCTCTCAAGGATAACAAGGAGATTAAGGAACTTCCAAGAAAAGGTAGTCGCATAAGGAGCTGGAGGAGACTATAACTAAGCTTACCATGTCTGAAAGAGTTCTTCAGAGGGAGAATGAGACTCTGAAAGAAAACAACCTGTGCCTTCAGAAGGAATTGGATGAATGGAAGACAAAGCATCAGAAGGTGTGCAAAATAATGAAAAAGAACCAGGTCCAAATAGACCATTTGCAGAAGAAAAATGAGGAATACAGGAACAGGGTTCAAAAGGTTGAGTCTAGCAGAGCACAATTGGATCATCTAGTTGCAGTGGCTGCAGCACAAGGAAAAAACTAAATTTTCTTTCTGAAGCTACAACAATTTTGCTTGCATAGGGACATGCAAGATGCTAGGTGTGGGGGAGATGTTGAGCCTAGATTTTGGCCATTTTTGACAACACTTCTAAGGCTTTTCTTTCCCCTTCAGAACTCTTTTTGACCTCCAATTACCCTATTTTTTTCCATTTAATACCTTGTTTTGACTAGAAGGGTGTTTTGGACTCTAAGGTATGCAAATGACTCCAAATGTATCATTTTGTTTTATTCTTAAGTATTTTGAGGTTAAATGCTACCTAATTAACTTATCTACAACTTTGAGGGTACTAATCGAATTTCATGCAGACCAACTGTCTTTTGGGGCAGTTATGCAATTTCCTGCAAAAGATCAGCAATTTCCTGTAGAAATGTTGATTTCCTACAGAAGCTTCGATTTCCTATAGCAACATCAATTTCTTGCAGAGACCATGATAGTTAGGTATGTTTCGGTCAGCTGTAAAAGGCACATGAACATGGGTTTTGCTAGAAAATCCATCTACATGGATGCTATCCTATTGGCTACTCTAGAATAACCTTCGAAACTACCTAGATCGTTATTCCTTTCATCTCTGGTCGAATTAGGAAAACAACTCCAATGATCAAATGAATTTAGTTTGATCCATGCTTTCAGTCATGGATCAAACCCAAGATGTCGATTTACTATATTTTCCAGTTTATTTTATCAAACAGTTGTAATATTTTAGTCTTTTCTTAATTTGGGAAAAGTATCTGCCCACGCACTTGTATAAAGACAATTACATTTTATTTGTATGAAGATGTTGGATGTATCAGACTTTGTTAATGTTGTAATCATTTTCCAGATTAATATAAAGTTTGATGTTCTGCTGATATTGCTTTGTAAGTTCCTTTAGTAGTTAAGGGGCTGTGAGTAAGGGAGGGCCCTCTTTACTCACAACTCTAGGTAGTTGTAGATTTGTATTCATTTAATTTATCTTTTATGTATTAACGGGAATTATTTACATAGTTTCCATTTATCTTTATTGGTTATAGCAACACATGTTTAATGATCAATGGTATAATTTGTTCATGAATGTGTTTGAGTTATGCCATTCATGTTTCAATGTACATTGTGAATGATTGGGAATGAGTTGGTTTACTTGTTGTTGATTGATCTCATATCTTTTGTTGATCTGCATCAATAATATTAAGTGTTGTAGAGGGATGATTGACCCACTCCATATCCTTTTCTGCTAAGTGTTGAGAGAGAAAGAGAGATTTTAAACTGTGTGTGAATTTATATACATTGATGTATTAGCCTGCATATATTTTGAATTGCACCTCACAAGGTTATGATTACCCCTGGTTGATAATTTATGTTTCTCAAATTATAAGTCTATAGTTTTCACCAACAAGCATGAAGAAGGAGAGCCTACTACTTTCATCGCTCATAAAAAGAGAAAGAAAGGAAAAGGAGTTCTTCAAGTTTAAGGAATCCCACTTGCTAAAATTCAAGTAGGAGGAATGGAAGAGATAAGAAATCGTTGCACAATGAATGTTACAATTATCACAAGAAGGGCCACTATGCTTGAGATTTCCCTAAGAAGAATAATGCTCCAAGATACAACATTATAAGCAACAATAGTAGGTTAAATAATCAAAGAGGGAGATATAATCAAAGGAATGATCGTAGTGGAAGAGATGGAACAAGAAGAAGAGATGGTCTAAATGATTGCGAAGAAGATCACCGCCCTCAAAATAAGCCAAGAAATTCCAAGTATGAAAGTAATGTTGCTACTAGCCAAACTGAATATATCCTTATTTTTGCACTTTCTAGTTCCTCTCCCATGGATACTGGGGATAGTTGGTTGGTTAATAGTGGGGCCTCATCATTTCTCTAGGTATAAGGAGGCTCTCTCTAATGTAGTAGAGAGGGAGTCAAGTTCGAATATTATTCTTAGTGACAACTCCACTCACCCTATAAAGGGTTTGGTTTTGTTAAATTTCATTTAGACTTTGGGAAATATGTTTTGCTTCATGATGTGATGTATGTGTTGTGATTGAAGAAGAATTTGGTATCTATATCTTCTTTGGAGGACAAAGGAATGAGAGTTTCCTTTATCAAAGGAAAAGTACTTACTTGACATTTGGGATCCCCTAAGAGAGATTATTTCACATTAGGATCTAGATTTGAAGGACTCTATAGAGTCACTGGAAGACCCCTTCTAGTAATGGTTCATGATACTAATCATCAATGTGAGTTGTGGCACTAAATATTGACTCATCTCCACTATGAAGCTCTTCCGAAAATGAAGAAGTTGGTCTCTGGTATTCTTGATGTTCAAGCCAAATATCAAGGATTATATCTAGGATGTTCCAATGGAAATAAGTCAAGGGGAACGTTCCCCTCTAGAAATAAAAAGATGAATGACATCCTCCAACTCATTCGTTAGGACATAGGTGAGCCAATGCCCATGCATTATCTTGGTGGCCATCTCTACTACATAACCTTCATTGATGATTTCTCAAGGAAGACATGGATATATTACTTGACGCATAAGGATGAGGCCCTTTATATTTTCAAATACTTCAAGGCTTTGATCAAAAATCAAATAGGGAAGAAAACTAATACCTTCAGGTGTGACAACAGTGGAGAGTACATTTAAAATGAGTTCATATATTTTTGCAAGAAGGGAGGTATCCAGATGGAGACTATTGTTCCTTATAATCTCGACCAAAATGGAGTGGCTAAGAGAAAGAACAGGTCTATTGTGGAAGTTTCCATGGCCATGCTCGATGATCAAAAGTTGCCGAAGTTCCCTTGGGGTGTAGCAATGAATACAACAGTATATGTTCAAAATAGAGTTCATCATCAAGCATTGGATAATAAGACTCTCAAAGAAGTATTCACAGGTGTCAAGCCTAGCATTGATCGTCTTTGGATATTTGGATGCCCCGTATATTTCCATGTGTTGAAAGACAAAAGAAACAAGATGGAAGCCACTATAAGAAAATGTTTGTTTGTTGGGTATTGTTAAGATTCCAAAGCATTTAGAATATATATTTCTAGTCAAAGGAAGGTAGAAATTAGTAGGGATGTAATATTTGATGGAGATGTTGCCCTTGGAAAAGAAAGGGACCTTCATTTGCCTCCTCCTCTTGAGAAGGAAAGTGATGATATGGATATTCTAGAAGGTCCTTTTGTGCCAGAATCTGAGAGAGACATTGCTAATCATCCCATGGTGCCCAGGGACCTCTTAGATCCTCCTCCATGTGATCCCCCTGCAAGGAAGAAACCACTTTGGCTTCATGAGACATTACAGGATGTCGAAAGACACATTCCCATGAGAGGCAATTTTAGAGAAAGTAAAATGTAGTGCAGATACCAGGGATACATTGTAGCGATGAGTAATATGATTCAAGTTGAGCATCACACCTTTGAACAAGTCGTTAAAGAACAAGTTTGGAAGAATTCCATGGTTGAAGAATACAAATAAATTATGAACAATGATGCATGGTTTGTCATTCCAAGACCAAATGGGAAATCAATGGTGACTTCAAAATGGATATTAATGATCAAGCATGGAGCCGCTGGAAGTATTGCGAAATATAAGGCAAGTTCATGGCAAGAGGATTCTCCCAAGAAAAGGGAGAAAACTATGATGATATATTTTCTGCTATGGCCCTATATACCACCATTCATTCAATAGTTTCCCTTGCTACAAGTCAAGAATGGACTCTTCATCAAATGGATGTGAAGACGAAATTCCTTCATGGAATTTTACAAGAAGAATTTTACGTTGAGAAACCATAATAATTTGAAGTGGAGGAGAAAAAGACTCATGTTTGCAGGTTGAAGAAGGCATTGTATGGGTTGAAGCAAGCCCCGAAGCATGGTATGCCCGCATAGATAGTTACCTGGTGAAGCTTGGATTCACAAGAAGCAACACTGGTCCCAACCTCTACTTAAATTTTGTCCAAGGTATAACCTTGATTTTAGTTTTATATGTTGATGCTCTATTTCTAACAAGTAGTGAGCCCCTAATATTTGATTGTAAGAGGGAGTTGGACTCTGAATTCGAGATGAAGGAATTTGGACTCATGCACTACTTCCTAGGCCTTGATGTGTGGCAAAGGCCCAGGGAGATTTTCCTTTCACAAGGAAATTATGTTGTGAAGTTGTTGGAAAGATTTGGAATGAAAAAATGCAAGTCCCTAGCCACACCGATGGAAGTGAATTTCAAGAAGCTATGTGGAGAAGTTGTAGGATGCGATTTGGCGAATGCATACAGGTATATATATTTGATTGGGGCTCTATTGTTCTTAGTGAACACTTGCTCGAACATATTCTATGTAGTGAACAACCTGACCCAATTCATGACCAAGACTCTCCATGCACATTGGGTTGCTGCCAAACATATTATAAGATATTTGCATGGGTCGATTACCCTTGGTTTGAGAAACACTTCTAGAGATGTGAGACTTCATGGATATACTGATGTTGGATAGGAAGGAAATTTTGTTGACAGGAAGAGAACTATTGGATGTTATTTTAGCATTGGATCTGCAACGATATCTTGGACGAGTAGGAAACAGAAATCAATAACTTTGAGTACCTAACTGTGAGGCAATTTGGTTGAGAAAGCTCTTTGGAGAGTTGATTTAGTAGGTTTTGGACACTACTATGATATATTGTGACAACAAGTATCATTACATTCAAGACATGGTACAAAGAGGATTTGTTAGAATCCATCACATATTGATAGGTGAGAAAATAAATGATATTGTCACCAAGGATTTGCCGAAAGGGAAGTTCTTTGTATTTAGAGAGAAGCTTATACTAATGGATGTGACCCATATAAATAAGGGGCTTCACTGATCGAGAACACTGAGCATAGTTATTCCCCCTTGGTTGAGATCCCAAGGTGTGAATGGAGCATTCAGGGATCCTGGGGTTAAGGAAACCCCAGACAATAGGTGTAAAGATCCCTACCCTTGCAATAGGTTGGGTATCTCCCCTATTATCACCCATAGGGTGCGTGTGATCCTTGTCCTTTTTGGCAAGTCAGGTATCTTTCCCTCTCTTGGTCTAGCAGAGTATACCCCAGTTAGTATCATACCCACAAACTAGGCTTGTTGGGATTTCCCCTCCCCATCCGGCCAACGGGTTGAGGAGTCTTGGGAGTGTGAGATCCTTACCTTTAGCATGTCGAGTATCTAACCTAATATCAGATTATGATGTAGGTGTTCTATCACATGACTCTTGAGGTTCATTGATGGGAATATTGATAGGAAATAGCATGGATGCGATCCTAACCTCTTATATAGCAAGTCATCTCTTGCCTATTGATTGCATAATAGGATGGTTTTGATCCTTGCTTGTTAAGTTGTATCTTTTCTATTGCTCGATCTAGAGGGTGATTGTTGAATCTCCCCTATGAGTCTTCTTCTTTAGATTCTATAATGTTTTAGCAAATAGAGTTGAGCAGAGATGGAACATAATTTGATGAAAAAATACTTGCAGGGATCACATGATGTAGTTGGAATTTTTCCCTAGCTGAGAGAGAGTGTTAATTTGGAAGCCCAGTGACAAATTCCAACCATTGGACTAGATTCCTCTTTTCAGGAGGACCAAAATTTACCTTTGAAGCACTAGATTCAGAAGTCTATTTTTGAAGTGAAGCCCACAATGTCACATTTTATCAAGTGAGCCTAGAGGACAAATTGACCGTCCTCCAACGCATATAAATACAAGTCAATGAGCCAAATTTCAACACCATCATCACATAATCTCATCATCTCTTCTCGGGTTTGATACATCTGAAAATTGCAAGGTTTCTCTAACATGTGCAAAGGAGAAGGAAAAAATTACAGGTTGTCTGAAATTTGAAGTCTACTGCAACTTTGACTAGTGTTGACCAGCGCTGAATTTGATTTTTGGATCTGATTTTGAGTTCAATATTTTGGGCATATTTTTTTTTTGGAAATCCACACCTTTTGCACAAAAACCAAGACATTTCAAGGTGTTTGACTTAGGTTGACCGCAGGAAAATTGTAGAATTTTCTCTCTTTTGACCGAGTTTGAATGGGTATTTTTGGATTGTTTTGGGCTCTTGTTGACCATAATTTGAGGTCTTTAACCTTTGAATGAGATTGATTGGAGAAATTTGATTGCAGATTTGTGGACTAGTTAGGGCACATTGATTATTGTTGACCATTGACAAAAGTTTCAAATTATGGTAATTGGAAAGATTTGAATTTTCTTCATTAACAATTGGATCTTGGATAGTTGATTTGTTGGTAAGTCAAACTTTGACTCTTGTTAATGGATTTGGACTCATTTTACTCTTTGTTGAACATTTCAAGGAAATCTAATAGAAGAATAATTTCAAAGGGTTTTCCCCCTTATGGGGTTTTCCCCGGCCTTTGACCAAATCAGTGTCTCTTGTTGATGTGTTGATTTTCTCCTATTGTCATTGCATTTATTGTTTTTTATTGGAAGAATTATTTTTTATTGAAAAATATTTCTTATTAAGGAAGTAAATTGGGCTAAAGTGTTTGAAATAACATAGGGTAGTGAAAAATTAACAATTCGACCTAAAATTTTGTGTACTTGTGCGTTTTCCAATGCTTAGGTTTACAGGCTCCAACTTGAAGGATGATATGACACCTTTTTTACCAGTTGTTACTAGATGGAAACTCCAACTCCATGCATAGACTACAACCTAAAGGAGACTCCACTCTCCCACCTTGCACTACCTTGTCACCCTGCACAACAAGTTATGACTTGCCCTGAAGTATCTGACCTTCAATACATCACAGTGGACCACGTTTTGCAATTTTAAGATTGGGTCCCCCTATGCTTAATAAGATAAATAACATCAAAATAATATGCTAGATTTTATTGATTTGTGACACTAGCAGAAAGTCATCAACAACAATAATAACTTCTTCAGTTCAAATGATCAAACCCCAGTTGTCAATATCAACTGTGATAAACAATTCTGCCTTTGCTCAAACCTAGCATCAATAAAATTTTGCTTTTATACCAAAACTAGCATCGACGCCAAAATTATTTGAAATGCATATATATCAAATTTGCAACATTATCATATCAACCCCTAGCACTGCTTAATCATCATACAACTATTATAAACAATAATAAGATTGTTGCATAACAAATCCACTATCAAACCCTAACTACTCTCAGTGCTCATGTTAGCTAAGTAACCAATCCTTTCAACAATGTCTGCATACATAAGCTTGTGCATAAAGCCTTAACAACTCTGCTCAATGAATTCTAATGTCTTTGCTCAAGTTCATATCAATAACCTTTGATACGAGATCTATGCTCATCATCATCATCATCATCATATATATATTGTTGAAAATAGCAACAAGAAATGCTAAATATAGAAGTGCTAAATTTAGTACTGCTATAAATAGCATTTCGGGATACCTTCCTATTTTAGTCAGTCCCTAAACTAAAATAGAGAAGTAAAATTCGAATTTGATCTTAGTAGTTGTTTGTAAAATAATTAATTAATTCATCTTGAGTTAATTAGTTGTGGAAAATCAAACATGAAGTCTATGTAGGGACATGCAACAGTTTCTCCATTAATTGAGGAATTTATCCATCAGTTAAAGAGATAAGGATGAGTTGTAATTAGTTGGCTCAGTTAACTGAGTCAAGTATAGTTATATTAATTCAAATAGTTTGTTGAATTAATGTGAGTTCAGTTAGTTAATGCATGCATGCATGTAACTGCTACACTTTATATAACTGCATATTCTCTCATAAATAACTCATGCATGTCAGTTCAGACAAAGACCCAGTTGAGATTAGATGGAGGGGCAGTGTACTACCAGTTGCTAGAATATTCCATTGTGAATATCCCTTGCATGTAGAAGGAATTCTTTCCTTGAGGATTGCACAGTTACTTCTTCAGGGTTTGTGAGTGTGATGAGGCCAATTCACACATGCTGCTTCACTCGATCCCAAGAAAAATTGCACAAGGAAATAGGAGGCTTGGAGGGCTTGAGGAGGATATATACAGTGTCTATTCAGTATGTGAGTTGTATTATTTGATTGCAGAGAGAGCAGGATAGCTTGAGAGCTGATTCTTTTTGTAACTTGAACAAGATTTCCACTTGTATGATAATACAGAGATTAGGGTTTTAGGCTGAGGCTTTCCCTAGGTTATTTCTTCTGTGTTATGTGTGATTGATTTCTCATTCTTAGTTATATGTGTTCTCTTGATCTTTCTCAATTCGATTAAGCTTCCGCAAAGTGTTGTAGAAGTAGATCTTGTATTGTGTTTTAGTATATTGCATAATCTGTTGATCTACAATGGGAATTTCTACATGGTATCGGAGCAAAGGTGATCAAGGCAAAGAACAGTATACAAGAAGGAGAAGTTCGAAGTTTGTGGTTCCTGAATATATAAATCGAGTTCTTATCACATCTCAATTTCACCAATGGCGTTCAGCGGTTTAAGATTCAAGAATGCTCTTGATGGAAGCTCGAATTATATAGCCTGGAAGGATCACATGGAGGCAGTATTAGAGGAAAAAGGTCTAAAGGACTTCATTGATCAAGAATTCCCCAAGCCGACTGATGTTATTCAACTGGCGGAATGGAAGAAATGTGTGGCTAGAGCAAGGAGAATCCTCCTGGAGGGAGTTCAAGACCACATTGCCTCGAGCCTCCATGGGAAGAAGACACCATTTTTGACGTGGAAAACATTGAAAGATCTATATCAGAACAATAACGATCAAAGGAAGCTGGCACTAAAAGAAAAGCTTCGTAAGATCAAGTGTGAAAAGGGCGACACGATCTCTACATATCTGAACAAGCCCACCACCTGTAGGGATGAGCTTGGAAGTGTAGGGATTACGACCTCTGATGATGACATGGTGAGTCTTGCACTCCTCGATCTTCCTAAGAGCTGGCATAACTACCAAGACTCAGTTAATGGAAGAGAAAAACTACCAGATTGGGAACGACTTTGGTCGGATCTGATGTAGGAGGAAATAAGAAGAATCACCAGAGATGGATCCTCATCGAAACAAGATGATGAGGAAAATCTAGCCTTAGCGAGTAAGGCGAGGAAAGGGAAAGGGAAGGCATCCCATTCCAAATCGGTTCTTCCCATGGTGGGAAGAAGATTGAAAAATCGAAAGTGTGATGATTTCATTGTCATGAAGTGGGCCATTATGCTATGAATTTTCCACAGAAGAAGTCCATGAAGGGTTCCTCGAAGGGATCTGATGGTGAGGCACTGGCCTCACAGTTTGAGCTGGATTTCTCACTTATCGCATGCACGGTTTCATCCATGGTGGGATGTGTGTGGTACCTAGACAGTGGAGCTTCATTTTACATGTCAGGTGACAAGAATCTTTTCAGTACCTTGGAGGAGAAGGATCTCCATATGCGAATCAAGATGGGCGATGATGGAAAGTACCGTGTTTCAGGTGAAGGTACCGTTATGTTTTAGAGGGAGCATGGAGCTCCCCTCACCCTGACTAATGTAAGGTATGTACCAAGTCTGAAGAAGAATCTTGTGTCTATCGTTATGCTAGAAGATAAAGGCTATGATGTATTCTTTAGTAAAGTAAAGGTATTCTTGAGGCATATCGGTACTGGACAGACAAAGCAAATAGGGATTTGAGTTAAGAATCTCTACAAGTTGGAGGTAGACGACTGTCCTGCATTGAGTTCCAAAGTTGAGATGGTGTAGAGCCAAGATGTTGGCGAGCTATGGCATTGAAGGCTGGGCCACTTGCACCATGGAGCGCTGAAGATCATGCAACAGATTTCTACTGGATTACCCAAGGGAAAACAAGAGCAGACGACTACATGCAAAGGTTGTACCTTGGGTAAGTATGTGAAATCTTCCTTTCTGGATCGAGACAGTAGAGCTGGAGCAATCCTAGAGTGAGTTCACTTAGATGTTTGTGGACCATTCTCTACAGCCTCCACTGCTAAACAAAGGTACTATGTTATTTTTATTGATGATTTTTCTCATAGATGCTAGATCTACTTTATGCAAAAGAAGGATCAGACCTTCTTGAGGTTTTGTGAGTTTAAATCCTTGGCAGAGAAAGAATCTGGAAAGAAAATAAAAGCCTTGCATAGCAACAATGGTGGAGAGTATGTCTCCTAACAGTTTAAAGACTTCTGCGCTACAGAAGGAATTAAATGGGAATTGACGGCACCCCATAACCCACAACAGAATGGGGTGGACAAAAGGAAGAATAGATTGATTATGGGAGCAGCTCAAGTGATGTTGCATGACCAAAGCCTACCACTGCATTTGCGGGCTGAAGCATGCAATACAACAATATACTTGCAGAACATAATCCCACACTGTACACTAGGAATGAATACAACTATGGAGGCCTATTCTAGGAAGCGACCTGATGTAAGTCACTTCCAAATCTTTAGATCATCAGTTTACTGTCATGTGACCAAAGATGCTAGGAAGAAGCTAGACCCAACAGCTGAGTTGGGAATACTTATGGGGTACACGGATACTCCCCACAACTATCGGGTGCACTTGCCTTCCACTCAGAGGACTATGGTATGCAGGGATCTGAAGTTCGACGAGTAGAAAGCCATGCAAGTGTCACTTGAGAGGGAGCTCAAGTTGCATGTAGAGGAGGAACTTTTAGTTCCTAAGGAGGAAGAGCCTCAGATTGATGTGGAGCAGCTGCATGTAGAGGATCCAGGAGTTGAGACATCCAATCATGTTGATACTTCCAGAGATGGGTGGAAACACTCAAGGGAAGTTGACAGGTTGATGCTGGATGCACGGGAGAATGTGGGACAACCATCGTCTTAGCATAGACAGAGGAGGTCACCTGAGCGGTACACTGGGTACATGGCCCTGGTTGGGGAGTGTGTAGATATCGAACCTTCTTCATTCAAGGAGGCAGTGTAGCAACCAGTCTGGGTTGATGCAATGGTAGAGGAGTACGACTCTATCATTCGGAACAGTGCATGGGATGTTGTCCCAAGACCTTAGGGTAAGTCAGTGGTGAGTTCTAGATGGCTTTATAAGGTAAAGCAAGTAGTTGATGGTAGTGTTGAGAAACATAAGGCAAGGTTTGTTGCCTGGGGTTTCTCACAGGTCGAGGGGATCGAATATGATGAGAATTTTGCTCCCGTAGCAAGGTACTCATTGATTAGATCCATGTTAGCACTATCAGATTAGATGGGGTGGAAGATCCACCAGATGGATGTGAAGATAGCATTCCTCAATGGGAAGATTGAGGAGGAGGTGTACATTGAGCAGCCAGAGGGTTTCGAGACCTTCGATCGTGAGTCGCATGGGTGCCGATTCAAGAGGGCCTTGTATGGGCTGAAGCAAGCACCTCGTGCTTGGTACACCAGGATCGACAACTATTTCACTGGTTTGGGCTTCACCAAGAGTGAAACAGATGCGAACTTTTACCACATCATGGTAGAAGGTATACCATTGATCATTGTTCTTTATTTCGATGATCTGATTTTGACAGGTGATGATCAACTGATACAATCTTGCAAGGAGGACCTTGCAAGAGAGTTCGAGATGAAGGACATGGGCCTTATGCACTACTTTCTAGGCATGGAGGTGTGGTAGAGAGATGGTGAAGTATTTGTGTCTCAAGGCAAGTATGCCAATGAGATACTCAGGCGCTTTCACATGGAGAAGTGCAAGCCCATGCAGACTCCTCTAGCTGGGAATTGGAGGAAGGAGGATGCTACTTCAGGTGAGGTAGTAGCTGCTACTATTTATTAGCAGTTGGTGGGTTCACTTATGTATTTGGTGAACACACGAATCGACTTATGCTTTGCGGTGAACCAACTGAGTCAAGCTATGGTTCAGCCTACCAAGCTATTTTAGAAGGCAGCGAATCATGTGTTGAGATACCTCAGAGGCACCTCTTAGTTTGGATTGTGGTATAGACAGACAGAGGGAGTGAAGCTTCAGGGCTTCACAGATGCAGATTGGGTTGGGAATCCATCAGATCGGAAGAGCACTTCTGGAGGAATCTTCAACCTTGGTTCAGCTGTAGTTTCTTGGTACAGTAGAAAACAGAGATCAGTTGCACTTAGCTCAACAGAGGTTGAATACATGGCTGCCAGTCAGGCTGCGTGTGAGGCCATTTGGATGCGGAAGATTCTAGTGGGGTTGTTTAGTCAGAGGATGGATCCTATAGTGATCTACTGCGATAAACAGAGTTGTATCAAACTCTCTGAGAATCCTGTTTTTCCTGACAGGTCCAAGCACATAGATATCCAGTATCACCATCTTCGAGACTGTGTGGTCAAGAGGATCATGTTGTTGCTGTATGTTTTGACCGAGGAACAGGATGCAGATATTTTGACTAAGGCATTCTCAAAATGCAAGTTTGAGTTCCACAGAGACAGGATTGGGTTTACTGATAATCCCTTTCTTATTGAGAGGGAGTGTTGAAAATAGCAACAAGAAATGCTAAATATAGAAGTGCTAAATTTAGTACTACTATAAATAGCATTTCGGGATACCTTCCTATTTTAGTCAGTCCCTAAACTAAAATAGAGAAGTAAAATTCGAATTTGATCTTAGCAGCTGTTTGTAAAATAATTAATTAATTCATCTTGAGTTAATTAGTTAAGGAAAATCAAACATGAAGTCTATGTGGGGACATGCAACAGTTTCTCCATTAATTGAGGAATTTATCCATCAGTTAAAGAGATAAGGATGAGTTGTAATATTGAGTTGTAATTAGTTGGCTCAGTTAACTGAGTCAAGTCTAGTTAGATTAATTCAAATAGTTTGTTGAATTAATGTGAGTTCAGTTAGTTAATGCATGCATGTAACTACTGCACTTCAGATAACTGAATATTCTCTCATAAATAACTCATGCATGTTAGTTCAAATAGAGACCTAGTTGAGATTAGATGGAGGGGAAGTGTACTATCAGTTGCTAGAATATTCCATTGTGAATATCCCTTGCATACAGAAGGAATTCTTTCCTTGAGGATTGCATAGTTACTTCTTCAGGTTTTGTGAGTGTGATGAGGTCAATTCACGCATGTGGCTTCACTAGACCCCAAGAAAAACTGCGCAAGGAAATAGGAGGATTGGAGGGCTTGAGGAGGACATATACAGTGTCTATTTAGTTTATGAGCTGTATTGTTTGATTGTAGAGGGAGCAGGATAGATTGAGAGTTTATTCTTTTTGTAACTTGAACAAGATTTCCGCTTGTATGATAATACAGAGGTTGGGGTTTTAGGTTGAGGCTTTCCCCGGGTTATTTCTTCTGTGTTATGTGTGATTGATTTCTCATTCTTAGTTATATGTGTTCTCTTGATCTTGCTTAATTCGATTAAGCTTCTGCAAAGTGTTGTAGAAGTAGATCTTGTATTGTGTTTTAGTATATTGCATAATCTGTTGATCTATAGTGGGAATCTCTCTCTCTCTCTCTATATATATATATATATATCCATCTTAACCACAAATCTAACATGAGGTGAGAGATCAAATTTCTTTAGGTGCAAAAAAAAATGTGTAATTTGTTATTGTTTAAATTATATTTTTCAATGTTATAGAGATTGCATAACATGTGCATTGAGCCATTTTATCAGTGCACATTAAAATAGTTTTTTGTTATTGATATATTTTTAAGTATACATCAATATTAATTCATATTAAATTAATTTATTCTATACAACATTAAAATGATTTTTTTAACATTTTTGTTATAGAGATATATGAAGTTTATATCATGTGTTAAAATCCTTACTGTAATATATTTTTTTTACCTCTATTTACTTTACATGAAATTATATTAGGTCATATGGAAAACTAATTAAATATGCATAATATCACATGTTAAAAATCTTACTGAAATATTTTTTTTTACCTCTATTTACTTTACATTAAATTATATTAGGTCATATGGACAACTAATTAAATATGCATAAGATATATATATATATATATATATATATATATATATATATATATATATATATATATATATCTATATATATATATATATATATATATATATATATATATATATATATCTATATATATATATATATATATATATATATATATATATATATATTATAGCGAACATTGCCTTTCTATTTAGAGAATATTTTATTTTTATTTTAAGAGGGATGAGCATACTTACACATCATCTTCACACTAGGTTGTAGAATGAGCCTCTCAGCTCAATAACCCTAGCAGCATGTCAAGTTCTCACAACAACCTACTTAGAATCTGATCATCAACAAAGAGTAGAGTCCTAAATGGGATGCTTCATTTGGAGGTCATTTTGAACTGAAATCGAGTTCAGAGATCCAAAAACCAAAATTTAAATTAGTTGTTATTCAAAATGGAATTTTAGGGCACGTTCTAAAAAATGGCATTGTTTGCAATTGGTTCTACAAAACTGCATGGTTTTGGCCACTATCCATTCATTAGAATGAAGTCTTACATGGTAAAATAAAAAATTAATTAGACCAAATGTGTGCTAAACCATTGACCTTAATGAACAAGTCATGTGGCACACCAACTGTGCTACGCATTGTTTAACATATTATGCTTCGAGAAAAAAAAACCAACATAACAAGGAAGGAACAACGAACAATGGAGGTAGGAAGGAACAACAAACAACGGAGGTAGGGAACAATGAAAAATGGAGGTATGGAACAATGAACAACTGAGGTACGAAACAACAGACAACCGAGGTATGGAACAACAAGGTAGGGAGAAGCGAATAATGAGGAAGGGAACAATGAATGTGGAGGAAGGAAATAACAAAGAGCAAGGAAGGGAACTGTCGAAGGCACACAACGAACAACTAGAGATAGAGAACAGGAACATGTAGAGAAAATGCGTATCCGGAAAGCCTTTAATCGAACAACAACCAAATCGGGGAGCGTGACAACCACAATGGGGAGAACACAGAGGTACCACAGAGTGAGACCAACGACCAACAATCAATGACCATGATTCCATTGACTATAGGTGTTTCAAACCCACATATCTCTATTTAAAATTACTTTACTTTTTTGTATTACTTGGGTTTCAAAACCGCAAACAAAAACAATAACCTTTCAAACCGTGGTCCCTTAAAACTTCTGTTAAACCTCGTGTAACCAACAATTGAAGTGTTAAGTTAAATAGATATGGGGGAAACATGGCCTAGTGTAGAAAAAATGTCTATTTTGGTGGAAACTAACCACCTAGTGAACATAGAGTTAAGAAAAAACACCTCAAACAGGTGGGTATCAAAGGAAAATATTGAGCTCAGTAATATGGAGATTTTTGGAGGAAGGTAGGTGCACATTTTGGAATCCAAAGCTGCAAATCTAAGGAGGGAATAGGGAGCCATAATGCCACACTATTGCAAATAGTATGTGGGAATAGGAATCCCTTTCTCCCAGAGTTTTCTCAAACCAATGCATTTGGCATAAATAAGAGAGTGATGTTTGTCAATGCAAAACAATACAAGGGGATTTTACGACGCACGAAAAACAAAAAGCTGAGATAGTCACAGATAAAAAAACTCACTTGGATCTTACCAAAAATAGCTAAACGTAATACAAATTTCACAGCCAAAATCCATTTTTTAGTAGAAGATAAGGTAGACCAAGATGGGGATATTAGCAAGAATAAAGAGGTCTTATCAAAACAAAAGGAACCTAGAAAAATTCAAAATGAAAGTGAAGATATTTCAGCAAGAAGAGAAGAAATTAGTAAGGACACATGCATCCCCACAACCACTCTGTGGTTGTGGTCGTTGGAGCTCTACGTAAGCAAACTCATGAGCATGAAAAAATTAATTGATTATATTGAGCTAAAGGGGCAACATGAAGTTGTCAAATTAAAATAAATTTTGGAAGTCAGTCAAAAACTTGAAAGGGAAAACAAGGTTCTCAAAGAGTAGGTAATAAGCCTATAAAACAATTTGGAAAGAGGGCAACAAGAGTTGACCAGGTTGAAACAAGAATTAGAGAAAATGAAAGCAATAGAAGAAAGAGACAAAGAGATAGAGAAAAAAACATAGAAAATCAGATGGAAGAGATTCAATCAACAATTGCAAACATGGAAATGAGAGAAATCAAATTAAAGAAACAAATAGAAGAAGCTAAATCTTGGGCTCAAGTGGTAAAGGAACCATTGGTTGAGAAAAAAAAACTATGGAGAGACAAATCAAGGGGAAAATAAGAGAAGAAAAAGATATGCAAGACAAAGCCACAAATGTCATCATCAAAGGCCTAAAAGATTATGGAGAAAATGAAAGAACAAATATCATAGCAAGGGATTTTCTCAAGGACAAGTTGAACTAGACAGGTTATATTCAGCAAGCAAATAGGATTTATAGGAAGGCAGAAAATGGAAGGGATTTTCATGTTAGAGTTTCATTAAAAATTATAGAGGACAAGATGGATATCCTAAATATTAGAGGGCTACTTATAGGACCTCATATATAGCTAGATGATGATTTGACACTTGAGCAACAAGATGAGCGAAGGAGAGAATGAGAGAAATTGAAACCAGCAAGAGATGCAGGAAAATGGGTGTGGCTGAAAAAAGGGAAATCTAAGGTCAGTGAGCACTTAACAAATCAAAAATAGGGATTCAGGGCCTCTAAGAAGTATCTAAACATGCGGGGGAGCATTGAGGCCTTCATCACATGGCAAGGTCAAGTTTCCTTGCTGTTTCTCTAGATCAAGGTTAGTGTTAGATGGTTAGGCCTTGGCATCGTGGAGGTGCTTGGGATGAATGTGTTGGGACTCTATATATATATTTACATCAGGTTTCAGAAGAGGAGGCTATAACTCATGCATGATGGGTAGACAATCATGTTCAGAGTGGTGCAGTGACAACATGATGGCACACTTTTGAGACTAGCATGGAATTTGGGCATCATAGGAATTGACAGTGCAAATACCCTTAGGGATGAGTTGGTTTCTATAGGGGAAGATCACGTGGATATCCCATTAGGATTTAGTGATATGTTGATGACATGGAGGACTTCACTAATATGGTAGGATGTCTAGCAAGAGGGGATAAGAGGGAATGCACGCATAATAGTGTTCATCACCACAGGCATTAGACTACATCTTCAAGAGTCTACTCTTGAAGTGAACGAGATCATTTACTAAAGAGGGAAACTTCTTGTCACTCTACTAAGGATTTTATATTGTCAAGGTGCTCTAATTATGCAAAGAGATTCTGACGACTTTATCTTATGGGACAATGAGTGGAGTGAAGGAGGCTTCCCATGGGTCAGGATGGTTTGGTACCCTAGTGTCATGAGATTTATTCATATGGTGGTGGTTCCACAAAGAGGAGTAGTTCAGTGGTGCATTTTGGACCCTGGCACTAGCTAGGCCAGCATGCAGAGTGCAACATAGGGTGATATTGCTTGAGGGCAATAAATGTTTGATAGGGAGGAGTATGATGTTCCCAATTTTTGTGCATACAAAAATCACTTAGGAGTTTTGCAAATTTTGGAAATATTAAAAAGTGGAAATATTATTTTGTGAGAGAAGGGAGAAATTATTACTCTAATGGAATGGTGGAAAATAATATTTTATTGGAGAATCAAGGAATATTATTATTTTATTGTAATGGCAACAAATTATTGTTTTATTTAAATGGCGGAAAAAAGTGGAAAATGGCCCCCACCAATAAAATAATAATGAAAAAGGGAGAATCTAGAAGCTATAGGGAGGCTCCATGAAGAATTATAAAAGGAGGAGGAGCTCAATTGAAAATCCATTCTATTCTATCATTTATGTTTGACATTGAGAAGAATCTCAAGAAAGTTTCAATATTTTTAAGCGAAACTAAATAGCTAATTTCAGTGGACTTCAAGTGCCACCCTAGTTAGCTTAGGGAAAAATTACTTTAGATCTTCCACTGTGTTTCTTGCAGGGACATACAAGCATAAATAGGCTAAGTTTATCTTTCTCTAAGAGGGTCAAGTTCCAAAGGTTTAAAGGACGAATTCTAAAGCAGTCATCAAGGACGGATTCTCTGTCGAATTTCGGGACCGAACACCTTAAGATCCATGCTGAATTCATTATAATAATCCATCCAAGGCCACATCATTCCCAGGAAGAAATCATGTTACATTTTAGTTTGATTGTATCAAGAAATGACATGTTCTAAGGCAGCTGACTGATATATCCATTTTCATATTTGGTAGCGAACTTGAAGGAGCACTTTCAGTGGTTGGTCTTGCCTAGTTTGAGGCCAAATTTATGTTCATAAGGTAGTGATGCCCTATGTAGAAGATATTGTATTTTCCAGTCAATAAAGGGCTGAAATTAATTCTCTTTCAATGTTACGCGTTTCAGTTTTAAGAGACATGAATTTATCCTATTTAATAGAAGATGGGACTATGTATTGAAGACATAGGATCATTTTTTGTTGGGCTATATGCATTATCTGCAAGTGCGTGGGATACATCTCCTTCTTTGGCGGCATGTTTCACATCTGAAAATTATATTTGTTGAATTTATTATATGTATAAGCATTCGAGAAATTTTGAGGTCTAAAATTTTCCTCATAAGGAATATTATAAAATAATAGTAGAAATAATAAAAATAAGATTATCTTACATCATCAAATTTTATAAGGAAAAAAGGAAAAACTACTTTTTCAACTCATATTTTCAACTTATCTCCATATGGTTTTACTCATATTTTGAGCAAGAACACTAATTGGATGCAAATGTAATTCCTCATCTAAGTAGTATCCATGTTGCATACTTTTGATGGACCCTGCTACATGAAAAATGAGAAATACATGAAAAAGTGTGATTACAATCACAATTTTCATGTATTTCTCATTTTCCGTGCAACGGAGTGCATTGAAACTATGTAACATGGGTACTCACTGGATGAGGAATTAAATGTTGCATCCAACACATTCTCCCACTCGAGATTTGAGTAATACCATAGGGTGATAAGTTGAAAAAGTAGTTTTTTATTATTTTTATTTTTTAATATTTTTACTTTTTTACTCCAAAAATGGTGAATGATTCCCCATGGTTGACATCATCATATTGAATCCTATTGGTTCTTATAAAGTTGATTTTCGTTATACGTTTTTGTTTTGAGGCCCATTTTTGACCTCAAGATTTCTCTAATGTTTGTGCCCAAAGGCATGAATTATGATTCTCAGTGTTGCTAAGCGTGTAAATCAATCACCCAATGAGCTTCTTGTAACACGCACATGGTTGTGGCAGAGGTTGTTTACTAATGTATAAAGTGATTGAACTCTTGTAGCTTTAATGGATGACATTTCTCAAGAATTGAATGCAAAAAGGGAGATTCACTACTATATCAGGTTCCTCTATTTGTTATGCATTGTTATTATCATTTGAATTAATGTAAGGCTTCCCATGTTCATTGCTTCATAAAATCATGTCATCACTATCTATGTCCCTAAGTATGAAATAAATAAGTTCATATCAGTTGGTAGTGTTATTTGATCAAATGTTATTCATTTTGTGTCAATAATTTGGAAATAAATTATGAAAGTGCACCTTCAACGGTTACTAACCCACTACTTAACAAAAATGTCACCGAGACTAGATTTGACAAAATCACTAAAATTGGATAAAACTTAAATTGGAACATTACATCACCATTGTGGCAAGGTAATCCATATGAAGAAACACTACAAAGATAGGTTATCTAATGAGAAACCCAATGTAGGAGGGCCTCAACAGAAGCCTTATCTTGTAGATCATAGAGAGGAGGAGGAATCAACCTTCTATGATTTCATGGCCAAGTAGCCAATAAGTCAACTTTGGTCATTCACTTGATATATTGATTCAAGTGCATCACAACATATCACAAATAGGTAGGATTGGTTCACAAAGTATACCACTTTCTCCTCAAATGATTCAATGACCTTAAATGGAGGGGAAGAGTCTATAGTAATTGGTAAAGGGAATGTGCAAATTTCCTTTGGCGGGAAAATGTTGATTTTCCTTAATGTGTATTGTGTGCCACATGTGGAGCTTAATATACTATCAATTTATCAAAATATGAGACATTTTCCATAGTTAGATGTCAACTTTAACAATCATAGATGATAAATAGTTGACAAGGAGACCAAGAAGATTATTGCTCTTGGTGTGGAGGATCATGTGTTAATTTTTAAGGTTAGATTGTTATCTATTGTAGATAATTGCAATTTCAAACTTCTTCATAATTTACACATTACATTCACCCCATATAATCATTAGAAATTATGTAGAGAGAACAATAAACATCAACAATGTAGTGGGACAGTAAAGAACAATAGAAGAAAAGCATAGACAATAGAGACACTAGGATTTAAGTCATAGACTAGGGCAAAACCCCACAAGGGGGAAAACCCAACCAAATTCTTCTACTATTAGATATTCATCAAATTTTCAGCTGAGATACACAGTACAATAAGAGTGAGATTCATCAATCACATTAGGCCTCCTAGGTCCAACCCAAGTCAGTTCACAACTCGTTTGTGAACTAAAAAAATCTGACCTTCGATAATCAAACAAGTCCAAAAGCATTGTTATTATATCACTATCTCAAGTAGCATCATCCATGCCACTACAATAAGTGTCATCAATATTAGGGGTCTTCACTATTAAGGAACAACATCACTATAAAGAGTCATCATTACTGTCTTGTATCATAAGAGAAATGTCATAGTCATCATAAGAGCATGGTCACTGTTATCATATACCATAATAGAGAGGTCACCATCATCATGGAGAAAGGTCACTATCATAGATTTTAGTACTATCATATAAATCATTGTCATAGAGTTTTGCTACACAACATTGTCATATAGATCATTGAAGTACATCATAAGGTTACTATCATTATTAATTCACCGTCACTGTTATATACATAAGGATCAAGGGCACTTCCATATGTATAGATAACTGTGACATGTTAACTTTATTTCCATAAGTTTACTGCTATATTTTTAGGATCACTATTATATTACAGTTACTGTCACAACTCCAAGTCAATATTAGGTAACTTCCCTATCAACGTTCATTGTCATAAAAGGGCATTACCATACAATATTATTTCCATGCTACAAAATTAATACCATACAATAGGGTCACTGCCATACAAAATCAATATCATACAGATCTGAGACATCCTCAAGGCACTGTTATATAGATCCAATTAACTATTATATAAATCACAATTATTTCTGCAAGTCATGTAGTAATTAACAAGTGTGAGACACTGTAAGTGATATATTCCATACTATAAATGTGAACCACAATAATAAATAAACAAATATAAGAGTGAGCCATAATAGATAATGCAAGCCTTTATTAAAAATATAGAAACCACAAAATTATGATACAAGCCATTGGTTACAAAGTGTGAGCCTCAGAAGTATGATACGAGCCAATATATGATCTGAATAATAAGTGAGCCACTAATAATCTGAGCCACAGAGTATTAGTGAGCCACAAAATCTAGGATATGGTCCAATGGTTAGGTGGGGAGGTTTTCTTCCCACAAGTCATGTGGTCCAATCCTAGGTAGGAGTATGTATGCCTGAAAGCTTCTCTAGGCATGCTTTCTTCAATTTAAAAAAAGTGAGCCACAAAATCTATGGTTTCTTTGAATCTGTCCCAGGTACTATAGCAACTAAATGGCTTCTTAATAATTACATCATAAATAAATTATGAATCATACTAGGCCTTTTCACATATCAAGGCCACTCCTAGGGTTTCTCTGAAACCCTAGCCTCTATTTACATAAAGTCTCCCTAGGGTTTCCTTCAAACCCTAACATTCTTTTAGGTCTTTGCTATCTTCATCCCTTTCACTCTAATTTTATCATGAACTTCATTAACATGGGTGATATCAATGATTTGTCTTCATCCCAGCTCTGATACCATGTTAATTTTTAGGGATAGATTGTTCTCTGTTATAGATAATTGCATTTTCAAACTTCTTCATAATCTACACATTAGATTCACAGCATAACATCATATCATCATTAGAAACTATGTAGAGAGAACAAAAAACATCAAAAATGTAGTGGAATAGTAAAGAAGAACAAAATAAAATCATACACAATAAAGACACCAGGATTTAGGTCAGAGACTAGGGAAAAACCCCACAAGGGGAAAAACTCAACCATATTTATATTCTATTAGATATTCATCAAATGTTGAGCTGAGATACAAAGTATAATAAAAATGGGAATCATCAATCACATCAGGCCTCCTAGGTCCAACCCAGGTCAGTTCACAACTTCATATGTGAACTAAATAATCTGACCTCCGATAATAATAAAAAGTCCAAGAGAGTTTCTATTATATCGCTATATCAATTAGCATCAACTGTGTTCACTATAATAAGTATCATAAACATAAGGAGTATTCACTATCAAGGAACATCATCACTATCAAGTGTCATCATTGCTATCATGTATCATAAGAGAAAGGTCACTATCATCATATGAGCATGGTCAATGTCATCATATATCATAATAGTGAGGTCACTATCATCATGGAACAAGGTCATTATCATAGAGTTCAATACTATCATATAGTTATGTTACACAACACTATCATATAGATCATTGAAGTACATCATAAGCTTACTATCATTATTAGGTCACGGTCATTGTCATATACATAAGGATCAAAATCACGTCCATACATATAGATCACTGTGACATGTCAAGTTTACTGTTGTAAGTTTACTACCATATGTTTAGGATCAGTGTTATATTAGGGTTACTATCATGACTCCAAGTGAAGATTAGGTCACTACCCTGTCAACGTTCACTGTCATACAAAGGAATTACCATACAAGATCATAACCATATAGGATTATTTCCATACTACAAGATTACAACCATACAATAGGGTCACAACCATAAAAAATCAATATCATACGAATTTGAGCCATGTCCTCAAGACACTGTTATATAGATCCAATTTATTTTTATGAAAATCATAGTTATTTGTGTAAGTTACATAGTAGTTAACAAGTGTGAGACACTGTAAGTGATAGGATCCATACTATACATGCAAACCAAAATAATAACTAACCACAGATAAGATCGAGCCATCATAGATAATGTGAGCCCGTGTAATAGCTATAAGAACCACAAAATTATGATACCATCCACTTATTACAAAGTGTGAACCTCAAAAGTATGATACGAACCACTGTATGATCTAATAAAAAGTCAAGCCATAAAATGAGTATAATCAAGTGATGCCACAATGTCGAGCCACAAATGCATCTAATCAGTCCATTTGAATGAGAGTGACCAATGTGGAATAATACACACCACAGGATAATGCTACTAAGACATAGTCTAAGCCACTGTTAATTTCATTAATTTCGTTCCATAGAGAATAGGGAGATCTGAGCCGCTATTGATTTTTTATCACAAAGAATAGGGAGATTTGAGCCATTTTTGGTTTCATGCCACATAGAATAGAGAGATATGATCCACTGTTGATTTCGTGCCACAAAGAATAGAATATATCCAAGCCATTATTGATTTCATGCCACAAAGAATAGAGAGTTTTGAGCTTGCCACAAAGAATAGGGAGATTTGAGCCTGCCACAAAGTATAGAGTGAGAGCGAGCCTCAGAGAAATATGAATTCATTGCATTAAATGTTTGAGGATAGGAGCCCTTTTTGTATTTGATTCTATGAGTAAAATGGAATAACCTTTGGGGGAAGTTCGTCATATGATTTTAGAAGTTGACTTATAAATGGAGGGAAATTCAAATTCAATCATTTTAAATATATTTTTCATGTTCCTTAATGAGTTCTTTCGCCAAATTGATTTGCCAAATTAGTTAATAATAATATTTCCTTTTGAGCAATTTGAATTCTCCTTGGGAAAAATGGGTTTTCCTTGGGGTAGTTGGGGTTCCCTTTAGGGAAATTCATCCTGAAGTTGCCCAAAATTTCAACATCATGGAATCTTCAAACTAGTTGATATTATGAAAGTAAAAGCAAGAGTGCATTGGACATTAGGGCAGTTTTGGCATCAACAATATGTGTGTATTAACTTAACCCACCTCTCTCAGTTATCTTGAGAGAATTTGGTAGATGTACTTAATATCCAACAATAGATTCAAGGTGTATGTGAAGCATGTAAGCTACATAAGTAGCACCAAACATCATTTAATTAAGGACAAGCTTAGATAGTATAAAGAGTCCTTTAGGTAATTCATGTAAATGTTCATGAGCTAATGAAAAAAGCATAAGTTGCAATTCATTTATGAACATAGTAGGAAAATGTGAGTATGTATTCTAAAATTGAAATCTATAGTGCTTAATGAATTTCAAAAGTTTAAAGCATTAGTAGAAAAATAATTGAGGTTTCACATTACCACTTTTAAGTCTAGCAATGGTAGTGAATTATATTACAAAAAAATTCATAACTTTTGTACTAATTATAGGATTAAAAAAATAGTTTACCACACCTTACACTCCATAATATAATGAAGTGGTTGAGCAATACAATCATATTCTCATAGAGATGGCCCAATGTATGTTGGAGAATATGTGTCTTCCGAACATACTGTGGGTTAAGGTAGTATTCATAATAGCATACCCACTAAATAAATTTAATGATAATGGTGAAGAAAAAGATCCCAGAGGAAGCATGGTCTAGGAGGAACCCCATAGGCATTGATGTTAAGGTTTTTGGTACTACTACTTATGCCAAACTTAGAACCAAGTTAGATCCTAAGAGCAAGAAATTGATGATCATGAGGTACAAAAATAGTTATAAATCCTATCTATTGGTTATTGTTAACATCAATCAATGGAACTTTAGTAGATATATCATAGTTGATGAGGAAGATACACCTTCCTGACTTCTTTAGAGATCAAAATCATAAAATAATAGCTTATTGTGGCTAAGGATTCAAGTATCAAGATTCATAGAACTCCACTGGTTAGGGGGAACTTGATTTTGAGCATGAGGAGTTTTTGGGATCTATTTTTTGACATATAGGCACAAAAACTAGTGACCCAGATCAATGAGCCTTAAACTTTCATGGATATTCCACTGGACAGTTCGTCACAACAAATCTAATAATATTATATTAAAACCCTGAAAATTCTACACTATTATAGTATATTAAACTTTAAGATATGTGGATTTAATTGTAATTAATGCATGCATGTGAATAGAAATTATATAGAAAAGTAGAGAATGACAAAATAAGAACACACACACGCACAAGACACAAGATATACTCTTTGGGAAGCCCTTTCAGTAGAAAACCCAACTGGAAGGTGAGGTCGCTTCGCTCTCTTTATTTGTCTGGAAATATGGCTGCAGGTACAAAGAAGTAATGTCTGTGGCCCACGAGTTGCTACAGTGCACAAATCCTCTCCGTGTGCTCTACCTCCTATCTCTCCTAGCTATCTTTTACCATCTATGGAACAAAATTCTCTCGAAATAATGGAATGCCTCTTCCTCCTAGTGGCCTAGTTATAACACAACCCGATAGCCTACTAATGGTTAAGTTTGACTACATTAAATCTTAACTAGAGTTACAAAATAGACTCTTCTAGAGTCTTTTACATATAAAACACGTGGCTAGTCCCTTTTCCATAAATAATGGGGGTGACGTGGCATGCTTCCGAACTGTCACTGTGAAAATAGGAAGGTCAACTTCTAAGTGGCATAAATTTTGCATACAAACTCCAATTGATGCACTTCTTATGTCATTGGAAAGGTATCTATGTGTAGAATAGAACGAAAATGTTCTGAGCTCATGCCACAAATTTTTACTCCCATAAATATTCTTTTGATGCCTCAAAACGCTCCCGGAAGGTTTCAGACCCTGTTTCACCAAACTGGGTCCCGTCGGTAAAAACAGTCTCGTGAGATGATTCCTCCACTTTTTCCACTCCAAATACATCAATATGGATGAAAAAAATATAATGATATGATTCATATCACACCTTCCCATTTTAGGAGGCTTTTGGTCCCCAAAATCTTTTGCTGAATAAGGTGAAGAAATTTTTCCTCCACCTTCTCTCTGGTGTACCATTTAGCTTTTAATGGAACTTGTCCCTTCAACCCTATCTGCAAAAGGTCATGTTTCGCCTTTCTTGTATTTCTAGACCTATTTTTCAATACTATATCTTCGGTCAACTTTTCCTGAGTGTGTGGTGCCAAATCCTCCATAGAAGGTAGGACCTGTTCCTCTACTGATCCATCATGGAAGGCTCACAGGGTTTTGAATTCTCTACATTCACAAAGTAAATAAATGTGCATATACGGTGGTAAACTGAGTTGATAAGCATCATTACCCACATTTTCCACTATATCAAAGGGAGCATACCTTAGATCCTTGATTTTATTACCAGGCCCCTGCAGCCTCTCCTTGTTCAACTATATCCATACTTTGTCTCCCACCTTGAATGATTTCTTTGTTTTGTGTTAATCATGGATGGACTTATATTTCTCCTACAACACTTGAAATGTTTCCTATACCTATAGATGCATCTGCCTGATCTTCTCTATAAAAATTTTAGCCCTCAAATCATGTCCTGTAATATCTTCCCTCACTCTTCCTTGCTACCCATATGCAATACCCAAAGGTGAAGGTGGAAAATATCCAAAACAAGTCTTAAATTGGGACTTTCGTATAGAAGTGTGGACTGCTTTGTTATAAGAATGTTGTATATATACCAGATTTTCATCCTAGGTCTTTGAATGCTTCTAGTTGTATCCCCTGAAAAGCTGCAACAAAGTCCTGTTGACTACTTTCGTCTCCCCATTTTTCTGCAGATAGAATGTTGTATATCTCTTAAAATTTGTGTCCATCTTCTCCCATAGTCTAGTTCATAATGCACTGATAAATCTTATGTTCCTATCTGAAATGATGCTCCTTGGTATCCCAAAGTGCACCCAGACTTGTCCAAAGAACAAGTTTGTTTCTTCTTTTCCACTGATGGTCTTTTTATAGGGCATCAAAACACACATCTTGTTGAACCTGTCAACTACCACGAATAGGTAATCATTTCCCTTCCTTGTTGTTAGTAAACCTCCCACAAAGTCCATGGAAATTCTTTCCCAAGGATGAGTAGGTAAAGGTAAGGGATGATATAGACCTTGTTTTCTATTGCTATGCTTGTTAGTACAACAAATAGTGCATCCTCTTATGAACCTAGCTGCCTACTCTTGCATCTTGGGCCAATACACATACCTCTGCAAGCTAGCCATGGTCTTTGCTACACCAAAGTGCCTTACAACCATGGTGTGAACCCCTCTAATCAACTACAAACACTCACCTTTAGGAACACATAACTTATCCAACCTGTAGAGTAACCCATCTTGGAGATGGTAGTCAATGGTGTTATTGCCATCATGCACATGAATTTGACTCTGCAACTACTGATACACCTCCTTGAAGTCCTCATCTTCTGAATATGCCTCTTTGTATGCATCATGGGTGAATGGATCCATGTGCATAAGAGTCCCAAAAGCTGTAATATTTGATGTGGGTGGCCTTGAAAGCATATTGGACAACTTGTTTGTGTTGCCCTTCTTATACTTGATCACCAAATGAAACTGTTGTAAAAACCCCATCCACTTGTAATTCCTGGTCTATTGTAGCTTACTTTGGGCCTGCAAGTACTGTAACGACTGGTGATCTATGTGGATTATCATCTCCTTTCCCATCAGATAGTGCTTCCACTTCTTCACAGCTTGCACCATGGCATAAAGCTCCTTATTTTAGGTAGGGTAGTTAAGAACTTCCCCATTAAATACTTCATAATGATAGCAAACGGGCCTTCCTCCTTACATCAAGACAACTCCCATATCATACCCACTCGCATGTGTCTCCACTTCAAAGGGCCACTGCAAGTGTGGTAATGCCAGAAATGGTTCTTGACTGATCTTCTTCTTTAGCTCCTCAAAAGAATTATGCTGAATGTTTCCCCACTGGAAACTCTTGCCACTTGTTATTATGGTGTGGAGTGAAGCTGCTACCACTGAAAATGAGGTTATGAATTTCCTCAGGTACTGTGTTGCCCCAATGAAATTCCTGACCTCAGAAACATTAGTAGGAACTGACCATTTCATGATGGCCTCCATCTTGGAAGGATCTATATTCAACTCTCCTCCATCGATCACATACCCCAGATACACCAAAGACTACTCACACTTGAGATTTGCTAGCAGTTGGTGCTTCTTCAATGTTTCTAGCACCTGCGTCAAATGTGAAATATGCTCCTCCCAGATAGCACTATATGCTAGTATGTCATCCATATAGACAATAGCAAATGAATCTATAAAAGGACGTAGTATATCATTCATTAATCTCATAAACGTAGCTGGTGCATTACATAGGCCAAATGACATAACTAACCACTCATACAAACCTTGTCTGGTTTTGAAGGCGGTCTTCCATGTATCTTCTTCTTTGACTTGAACCTGGTGATAGCCATACTTCAAGTCTAGCTTGGTGAAATACTTTTCTTGTTGCAATTGATCTAGCATATCATCTATGCTGGGCAGGGGGTATCTATTCTTGAGCATGATTTTATTCAACGCCCTGTAATCTATACACATCCACCAATTCCCATCCTTCTTTGGCACAACATTGATGGGTGACCCACATGGTGATGTACTCATTTGAATGACACCCTATTCCAGTAGTTGCTACAACTATTTCTTCACCTCACTTTCTTCTATAATCGACTTCTTGTACAACCCAATATTGGCAATGGGGAGTCTAGCAATAGTTGTATCTCGTGATCCACTTTTCTCTTAGGTAGCAACCCTTTAGGCTCTTGGAACACATCCTTGTATGCCTGTAACAACTCCTCCAATTGTTGTTTATGTTTCTTAGTACAACCCTCTAGGGAATCCGTGCCTCTTATTGACTCCTCTTCATATTGACTTTCTCTTAAAAACAATAAAACATACTACTTTCTAAAACTAATCAATTTCTTGGCTTGGTGGACACTTACCAGTGAAATTTTCTACTTGCCTTTGTGCGCATTGATGATGAATGATTTTCCATCCTTGATGAGTCAGTACTGGTTAGCTCTCCTCATGGATATTTCATCATACATGTGCATGTATGGACTCCCAAACACGAATCCACGTACATCAACGTGAACGAAATCCATATCCATTTCATCAATAAAATCAACACTGATAACAAATCTAATTTTGCACTGTTTGATACCTTTAGCTTTGCATCCTTATTTAACCTTCCCAGTGGATATGGGTTTGAATGATCACAAACTTCCATACCCAAATTCTTGACCAACTCTATTGCAATGACATTCACCTGCGATCCTAAGTCAAACAAAACATCAATCTTTTTCTTCTTGACCTGTATCTTTACATGGAAGAGTTTGGTCATTTTTTCTCTTCATGTTGTTGAAGGCTACTCAGATTCAACTCATTCTTCATTGATGTACATACGATATTCTCATCCACATCTGAGATGCTTTCAACTTGGTTGCTCGAATCAGTGGACATGAGATTCTTCTTCTTATTATCTTTCTTCTTGTTCTTCAGGTTTAGCTCTGGATTAAACTTGAACACTTCTCCTTTGTATGGCCATCAATGTTTGAGTGGTTGCTAGGATCTTTGCACTGGTGTGTTGTGACTTTCAGGCCTATGTTCTCCAGGTATTGTGCCTCTACACAAGCCTCATCCACTGATAAGCACCACTTAATTAGTCTAGCCATGGGACTGCAATTTGGCTATAACATCCATTAGATGGATGTGATGAGTGCCTTTCTCAATGGAGATTTGGTGGTAAACATCCACATGCATCAACCAAAGAGATTTTAGGTTCTAAGGAAGGAGAATCTTATTTGCAAAGTAAAAAGGCTCTACATGGCCTGAAGAAAACACATCAAACAAGGTTCATATAGATTACAAGTACTTAGGTAAACTAGGTCTCTAGCAAATTCCCCCATATTCATATTTATATGTTAAAATAATTGGTAATATCATTTCACTATTCATATTTGTAAATTACATCACTACCACAAGTAGTCAAGTAAGTGTTATTGAACATATCAAATCTAATATGAGTCAAGGTTTTGCTATGATTGACCTAGGGCTCCTACATTACTGTTTAGGTGTGAAAGTTTGGTAAATAGGTAGCAAAAGTTTTGTTTCAAAAAAAAATATGCCATGTGTTTGTTTGATATGTTCAAAGATGATATATTTCAAAACTTCATATACCTAAAGGAGAAAGTGTTTAAGCATTTAACCAAGGCAAGCTCTAACAATTAATAACCCAATATACAATTAGCTAATGGAGAGCTTGATATATCTTATAACCATACGACTTAACTTGAGTTATGATATGAGCTTCACTTAAAATGCCAACGGTTAAGTGATGCACTAAAACAAAGAGGGTGTTAAGATATGTAAAATGGATACTTGACTTTAATGTTTTGTATAATAGGAGCATAGATTGTAGGTTGTGTGGGTATACAAATTCAAATTGGGCAAGTTGTCTTGATAATACAACACTAAGATATGTGCCAAACCTTAGCGTGGGTTCAATGACATTAACCAATAAGAAAGAGCATGCAATAGACATTTCATGATGGAAGAAAAATATATAGGATTCTGTAAATTAATTTGGCTCAATAGAAGGATTTTGGACATGACGATGCAAGAGGCAGAACCAACACCCCTACTCTATGACAATCAAAGAGTGCTCAAATTATCCAAGAATCCAATCTTCCACATGCATGTGAAACATGTTAAAATATATTCCCACTCCATCAGACAAATCAACGCCCAAAATGGAACCATTGAGCTATAATATTTGTTTCATAACCAAATTACAAGCATTTTCACCAAGTTTTTGCATCCCAAAAAGTTTCCATATTTTTGGGATATGCTTGATGTAGTTGGTAGAATGACTATTAAGTTAGTGTTAAAATAGATATTAGAATAAAATGGTCAACTAGATACTAGAGATAGGCATCAATATGGTCACTTTGACTTTAGGTTATTTTGTTTTTTAATGATTTATTCCATTTTAGTGTGTTTCTTCCTCTATCCCCACTTCATAAAGTGTATTGACTCAATTAGCTTGTAACTCTTTATAAAAAGGGATTTTTCTTTCTCATTATTAATGTAATATTTATTTATTTCATGTGTTTGTGTTATCATTATAAATTCATTGTTTCAAGTTCCTCTTCCCTCAAAATTCTTCTTGAAATTCTACGTGTGAATAATGAGCGCTAACATGGCATCCATTCGACATTGGATACTAGACATAGGCATTAATATAGTTAATTGGGCCATTTTATTCTTTTATGCTTTATTTCATTTTAGTGTTTCTTCATCTATCCTGCTTCATAAAGTGAATTAAATCAACTAGCTTGTAACCCTATATAAAAAAGCTTTTGTTTTCTCATTGTTAATGCAATATTGGTTCCCTTTGTGTGTTTGTGTTATCATTATAAATTTATTATTTCAAAGTCCTATTTTTCCCTTAAGAATCTTCTTAAAGTCCACATGTGAATAGTGAGCATTGACATGGCATACACTCAACATTGTGGTGATCAAGAGGCATAAGTCCCTTATACATGCTCTAATTGCAGTGCTCTTTGGAGCATTAAAAAAATCTACAAGAAGAATAGTGTCAAAGGGTTCTAACTTCATTTGTAAAATTTTCACCGCATAAGTGGTCATTTAACGCTTGAAATAATTTCTGAGAGTTTCAAGACCCCACCCCACAAAATAATATTTTCCCACTAAGATGGCCCTGACATAAGGCCATAGCTCTAATACTCTACCCACAAAAGTATTTGAATAGGTTGCATACGATATTGTGATTTCAGATCACCAAATTATCAAGTGATGGTCCTTCAACTTCTAAAGATGACTAATTAAAAATAATAGCAAAAAATATGAAGATCTATGCTTGGTTTGAATCAACCACACTAATTATTAATCAATGAATACCGACAGAGAGATGTAAGTTCTTTCTTTACTTGATAATAATATTTTGAACTAAATTATGGTGTTGGTGTTCTTTTCCTCCAACCTATGACCTAGAAGTGTTCTTTTCCTCTAACCTAAAGGAGACTCCACTCTCATGACTTGCACCACCCTCCCGCCTTGCACAACAAGTTGTGACTTGCCTTGAAGGCCTTGACCTTCAATACATCATAGTGGGCCACGTTTCACAATTTTCAGGCTGGATCCCCCCGTGTTCAATAAGATAAATAACATCAAAGTAATATGTTGGCTTTTTTCGATCTATGACACAAGAACAAAGTTGTCAACAACAAAAACAACTTCTTCAGTTCAAATGATCAAACCATAACTTTCAATATCAACTGTCATAAACAATTTTTCCTCTGCTCAAACCTAGCATCAATCAAATTCTAGTTTTATACCAAACCTAGCATCAAGACCAAACTTAGTTGTAATGAATATATATCATATTTGCAGAAGTATCATATTAAACCCTAGCACTACTTAATCAGCATAAAACCATTCTAAACAATAATAATATTGATGCATAACAAATCCATTGTCAAACCCTAGTTGTTCTTACTACTCATGTTAGCCAAGTACCCTGTCGTTTCAACAATGTTTGCATACATCAACTTGTGCATAGATCCTTAACAACTATGCTCAATATACTCTAAGTTCTCTACTAAATTTCATATCAACAACCTCAAATATGATATCTCTTCTCATCAGATATATATCTAACCCTATGTTGTCGATGCTACAACACCCTCTAAAATTTCACTACATTCAAACTTTGGAGCCTACCAAACTATTGCATAAAGTGTCATTTCAAGTCATTCTATGTGTTGCAAGTGTTCTTGATCATTATTAAGTGTCGTCACATTGTTTAGAACATCTCTAGTGCACTTCATGGTTATAACACCTTTATTTGTTGTAAAATGACACTTTTGGTCATATTCGAACACACTTTTCTCCTTGTTGATTGCATGGCACACTTGGGAAGGTCGAAGCCTAACCCCTTCAGCCTTCAACACTATTCCTTGCACTCTCCTTGTATCTCTTGATCACATAAGTGCACCCCGAATCCTCGAAGCTTCACCCCTTTGTTCTTCTACAGTGCGCCCTGCACCCTCCCTATCTCCCTTGAGCTCACAATGCACTTGGGAGTCCTGAATGCTCTTCCTTCGTCCTTCAAACCTATACCCTGCACCCTCCCTTGACCTTTTTCTCTCCTGTTGAGCACATGAGCGCACCCCTAAGCCTTGAAGCTTCATCCCTTCAACCTTTCACAACGTGCCTTTTCACCCAGAAGTTTCCTTGTCCTCTTTGAGTGCACTGTTAAGTCATGAACAAAAAATTTGCATGAAACATATTAGGATAGGATATTTTTTTAGATGATGTTTTATTTCCATGAGTGATTACAATTTCGAGCATTCCAAAACAACACGGAAAGTATGCATGAAGAGATTGGGAAAAGAGGGTAGTCAAAGGAAGCATTCAAGAACAAAGAACACATTGAAATCTTGATGATCGAAGCAACCCAAAAGAATCCATGAGATCAAAGACCCTTTGGAGGGTGAAGACATCAACAACATGGAAGCTACATGCAAGATCAAAGACACAAGTGGTAGCCTTGTCACCTATTGAAGAAATTCCATGTCATCAGTCACTATAAATCCAAGCCATCAATGATAGTGACTTGTCATGTTCTCACCACATGATGATGTGGAAATTATGATGTAATGATGTAATTATTGTAAAGACAAAGAAGTAGAAGTTCAAGGGTCATGTATGGATAAAAGAGCCATGTGAAGGAGTCCAAAAGACATGTAATTCCAAGGGTCATTTGGAAATTCAAGAGTTATAGAATTCCAAAGGTCATTAGAAGTTAGAAAGTCGAGAGTCATGAGGATATGAAAAGTCATGCCTCACGTTATAAAGGGAGCATCATTACTAAGCAAAGGAATTTTAACCTTGGCTTCTCCCACAAGGAATTAGCAAGACAAAGATAGTACTTTTTGGGAGCAAGTAATGGCTCTAACGCTTCACTATTAGAGCTAGTGATGTTCATTGTACTCCGGTATCATGGAATTTTTTCTTAATACTTGAAGCCATCTGGCCAACACATTTTCATGCATAGATTATGGATGTTTTAAGGCTACTCTTCTTATTTTTGTGTTTTATGTTGGCTTTCATATATACTAAAGTAATTGAACTATTTTGGTGACTCTCCTGCTCATTCAAAATCACATGTGTGCTACTCTCTCATGCTAATTTATTAAGCCAAGGAAAATATCTAGGTAAACAATAATAGAGCCGTATTTCTGGATGGGACTCCTACACCAAATGGTGTGAGGTCTAATTTGGACTTCATATTGAGGAGATCCCCTGTATGTTGGTAGTATCCAACACTATCAACACCCTACATCATGTCAAGTTCTCACAAAAACCTACATGGAATCTGATCATCAACCAAGAGTAGAGTCCTTAAAGTGATGCTTATTTTGAAGTTTAATTTGGATTGAAATCGAGTTCACAGATCCCAAAAACCAAAAGTTAAATTAATTGTTCTTCATAATGGCTTTTTAGGGCACGTTCTACAAAATGCCATTTTTTGCAATTGGTTCTACAAAACTACATAGTTCCGACCACTATCCATTCAACGTAATGAAACCTTACATAGTAAAATGAAAAATTAATTAGACTAGATGCGCATTGAACCATTGACCTTGCTGAACAAGTCACGTGGCACACCAATTGTGCTATGCATTGTTTAACATATTACGAATATACTTCAATTGAAATTCCAAAAGAAAGCGAGGGACCCTCAACATATTCTAATCAAAATGAAACTGCGATTACACCTGTAGCGCTGGAGCAAAACCCCTTTACAAAACCTATGCCAACTGTGTATAGAAACTAGGACTGTTGACTTGTCCACGTACAATATTGTTACGTGTCTTCACAACATGTCTACATAGCCAACTTCCACCATAAAAAACGATCAAGGGGCTGGACTTCTGCCATTATTATCTTACAAACCAACCATCAAATCAATCTGCTAGTAGAGATTCTTATTCGGCGTACCCATTCATCTTAGAATAAACTTGAAACCAATGTTATTAACCGTAGACTCAGATCATTATACAATAGCTTCAAAATCAATTTTGAATGACAAGACTTTGCCAAAGGCGGTCAATCTTACTTGTTCGTAGAACATAGGAAAATGTATTCATATTTCAATCACTGGGCCAACACCATGCATCCTTGATAGACCATATGCATGTTGAAAGAAGATAAATAACCATACAGTCATTTTGGCGCACTAAGTTGGATCAACATACTTCCACTCTCAATTTCATAAATTGTCCACTAGTATTTTTGGCTCCATTACCAACATGTCCATTGACATAGGATCAAGCAAAAATCATTGGACTTGTCACATTTACATACAAAACTCAGATTGCCTCATTGATTTCGTTTTCATAGGTGTGACCAAAACAATGCTACAACACAAAAAATGTGTCACGAAGTTGGTAATTTATGTCACACTGATTCCACAAGCTAATCCTTGAAATTCTCCACAAAATCCTCAAGAACAGGTCCAACACACTACATGAAGAGGTTAAATTTTTTCTATGAGGTTTGCTTCGGAACCAATAACATGACTTTAAAAATTCTCTAAAATTGTCATGAATTCTTGCCCATTCAACAAATTACTAGCTTCAGATTGCAAGTCACAGAGCAATGTTCCAAAAAGACCAAAAAATCATTGTTCTATTAGAAAGAGGAGAGATATAATTTATCTTTAGATGCCACAGATATTTTGGAGCTTAGATGACCTTTAGATATCTCTAAGATTCGGATGACATCAATTCAATTCTGGACTTGCATTAGTTTATCAAAAATTGCAGCTCATAGATAGCATGTTATAGGATGCTGATTTTCCTGTTGTTTCATTCGATTCAGCGCCACAGTGAGGTTATCCTTTAAGAGTTGGAGAACTTGTTGTTGATGCTCAATGTGATCTTCCACTACTTGAACCTTAGAATTTTTTCTTAAATATGATGTGATGGACAATGGATGATATCCATAAAGTGCCATAAATGGGATCTTGCTGTAATATGGAAGGAAGTGTTACCACCATTCAGCCAGAGGTAAACACTTGATCCATTCTATTTGTTTATCAGACACAAAGCAAAAAATATATCCTTACAAGCATTTGTTTACTATCTTATTTTGTCTGTCCGATTGAGGATGATAAGATGAGTTATGAGCTAATTGAGTACCAAGACAAGAAAATAATTTCGTCCAAAAAGTTCCAGTGAAAATGGGATCTTTGTCACCTCAATAATCTTTGGGTTTCCATGTATCTTTTTAATTGTTTCCATAAATGCAGTAGCAACTATACCGACTTTAAAAGGATGAGATAATGCAAAAAAGTGTGCATACTTGGTAATTTTATCAAATACCACCATGATGACACTCTTTCTTTCATACTTGGGTAAACCTGTGATAAAATCCATTGAGACCTCCTCTCAACGCTGACTTGGAATGACTAAAGTTTGTAATAGACCCAAGGTATTAATCATCTCAACTTTATTTTGTTGGGAAAACCAAACATTCTGCCACAAACTTATGAATATCATATTTAAGCCCATCAAAAAAAAAAATCTTCTACACCCTACGGTAAGTTTTTAAAAATCTCGAGTGCCCTTCTAAGGGTGAGGAGTGAAATTCCAAAAGAATATTTTGTTTGAGTTGGGAATTATTACAAAGATATAAGCAATCTTTGTACCATAATGAATCATTTTTCCAAATAAATGTATCAGATGTATTGGGATCTTGTTGTAAATATTGAATGAGTGTCCACACCTCTTTGTCATTCTTCCATTCCTCCCTTGCTTCAGTTGTTCAATCAGGTTGGATAATAGAAATGGAACAAAACAATTCTTCCACATCCTGGCATCCTTTCTTGAGAGTGCATATGCAAAAAAAAAAAAATCTTCTGCTTTTTGTAGATGATTTCAAAGTGATAACCCAACATCTTTGTTACCCATTTTTGTTGTTCTTCTGAAGATAATCTTGTTCCAAAAATTATTTAAGACTATAACGATCTATTTTTACCTTGAAGTGTCTTCCCATTAGGTAAGATCGTCATTGCTTTAGTGCATGTAGAATTTCCAACATTTCCTTCTCATAAATAGGTCTATGTAAATATTTTCCCTTGATTAGATGACTTTCAAAAGAAATGGGTCTTCCTTCTCACATTAAAATAACACCAATTACATTTCCTAAGGCATCACATTCCATAATAAAGGTTTTTTTGAAGTCTGGTGTAGCTAAGACCGATGCTTGGAACATTGCCTCTTTAAGATGTTCAAAGGCCTTAATTTCTTCTGGAGTCCAAGAAAATGCATCTTTCTTCATTAATGTTGTTAAAGGTGTTTCTATTCTCCCATAATTCTTAACAAAATTGTGATAATACCCTGTTAACCCAAGAAATCCTCGAAGATTATTTAGGGTTGTGGGGATTTTCCATTCCTTAATGGATTTAATTTTGTTAGTGTCTACCTTAACACCCTCATTATATATAGTATGACCCAAATATTCCACATCCTGTACTCCAAAGAAACATTTGGAGGTTTTTGCATATAATTGTTTCTCCTCCAATAGTTTGAGCACACTGTAAAAATGTTGAACATAATCCTTCCAAGATTTGTTGTAGATTAGTATATCATCAAAAAAATATGAACACAATTTTTCCAAGGAAGGTTTTGAAAATGTATTCATCAAACCTTGAAATTTGAAGGTACATTAGTAAGTCCAAAAGGCATGACCAAAAACTCATAATGACCTTCATGAGTTCTAAATGTTTTTTTCAGAATGTCTTCAGTCTTCATTCTAATTTGATGATATCCTGAATGAAGATCCGGCTTGGTGAAGTAAATTTCTCCATGTAATTCATCCAACAATTTATCAATGACAGGAATGTGAAATTTATATTTAATAGTGAGCTTGTTGAGCTCCCTATAATCTAGACACATACACCATGATCCATCCTTCTTGTGTGTTGAAGGATGTAACTAGGTTCGATCTTCATAAATGTATTTGAGTCATTATGTAATGTACTTGTCGAAAGAATAAATAATTATTATTATTATTATTGTATCAATGACTTATTAAAACATGGGATTCATGCTTGGGTCATCATTATATTAGTCAAGGTCCCCATTGTGGACTCCTACGATTAATATTGAGTCAATAGAGCCATTGTACAATTAAAGAGACCGTTCCTGGGCTTTGAAATCATGTAAAAAGGTTTATTATTGAGAAAAATATGATTTATGTAAACGCCACACCAAGTAGGCATAATGGAGATCAAGCCATCCTAAAGGATACCTATTTGACCTCACCTAGAACCTATAAAATGAAGGAAATCAAATTCATTTGGAGTATCTCATCTAAATCTAGTTCGATATCTCTCTAGAAGCCAAAAAAAGTGCAAAGTGGATAAAGGGATCCAAAAGGAGTGCGAGTTGCATCAAGGTCAAAGAGAAGGAAGAAATTGAAGTTTTGGTGCTACTCTCTCTCTCTCTTTCGTGCCCTAGTTTGGGATACTGAAGTCTTCCAAGTGTTGTTGCTGCCAGATGCCACAAGTTACTACATAGTCGAAGTTGTTGGGGTGGAAGTGTTGCTGCAAAGGGGTCGAATATCTGGAAGAGCTGACTTGGTGTGGAGGGAAGGTTTAGTCTATGTATAGGTTGAAGAGTCTCAAAGAAAACTATTGAAGGAAGAGAATTTTTGACTGGGTTTTCCCCTTGAGGGGAGTTTTTCCCTGGCATAGTGCCTACACCTCGTGTCTTGTGTTTTTGTGATATTCATACACACATAATATGGTAATTTCTTGATGAAAGATAAGATAATAAATAAGTAAAATAAGACAACATAACTCACAAGTAATTATCAAAAAAGAGGAATCAAACCCTAATCTACTTGCATTTATTTCTCAACATGGTATCAGAGCTAAGGTCAGGAAAGGTTGAAAATCACTTTATTGGATCAAAAGGAATGGAAATGGATTCTCCCTCTTTGATAAACTATATGAGAATGGGTATTAACACTTTTGGAAGTTGATGGAACGAATTAGTTTTGGGGGAGGTGATATGGAGCTCCGGAGACTGTCTGAAAAGTGTTAGGGTTTTTCTGCAGTTGATCGCCACGACTACACCCTACCCACCCTACCTACCGTAAGTTGTTGTTGTTCGTTTTCCTTCCGATTGCATCATCCGCGGCGGTCCCCGGCTCTTGTATCCTGTCGTAGCCCTCCATAACGACGTTGTTTACCATCCTCCTCCCCATTCACTGCATACCCACCGAATTCCAATACCCTCACAGCGACGACGGTTACGATGGTCCTGGAGGCAGCTGGCGAAGAACACCTTGGAACAGGCATGGAGCTTGACCTAGTAGACTATTCGGAGGACCCGTTGGAGAATGTCAATATCTGGCAAACCCCTCGCTCCACCGCGGATGAACTCCTTCCCTTCTGCTGCGACCTGTCGGCTACCATTGCGGGTCTACCTTTGATCTTGGGACCTTCCTGCTCCACAGTGACATTCTCGGAGCCTCCTCTGATCTGGCTGTTTCCTCCCTCACCGCCACAGTCACCCTCAGCTACAACTTTCATATCCACCTGCCTCCATCCTAACCCTGAGGCGGCTAGCTCACAAACCCCCCTCTCATCTCACCCTGGTGAATCTTCAAGCAACCCCCTGAGAATCCACAACCTGGCCCAGGGAAACCCACAAGTTTCGGTACCTGAGGTGCCACCATCGGGTAGTTACGCGGCGGTACCCCCTCTTTTGGAACCAATCCCAGCGGCCGAACATCCCTGCCCTGAAAACCCTGATACAAACCCTAACCAGCCGGTGGAAAATTTGGATGCCCCTGAAGAGCCAACACGGCGGGGGAAAAAAGGAAGTGCTTCAAAGCCAGAAGTGAAGACGTTATTCTCAGACTCGGGGAGGATATTTAGTGGGGTGACACCATGGACACAGCGAACCAGGTTTTGGTTGGAAGAATTCACGGCCGTAGCTACACAGTGGCTAGGCTTAAGATGTGGACCTCGGAGGTATGGGGGTAGCACCTGGCGGACCTCCCAACTGTACAAACCTTTGTTAGAGGTTGGTTCGCTCTACGCTTTGCCAGAGCTGAGCACACAAATTGGGTCTTGTCATCCTTCTGGCATTTCAAGCATGCTCCAGTTCTTCTCCAGCGTTGGAATTTTTGACCCGGAAAAAGAACAGATAGGGGTCGGGCCTATATGGGTTCGGCTACCTAGACTACCCCTTCAATTCTGGTCAAAGGATATATTCTGATTCATAGGCAACACTCTGGGAACCTATCTTGAACATGATAGATCATATATGGCTTCGGGTATGATGGCATATGCCAGGATACTCGGGGCGGTCTTTAGGATCACATCACCTTACAATGGAAAACCTTATCTCGAAAACAAACCCTAGACTACAAAGGTGTCCCTTTCTGCTGCAGATGTTGCCATAAAGTCGGACACCTATACAAATATTGTCCACTGAACAA
Organism: Pinus tabuliformis; assembly: GCA_031772625.1. Taxonomy (NCBI): domain Eukaryota; kingdom Viridiplantae; phylum Streptophyta; class Pinopsida; order Pinales; family Pinaceae; genus Pinus; species Pinus tabuliformis. The sequence continues at coordinate 630,968,352 of CM062820.1, read as the reverse complement.
GAAGGTGAGGGAGGGAGATAAGGGGAAGGAAACATTGCAGAAAAACTCTCAAGCTCAGGGTAGCCCTCCAGTGGTGGAAGAGGCAGCAAATTTGGCACATTTAGAAGCATTACCTGTGCCTACTAAGGTGACCAGAAAGAAGTGGGGAAAGGCACCCATCGACACACCCTCTCCTCATCTAACCAGAGCAAGGGCGGCTATTGAGGCTGCTTTCTCTACGAGTATGTCGAATACAAATTCCTCCACTATTTACTCTAATTTTTCTCTGCACTGCATTGATAATAGTTCTGTTCATTTCTATTCAGTACAGTCCCTTTCTCACACCTTCAACCCTCCCAAAGCAATGGATTGCCCTATCAACCCTCCTCCCTCGCCTTCTCCTGCACCCAGCCATCCTTTCCCGATGAGCCCCCTCCCAATCCCCATTTACATTCTCCTCCCTCTCATTCTAGCCCTCCATCTTTTAGATACCTCACCTGAGCCAGGTTCTGCTCTCAGGCCCTTGACACCTTGGGTATCGGCCTCATCACCTCTCCCCCTCCTCTAAAGATGACTAGAGGAAGACCCTCCTCTCTATCCAAATCTAAGCTACAAGCTGGGGAAGAGATTGTAGTGGGCAAGCAATAATCCATCGACTGGGTACTTAGAGGAGTGAATGCCCAAGAGCTCCCTCCTCCATGAAATTTCTCTCCTTCAATTGTAGAGGGTTGGCTAGCCCGGATAAAAAACTAGCCATGAGGAGATTGCTCTTTGAAGAACCCTTTGATATTTTATTTCTTCAAGAAACCCTAGGCTAGGGTTGTATCACTACCTACCTCCTAGAATCTTGGCTACCTGGATGGACATTCCATACCCTAAATGCATCAGGGCGGTTTGGGGGTCTCGTGTTGGGGGTAAACAATCAATCCATCAAAATCTGTAATGCTTGGGGGAGTGCAGGCCACCTAGGAGCTGACATTTATTCCTCAGAGCTCGATATTGAGCTTAGGATTATCAACATATATGGCCCCTGTCACAACAGGGAGGAATATTGGAGCAGACTCTTAGACTCACACATCCTTCAAAAAGACAAGCTCATTCTGGGGGGGATTTAAATTTCTCCATCGGTTTTGTGGAATCATGGGGACACAATGCACAAAGAGATATCCTCTCAGATTTTATCGAGACCAATCTGGAGGATCATAATCTCATAGATATCCCCTCCCCAAAAATCCTGCCTACTTGGAGAAACAACAGATCAGGGGAGGACAGTCTCTCTAGAAGACTAGATAGATTCCTCATTAAGGAGCAAATGCTAACCTTGGGGCAGGGATATAGACAGTGGGTGGGCTCAGGCAGAATATCGGACCATAGGCCGATCTATTTGGAAATCAGAGGGGGTATGAACAAACCAAAAGGTCCTTTCAAATTTAATGTTGCATGGCTGAGGGACGCTGAATATATCCATCTAGTAACTAATTACTGGAGGACTCATCCCCCTATGGTAGAAAGGACTATATCAGAAGGATTTGCAAAAAACCTGAAAGAGCTCAAAAGCCTCTCAAAACAATGGGCACATAAGAAGAGAACGCAGGAAGACCATACACTCAAACAGACTAAAGAAGCCATTGAGGAGTATGAGAATGACTATGAGGGGATCTTCTCTTCCCCTGAACACAAAGAGCAGATAACCTCTCTTCTGGCTAAGAGAAACCAGATTCTTAAGGACAGAGAAGAGAGTTGGAGACTGAGAAGCAGAGCCATTTGGCTTAAGGAAGGGGATGACAATACCAAGTTCTATCATAAATTTTCAAATGGGCGCAAAGCTATAAATACTATTTGGCAGCTATCAGATGAACAAGGAGAACCAATGAACACCTTCCCCCGATTGGCAGCTATGGCCACTGCCCACTTCAGGAACATCTATAAGTCACCCCCAAATGCCACCCTAGATGACATCATGAGGATAGCTCAACTATTCTCAAGGTTTTTTGAGCAAGAATAAGGATAGGAATTGACAAAGGAGGTCTCCCTTGGAGAACTAGAGGACACTCTCAAATGGTTTAAGCGAGACAAAAGCCCTGGTACGGATGGCTAGAATGTGGAATTCTACTTGGCCTTTTTTGATACTCTAGGGGGGGGGATATATTACAAGTTATAGAAGAATGCAGATCCTCTGGAAGAATGTATGAGGCCTATAACTCAACCTTTATCACCCTTATACCCAAATCAGACAATCCCACCTCCTTCAATGACTTCTGGCCCATCTCCTTATGTAACTGTATCTACAAGATCATCTCCAAGATAATAGAAAATCGCCTCCGACCGATCTTATCAAACCACATCTCAGCTGAACAATTTGCCTTCCTACAGAACAGACAAATTCATGAAGCGGTCGGATCTGCACAAGAAATTCTACATTCTATTCAGACCCAGAAGCTAAAAGGTATGGTCCTGAAAGTTGACCTCTTGAAAGCCTTTGACAGAGTTAACTGGCTATACATCAAAATGCTATTAACGCATTTGGGTTTCCCATATGAATTCATAAGATGGATTATGTGCTGTATTACTAATGTAACATTCAACGTTCTCATAAATGGTGTGGCCTCTCCTTTCTTCCACTCTGAAAGAGGCCTTAGGCAAGGATGCCCACTGTCCCCACTCCTCTTCTTACTCATCATGGAAGGACTCAGTCGTTTGATAAAGGAGGAACACCGAAGAGGCAGACTAAGGGGGATCCGCATCACTGAAGGATGCACATTGACACACTTGCTCTTTGTTGACGATGTGCTACTCTTCCTAAATGGGAGTATTGGTGATGTGACTGCACTTCTCAATTCCTTCACTATATTCCTAGCAGCCACTGGCATGTTGGTTAATAATGAAAAGTCCTCTATAATGGCTATAGGATGCTCACCATATGAGATTCAGTATGCCCTGAGAAGATTCCATTATAACCTACAGCAACCGGACGAGGGTCTAAAATAGTTGGGATATAGATTAAAGCTAGATGGTTATAAGAATTCTGATTGGATCTGGCTCATAACCAAAATGGAAAAAAGGCTAAACATTTGGTACCTCAAATATTTATCAAGAGCAGGAAGACTGATACTCATAAAAGCAGTGCTGGAAGCAACTCCAGTATATTGGATTTCTTTAGCATGGATACCTAAGGGAATACTGGCCAGAATAAAAAACATATGTTGTAGATTCTTGTGGAAAGGGAAATAGCCCAGAAGGATTTCTGCCCGTTCCAAATGGGAATCTCTGGCACACCCAAAGAAATGGGGAGGATGGGGTATCAAAAGCCTTGGCACTTTCTCCATAGCCCTGGTAGCAAAACTAGGGTGGCAGCTAGTCACATCGCATAGCCTTTGGACTAAGGTGGCTATATCTAAATACATAGCTCATTTAAATCTTATGGATTGGCTTTGCTAACCCCATTGGACACAACCTGGAAAATTGAACATATGGAAAGCAGTCCTGCAAGTAATGCACCTTATCAGGGATGGCCTTACATGGAGAATAATGTCAGGAGATGCTGTTAGAATAGGGCTGGATCCCTGGATTGGATGTGGGAACACTCATAGACTCCCACAGGAGCTCAGAACATATCTCACTTCCAGAGGGATCTCTCACCTTAGTGAAATCACAGACAATGATCGTTCCACTTTTTTGCAACAAGCATGGAAATCTAGGAGGGAATTATAGATCAACCATGGCAAGAACACTGGAAAGAATACACGGAGGCCCTCACAAAATCCCATATCAAGATACAGGAAGGGGAAGATGAGCTAATCTAGGCACATGCGAAGCATGGAAAATACTCACCAAAAGTGGGATAGATAACTCTTATGAACCCACTGAAACCTCCGTTGTGTGAACCATGGTGGAGAAGCTTATGGAAATAAAAATCACCCCCCAGATTGAGGCTCCTCATGTGGACCATTCTGAGACTCAAAATCCCAACAAGAGAAAATTTGATCAAAAGATCTTTTCATGGACCCTTTTGGTGCGGCCTATGCAAATTTGACAATGAAATAGTGAATCATCTCTTCCTTACTTGCCCATGCACAAAAGAACTATGGAATAATATTCACTCACAAATACCCTTGCTCCCTCTGTGGCAGGGAACAACTATCCAAGAAGCCTGGGAGGGATGGTGGTCCACTATATCCTCATGGAAAACAAAGAACATCCCTTTACTTACTTACTGGGCCATATGTATTGCCAGGAATAGAATTATTTTTCAAAACTCCCCAACCCCCCCCTCCCCCCCCCCGCCACTGGCCGGCCATCACTGCTCAAATCCTAGAAGACTATCACCAGATCCTAAAGGAGGAATCAAAGGCATATCATACCTGAGAGTATAAACCAATCTCACCCCTGGGCATACTTTGACGACTCAGCACAAGACATAGGATGTGGGGGGGGGGGGGGGGGTGTTGTCCTTCATCTTACAACAAATCATTATTACAAAATCCAAATGGGATTGGGCAGAGGGATGAACAACTTTGCTGAGCTATCAGCAGCAAAATACACCATACATTTTTCTTTGGAAAAACAGTGCAGAAACTTACAGCTATTTGGAGATTCAAAAATAGTATGCAATTGGATAAACAAAATTACAAATTGTCATGCATTTTCTCTGAGACACATCATGGAAGAAATACATAGACTCATAAACTTATTTGACACATTTACTTGTCAACATATATACAGGGAGTGAAACACAGCTACCTATATACTATCCAAGGAAGCAGCTCATAGGCCTATAGGAACATGGAGCATACTGGGGCAAACTGATGGAACATTCCATCAGTATTATCATCGACATTTTATAGAAATATCAGAATAGTTAAGCTCAATGGGATCTGGACAGATAGTTTTTTTATTTTTGTCTTTATATAATATTATATAAATGTATTTTCAAGCAGTCCTCTACAAGACAATTATTTTTTGAAACTCTCTACATAGAGTAAGTACATTTTTCTTATTGAAAATCACAGTATAGAGCAGTGACTCCCTACGTGGAGTACACCTCCTTTTTTTGAATACTCAACAGGATAGGCTTCTGGCCCATAGTACAATATATTCCATTGGCATCTACAAAATGTAATTTTCCTTATTAATGAAAATTACGACTTTTTTCCAAGGGAAAAAAAAAAAAAAAAAACAAAAAAAAAACAAAAAAAAAACAAAAAAAAAAAAAACAAAAAACAAAAAACAAAAAAAAAACAAAAAACAAAAAACAAAAAAAAAACAAAAAACAAAAAACAAAAAACAAAAAGCAAAAAGCAAAAAACAGAAAAAAACAAAAAGCAAAAGACAAAAAAAAACAAACACTTCTGGAAGTTGGACTAAGAAGGTTGACATGCTACAAAGAATAGTTTGAAGCCAAAATTACTAAGCTGATCCAAGTCTGGTTTAAAAATTCTGAGCACTAATCTGAGATCTAAAAACATTCATTTGAAGACTATGAAGGGAATTTGAAGTTTTTCCTATAGGAACTCTAGCCTTGAGGATCTAAATTGATAGTCTAAGGTACCAGCTCAAGGAAGTCAAGTATTGTCTATCAAATCAGAGATATGTAAACACAAAGTATGTATTCTCATAAGATTTTATATTTTCAATATATCTAATCTTAAATGGTTCATACAATCCTTGTTTATAGCTAGTCTAGGGTAAAGATTGTAATCCCTAGATAACATACGAAAATCTCATATTAGAACCTTAATCCTTATCTTCTAGGGTTCACAAGTAATCTAGGATGTCAAGTAAAAGTCCTAATATTGATTGAAGGAATAACTTGAGTTTCAATATCATAGGATTCCATCCTCCATGGTTATGTAGAAGATCTAACTTGAGAAATTGAATCATGTTCTTGGTATCACATGTTTTTCTTGAAAGTATGTATTACAAGTATAAAATATCATGGCTTAATACAAAGAGAACACTTCAAGGAATCCTTACAAGGTTTGTCAAGGAACATCTCCAAGTATGTCTTAGACTATACACCTTATAAAATTCTCTTAATATAAAAAGTATGTTCATCTTATTTTGAAATTTGTATTACTAACATATTTTTGTCTAGCTTCCTTGAATCTTAAATATTCTTGATTGGGTGATTCATCATTAGATAAATCTACCCTCCTCACATCCTTAATTATTCTCATAGAACCCTAGAAAGGTTCTTTGGAAAACCCTAACTTAAGGGTATGCTAATGATAATGTGTGAAACCCTAATCTACTTAGGGTTATTGAAAGAAAATGTTTGATGTTTTGAAGAAGTCTAAAATAATTGGTTGATGCTTTGATGATGTCTTGTTTGGGGTTTTTGTATGATTATGGAAACCCTAACTTGTTAGGGTTGAATAATAATTTTCTAAAATCCCGAACCTTTGAAGTATTAGTAATTTAGGGTTTGCTATGTTCTTATATTAAAACCCTAGCTCATTAGGGTTTAGTGGAATATGTAAGAAAGACCCTTATAATGTCTTAGACATTATTTCCTTGGGATGTGTGTGTTTGTCCAATCAAACCCTAGTCTAAACAAGTTTGTTATATGTCTAAACCTTATTGATATTTGTGAAGTTGGGTTTGAATAACACATGATATGAAATGCCTTTGCATGATGATGAAGTCCTAGATGTATGAGTTGACCTGTTTTTCGGTGGTCATGAATCCTAGTGTTCAAAACTAAGCCCTATTCAAAGTTTATTTATCTAGGATGATACTATTTGTGCATTCTAGGGTTTTGGAGTTAAACCTTAGTAGAAGTAAAGTCTCTGATATATGATGAAAATGTGATAATTTGAGATTTTTGTAAGTTTGTTGAAATATGAGTTCTAGTTAGGACTGATGTTTGATTGTTTGAGAAAATCTAGGGTTCGCAATGAACCCTAGTGGAAGCTAGTCATGTTGTTACTTTGAATTGAGCTATGATTGGTTTTGGGTTTTAAAAGCTAATGTATGAAATCTAGGGCTTTTATGAAATCCTAGTAGGAAGTCTAACATATGAATTTTGAAAGTTGTTAGATATATTGTAGATATATGTTTGTTTGTATTGTTTCTATGGTTTGCAATATATTGTAGTAGGGTATGTCATACCTCTAGAGAACATTGAAACCCTAGATGTTATGATGGTTTTTATATTCTCAAAGTCTTGATGAAGTAATCTAGGGTATGTGTCTCTTGTTTTGATCCAGGTGGATATTGGTGGCCACTGGCCTATTCCACTTGGACCCCTACCATTGTTTCTTTCAGTTTTTCAATTTCCTTATTTGTAGCACAATTTACAATTTTTGGCAGTTTTTCAGGTCCTGAAATTTCAAAGCCGTTTTGAGGCCCTAAACGACGTTTTTTTGGGAAAAATAGGAGCAACATCGGGCCAAGACGGATGTTCATCATTCAAAAATTTTAGTCCTTGGATAGATCTTGCTAACGAGGTATTGTGTGCGTCAAACAGAGATCGTATGCCAAAGTTACGATCCCGGGAAATTGATGTACAAATTTACCCAAACGGGGCCCATAGTTTGGCGCTTCATCTCCTAAGGTTAGGTTTTTGGATGTTTAGGGTTTTCCATTGTTTCTCAATAATAAATAGGTCTTTGAGCCTCATTGTAACACAATTCAGAGGCATGTAGCCATCGCATCTCTTCTCAAAGATAAGCTACCATCGCCCGAGCTAGTCTTATTTCCATTCTATTTGTAAGCATATTTAAGTATTTGATATTAATGAAGTGAAGTTTTATTTCTAATACAGCTTTGTATTTATGGTTATATCTGTAATTTGTTGCGTTCTTTTTTAAATCCAGATCAGTGGTATTAGAGCGATCTACTCTTTCTTTGTTTTTCTTTGCATGTCCCCAACAAGGTCGGGATATAAGGAGTTAGGGCTCGATCTGGTTGAACCTTTGCAAGATCAGCCTCGCAAACCCCGACGGCTGCCCATGGGGGAAGAAAAGAAAGATGAGGGGGTAGGAGATCTTATCAAAATATTGCTCGAGGAGGCCCTCGAGAAACAAAGGAACGCGATGATGGATAACTTTTCCTAGATCCTTCAACGGTTGCCCACCGACGGTGCATCCACATCCAACAACCACTCTGGAGGCTCCACTCCTTTTAAGGTACAAGTAAACTTTGAAATTCCCATATTTGAGGGCCAAATAGATGCAGATGTCATAGATAAATGGTTAAATATGCTAGAAGGATATTTTTCTATTCATGATTTTTCCAGCCGAGAAAAGATTACTTTTTCTCTTCTCAAAGTCGCCCCCCACGTCAAGGACTGGTGGGAAACCTACTGTGAGCAGAAGGATGAAAGTACGACCTCACTATTTTTAGCCACACCCACTTGGAACTCATTCCGGTATGCCATCTAGGAGTAGCACTACCCTATCGGGAGCTATGAGGATAAATAAATAAGGTAGACAATGCTGCGGCAGGGAAGGGACCAAGATGTGCTAGAGTTTACCAATGTTTTTCATACCCTACGCATGAAGTTGGGTATCAAGGATTTTGAGAAACATTTGTTGGTCAAGTAATGTGGCTGCCCACACAAGCACAACTAGGATGAGATGCAGTTCCTAGACATCTCCTCGCTCAGCACGACATACCGATACGCCGTCAAAATCGAGCAGAAGTTTAAATAGAAGAAGCGAGACTTTGGATCTACGAATCAAAAGCAAGGGAAAGGTGCCCCCAAACCACCAAACAAAGGACAAATCCAAGGTGGGGTGGCCCAAGACAACCCACCAAAGCCACAAGAAAAGAACAACACCGCGAAGCCAAAGAAGGACAGGGGAAAGTGGTGTGATTTCCATAAGAGCTCCACTCACAACACAAGTGAGTGTTGGGCCAAGCAGTCACTCGTGGCTGAGCTGAAGGCTTCGGAATCGATGCATGTTCCGACTCTGAGTCAGAAACCGACAAGGAGAATGACAAAGGGAAGCAGATTATCGATGTAGAGCCCAATGCCACTGTTGCCACCAAAAAGATCCAGAAAGAGGAACTTGAAGATCCAGAGGAGGAGGAGTGTCTCTTCCACTCCCATATGTGGGTAAAGGGTTCCTCACTACAATTCATTGTTGAAAGCGGGAGCCAAAAGAAACTAATTTCGATAGAGGTCATGAAGTGGTCGGGCTTACCGACCACAACACACCCACAACCATACACCACAACCATACACCATTGGGTGGCTTCACTAAGGATGTGATCTTTGCGTGAGCCAGTAGTGCCTCCTTCCATACATCATCAAGCCCTTCATGAATGAGGTATTATGTGACATTGCTCCCCTTGATGTTTGTGATGTATTATTAGGACAACCATACTTGTGGAAACGACGTGCTATGTATGAGTCGAGGCCTCGTGTTTTTAATGTTACTTTGTGAAATAAGTTGTACAGGATACCGGAGGTAGCACCACCTACCACCATCTCTTTGGATACTGCAAAACAATATAGTAAGCTCATTTTTGAAATTGGAAAATTTGTTTTCCTGATGATACTCCCTCAGGGAAAGAAGAAGACTGTGCCCACAACCTCCAGATAGGGCCCCTCCGCAGGACAAAAATAGATGGATAAGGTAGTGGAGGAGTACGAGGACATCTTCACCTCCCCCACAGGGGTGCCTCTGCACTATCAGGTCAAGCATTCGATCGTTCTGACCCCAGGTGTGTCGTTTCCCAATGGACCAATCTATTGGTGCTCCATTCTGGATAATGACGAAATCAAGAGGTAGATTCAGGAGATGATGCATAAAGGTCACATCCAACCGAGTTCATCGCCCTATGGGAGCCCAATTGTGTTGGTATAGAAGAAGGATGGGACTTAGAGACTCTGTATTGACTATCAGGCATTGAACAAGATCACTGTCTAGAATAGGTATCTAATCCCACGGATTGATGACCTTCTAGACCAACTCAAGGGGGGAAAATATTTCAACAAGATCGAATTGAAGTTCGGATATCACTAGGTACCAATCGAACCCTCCGATGTGTGGAAGATTGCCTTCAAAGCCAAGGAGGGCCTTTTTGAATGGTTGGTTATGCCTTTCGAGTTGATGAATTCTCGTGCAACCTTCATGAGGCTAATGGATGACATCTTGCGGCCATTCACCAACTCATTTGTAGTGGTATACTTGGATGGCATCCTGATCTTTAGCCAGAGTCAAGAAGAGCACGTCCACCACATCCGAAAGGTTCTCCAAACACTGCGGCAACACAAGTTATGTGCCAATTTATAGAAATTTACTTTTGGCATGACCCAGGTTTAGTATCTGGGATACATTATTGATGAACAAGGGGTAAAAGTGGATCCATCCAAGATCCAAGTCATTCAAGATTGGCCATCCCCAACCACTCTAACAGAGCTCCACAACTTTTTGGGTCTTTCCAATTTCTACCATAGGTTCGTGTTGGGATTCTCTCATATCACTTGTGCCTTGATTCAAGTCACAACGGGAGGAGAGAAAGCAAAATTCTTTTGTTCTGAATCTCAATAGAAGGAATTCGCAGAGTTGAAACATCGCCTCTTCTCTGCAGCAGTGCTCACATTACCAGACTTGTAACAACCATTTGAGATCGAGACAGATGCCTCTGACTATGTTATTAGGGTAGTCCTTACTCAATAGGGGCACCCAGTGGCATATCACAGTGAGACACTTTCATACATAGTTCAGAAGTATCTCACTTATTACAAAGAGATGTATTCCATTGTGCAGGCCTACTGACAATGGAAGCATTACATTTTGGGGAAGGAAATGGTCATCCACACAGACCACCAACCCCTACAGTTCATATAGATGCAAGGGAAGTTGCATAATGATTTCCATAAGAAGTTGTCAACATACCTGCATCAATTCCATTTGAATATCAAATATAAGAAGGGAAACATCAATAATCTTGCAAACTACCTCAGCCGACCTCTGCTTATGGCGTTAACCACCGTGCTCAACTCTTATGGGCACGAGACATTTGAATGGCCACTTCTCTACAAAAGCAACCTAGAATTCGGCCACACATACTAGATGCTCTTGGAGGGTCAACAAGTTCCAGATTTTCACCTCCAGGATGCCCTGTTATGCGACCTACGACACATTTTTTTTCCTTCAAGTGAGCATGCCAATATGATTTGGGAAGCACACTACGGTTGGGCTGATGTGCATTTCGGGGTCAAGAAAATGGTGGCAGTACTGCAGAAGTATTTCTATTGGCCGAATCTTCAACAGGATGTCAGGAAGTACATCAATTCCTGCATTACCTGCAGCATTGCCAAACTGGCCATCAAGAAGCAAGGCCTCTATACTCTGCTTCCTACCCCTAGTTGACCTTGGGAATACATCTCCATGGATTACATGTCAAGCCTTCCTTCTACTAAGCATGGAAATGACTGTGTTTTTGTGGTCGTTGACAGATTCTCAAAGATGGCCATTATGGTGGCCTGTAAGAACAATATCACAGCAGAAGCCACTGCTAAACTCTTCTTTGAACAAGTGTGAGTACACTTTGGGATCCCACAATCTATCATCTCAGATCTTGACAGAAGGTTCCTTAGTACATTTTGGTCTAGTCTCTGGTTGATGCTGGACACCAAGATCAATGAGTCCACAACTTTCCATCACCAAACTAATGGCCAGAAAGAGGTCGTCAACAGGATGATCGTACACATTATGCACATGTACAACTGAAAACATCCACACACATGGGATGATAGCCCACCCTATGTCCAGCACAACTATAACTGGGCTCTCCATAGCTCGACTGGCCAAAACCCTTTTTAGGTGGGCTTGGGATTCCAACCACTATGTCCCATTGATGTGAGCATACCATTTGCAAATACTCAAGAAGATTCGGCTCATGTCTAGTCCAAAGCCATTAAGGCAAACAACTTCATTGAGCACATCCAACATATCCGCCAGCAGGTCCATGACATTTTGGAGAAATCAAATGCCAAGTACAAGCAGCGACATGATCAACATCTGGTGCCACACAAGTTTCAGGTGGACGACAAAGTCTAGTTGCATTTGCAAAAGGAACGCCTTACTGGAACCTATCAGAACCTCAGACCACTCTGATATGGTCCTTACGCCATTACCAAGGATGTGGGAGATAATGCATTTGAGCTCATCATTCCCCCATTCCTTGGCCTGCACCCAGTGTTCAATGTGGACCACCTTCGACCATACTTCCCACCATTGCTAGATACATCAAACATTGTAGAATATCCCCCAACTACAAAGTTAAATCCAGATTGTGTGGAACAAGACACAACTAATCGAATCATGGACACATAGATCAAAAACACCCGAAAACAAAGGATCCAACTATATCGAGTTGTCAAAGCAGGCCAACTCCTTCACCAGGACAAGTGACTCACCAGGGACCAAGTTCAGCAGAAGTTTCCTCATCTCATGGAGGAACTCAATGTAATGGGGACCATTGCTTCCTAAGGGGATAGGAATGATCCATGTGGATATTGGTGGTCACCCACCTATTCCACTTGGATCCCCACCATTGTTTCTTTCAGTTTTTCAGTTTTCTTATTTGTAGCACAATTTACTATTTTTGCTAGTTTTTCGGGTCCTGAACTTCTAAAGCCGTTTTGAGGCCCTAAACGACATTTTTTGGGAAAAATGGGACAAGCATGGGTCGTAGATTGATGTTGGTCATTCAAAAGTTGTATTCCTCGGATAGATATTTCCAATGAGGTATTGTGCATGTCAAACGGAGATCGTATGCCAAAGTTACGACCCTGGGAAGTTGATGTACCAATTTACCCAAATGGGGCCCTTAGTTTTGTGCTTCATCTCCTAGGGTTAGGTTTTTGGATGTTTAGGGTTTTTAATTGTTTCTCAATAATAAATAGGCCTTTGAGCTTCATTATAACACAATTTAGAGGCATGTAGCCACCACATATCTTCTTAGAGATAAGCTACCATCGCCCTAGCTAGTCTTATTTCCATTCTGTTTGTAAGCATATTTTAGTGTTTGATATTAATGAAATGAAGTGTTATTTCCACTGCATCTTTGTATTTATGGTTATATCTGTAATTTTTTGCGTTCATGTTTAAATCCATATCAGTGGTATCAGAGCGGTCTGCTCTTTCTCTATTTTTCTTTGCATGTCCCCAACGAGGTTGAGATATAAGGAGTTGGGGTTGGATTTGGTTGAACCTTTGCAAGATTAGCCTCATAAACCCCAATGGCCGCCCATGGGGGAGGAAAATAAAGATGAGGGGGCAGGAGATCCTATCAAAATATTTCTCAAGGAGGCCCTCGAGAACAAAGGAACATGATGATGGATATCTTTGTCTAGATCCTTCAATAGTTGTCCACCAGCGGTGCATCCACATCCAACAACCACTCTTGAGGCTCCACTCCTTTTAAGGTACAAGTAAATTTTGAAATTCCAATATTTTAGGGCCAAATAGATGCAGACACCATAGATAAATTGTTAAAACTACTAGAAGGATATTTTTCTATTCATGATTTTTCTAGCCGAGAAAATATTACTTTTTCTCTTCTCAAAGTCGTCCCCCATGTCAAGGACTGGTGGGAAACCTACTGTGAGCAGAAGGATGAAAGTACGACCTCACTGTTTTCAGCCGCACCCACTTGGAAATCATTTCGGGATTCCATCAAGGAGTAGTACTACCATGCCGAGCGCTATGAGAGTAAATAGATAAAGTGGACAATGCTGTTGAAGGGAAGGGACCAAGATGTGTCGAATTTTACCAATGTTTTTCATACCTTCGCATGAAGTTGGGTATGAAGGATTCTGAGAAACATTTTGTTCTCAAGTACCGCGACTTCATACACAGGTACATCTAGGACGAGATGGAGTTCCTGGACATCTCCTCGCTCAGAACGACATATCAATACCCCTTCAAGATCGAGAAAAAGTTTAAACAGAAGAAGCGAGACTTTGGATCTATGAATCCGAAGCAAGGGAAAGGTGCCCCCAAACCGCCAAATAAAGGAAAAATCTAAGGTGGGGTGGCCCAAGACAAGCCACCAATTCCACAAGAAAAGAAAAACATCGCGAAGCCAAAGAAGGACACGAGAAAGTGGTGTGATTTCCATAAGATCTCCACTCACAACACAAGTGAGTGTCAGGCCAAGACGTCACTAGTGGCCGAGTTGAAGGCTTCAAAATCAGAGGAATGTTCCGACTCTGAGTCAGAAACTGACAAGGGGAATGACAAAGGGAAGCAAATTATCGATTCGAAGCCCAATGCCATCTATGCCACCACGAATATCCAGAAGGAAGAACCTGAAGATCCAGAGGAGGAGCGCCTCTTCCACTTCTAGATGTGGGTAAAGGGTTCCCCACTATAGTTCATTATCAATAGCTGGGCTTACCGACCACAACACACCCACAACTGTACACCATCAAGTGGCTTCAACAAGGATGAGATCTTTGCGTGAGCCAGTAGTGCCACCTTCAATACAGCGTCAAGCCCTTCACAAATGAGGTATTATGTGATGTTTCTCCCCTTGATGTTTGTGATGTATTATTAGGCCAACCATACTTGTGGAAGCAACATGCTATGTATGAGTCAAGGCCTCGTGTTGTTATTGTCACTTTGGGAAATAAGTTTTACAGGATACATAAAGGTAGCATTGTCTACCACCATCTCTTTGGTTACTGCAAAATAATGCAGTAAGATCATTTCCAAAACTAGGAAATTTGTTTTCTTGATGATACGCCCCCATGAAAATAAGAAGATGGTGGCCACGACCTCCAGACAGGGCCCCTTCACATGACAACAACAGATGGAAAATGTCATGGAGGAGTACGAGGACATCTTCACCTCCCTCGCAGGGGTTCCTCTGCATTATTAGGTCAAGCACTCCATCGATCTGACCCTAGGTGTGTCATTTCCCAATGGACCAATCTATTGGTGCTCCATTCTGGAGAATGACGAAATCAAGAGGCAGATTCAGGATTTGTTGCAAAAAGGTCACGTCCGGTCGAGTTCATCACCCTGTGGGAGCCCGATCATGTTGGTACAGAAGAAGGATGGGATTTGGAGACTCTATATTGACTATCAAGTTGAACAAGATCACTGTCTGGAATAGGTACCTGATCCCATGGATTGATGACCTTCTGGACCAACTCAAGGGGGGAAAATATTTCAGCAAGATCGACTTGAAGTCCAGATATCACTAGGTACCAATCGAACCCTCTGATGTGTGGAAGACTACCTTCAAAGCCAAGGAGGGCCTTTTCGAATGGTTGGTTATGCCTTTCGGGTTGACAAATGCTCCTTCATGAGGCTAATGGATGACATCTTGTAGACATTCACCAACTCATTTGTAGTGGTATACCTATATGACATACCGATCTTCATCCAGAGTTGGGAAGAGCACCTCCACCACATCCGACAGGTTCTCCAAACACTACAACAACACAAGTTGTGTACCAATTTGGAGAAATGCACTTTTGTCATGACCCAGGTTCAGTATCTGGGACACAATATTGATGAATGGGGGGTGCATGTGGATCTAGGCAAGATCCAAGTCATTCGTGATTGGCCAGCCCCAACCACTCTAACAGAGTTCCACAACTTTCTGGGTCTTGCATATTTCTACCATAGGTTCGTGTTGGGATTGTCTCATATCACTTGGCCCTTGAGTCAAGTCACCAAGGGAGGAGCAAAAGAAAAATTCTTTTGGTCTAAATCTCAATAGAAGGCATTCACAGAGTTGAAACATCGCCTCTACTCTGCACCAGTGCTCACATTACCAAACTTGAAACAACCATTTGAGATCGAGACAAATGCCTCTGACTATGCTATTAGGGCAGTCCTTACTCAACAGGGGCACCCAGTGGCATATGATAGTGAGAAAGTTTCATACACAGTCTGGAAGTATCCCACTTATGACAAAGATATGTATTCCATTGTGCATGCCTGTTGACAATGGAAGCATTACATTTTTGGGAAGAAAATGGTTATGCACCCAGAAAACCACCCCTGCAATTCATATAGATGCAAGGGAAGTTACAGAATGATTGCCATTAGAAGTGGTCCACATACCTGCAACAATTCCATTTGAATCTAAAATATAAGAAGGGAAGCACCAATATTGTTGCATACTACCTCAGCCGACCACCGATCATGGCGTTAACCACTGTTTTGAACTCTTGTGGGAACGAGACTTCTGAATGGTCACTTCTCTACAAAAGTGACCCAGAATTCAGCCACACATACCAGATACTCTTGGACGGTCAACAAGTTCCAGATTTTCACCTCTAGGATGCCCTGTTATGCCACCTAGGACACCTTTGTGTTCCTTCAAGCGAGTGTGCCAAGATGATTTGGGAAGTGCACTACAGTTAGGCCACTGGGCATTTTGGGGTCGAGGAAATAGTGGCAGTACTACAGAAGTATTTCTATTGGTTGAATCTTCGACAATATGTCGGGAAGTACATCAAATCCTGCACTGCATGTGCCATTGCCAAACTAACCATCAAGAAGCAAGGCCTCTATACTCTATTGCCTACCCCTAGTTGACCTTCGAAATCCATCTCCATGGATTACATGTCGGGCCTTCCTTCTACGAAGCATGGAAATGACTGTTTTTTTGTGGTCATTGACAGATTCTCGAAGATGGCTATTATGGCGGCCTGCAATAAAATATCACAGCAGAAGCCACTACTAAACTCTTCTTTGAATGAGTGTGGGTACACTTTGGGATCCCATAGTCTATCATCTTAGATTGGAACAATAGGTTCCTCAGTACATTTTGGTCCAGTCTCTGGTCGATGCTGGACACCAAGATCACTAAGTCCACAACTTTCTATCCCCAAACTGATGGCCAGACAGAGGTCATCAATAGGATGATCGTACACATTCTACGCATGTACAACTCAAAACATCCACGCACATGGGATGAGAGCCTCCCCCATGTCCAGCACAACTATAACGAGGCTCTCCACAGCTTGACTGGCCACATCCCTTTTCAGGTGGGCTTGGGATTCTAGCTACTATGTCCCTTTCAAGTGGCCATACCATTTGTAGCTACTTAGGCAAATTCAGCTCATGTCCAGTCTGAAGATGATAAGGAAAAAAACTTCATTGAGCACATCCAACATATCCACTAGTAGGTCCACGAAATTATGGGAAAATCAAATGCCAAGTACAAGCAACAACATGATCAACATCGGGTGCCACATAAGTTTCAGGTGGGTGACAAAGTCTGGTTGCATTTGCAAAAGGAACGCCTTACTGGAGACTATCAAAAACTCAGACTACTCTGATATGGTCCTTACACCATTACCAAGGCATTTGAGCTCAGCATTCCCCCATTATACCAAAATCCAATTTGGTCATCAAATGTTATGCCTCCTTTTGGTTCGTTTATTCCTAACATGACCTCTCATATCCCTAAGCAAACTGTCGTTACTTTAGTTCCAATTCAACTGAATATTTTGACACAACTATTACCTTCATTTCAACCTTCCATTCCGATGAAACCAACAGTTTCAATTTATACATCTGTAAGTTCCTCAATTCCCCCATCAAGTGCACAAAATGTGCCACCACTTTATTCACAGCATGGGGGGAAATCCAAATAACCCTCTTGCCTCAAGTGGAACCCATCTGAGTGGATCACAACCTCACATGGTTTCAGTTAGTCAACGTGTTGGTGGTATTCCTAATCCCGCTAAATCATCTATTCCATCCAGAGAAAGTAATGTCTAGTATCAACAGCCTTATACGGCCTAGATACCAGTATTATGCTCCATATGGTTCACAAGCACTTCAAAATCCACCTTATAATCCACAAGTAGGTCATCATATGAAACCTGGTCAAAATCTTATTGCCTGTGCATATCATCAAATCCCAATTGGAACTTATCAGTACCAACAAGGGATTCCTTAAGGAACTATTCAACAACTTTTACAGCAGCAGGGGCAACCTTTGCAATAGTAGGGGCAACATTTGCAGCAATTTCAACAACCTTCGCAACAACAAACATAGTTTTTTCAACAACTGAATCAACCCTTGTCTCTGCAAGGTGAACCATTTCAACAGCAAGGTCAGCCCTTGTAGTAGAAGCTCCTTTATATCAACAAGTTCAAACCTTGTAGCCACAAGGCCAACCCCTACAGTAGCAGGTACAATAGTTTTATCACTAGGGTCAAAAGTTGGAGAAACATTACAATCCATATGTCGCACAAAATGTTGATCCACCTTATGGTTATCAACAGCCCATGGTAGGTCAATATCAACCATACCCTGGACAAAATCCACCTTATGGTTAGGGTATCCCTCAGTGGGGGAAAAATCAAGCCCCTTATGGTCAAAATCCTCCACTTTGGGGGAAAAACCCTTACCAACAAGGTTGGAATCCACAAATTGGGCCTTATCAAAGGCCTTACATGCCTTTCAACCCACAATTGTCATTTCTAGCGACATTCAAACTGCCAGATGTCTCAAGGCTCACTAATGATCCAATACTTCATTCGACTTATTGGCCTCCAATTCCCACTAAGATTCCTAACAATTGCCCAAATTTCAAAGGAAAAGCTAAAGAAGACCCCTAGGCCCATGTGATGACTTATCACTTATGATGTTCTTCCAATTCCTACGTTGATGATTCTATTCGTTTGCACCTTTTTCAGCGAACCTTGATGGGTGTTGCCGCAAAGTGGTACATCGAGTTGCCTTGAGGTACCTATGCAGACTTCAATTATTTGGCCATGACCTTCCTCACTCACTTCCAGTTACTGGTTCATTATGAAACTGGTACCCACTTTCTTAAATCTCTAAAACAAGATACTGTGACCCACATCTCCGATCACATCCATGAATGGTGACGTCGGTGTCGCCTCGTCAAGTTTGAAATCCATGATGAGTTGTTAACCGAATGTTTTACCAAATCATTCATAAACAAAGTTGTTGTAGACATAGAAATGGGAGGTTATGTTACCGAGGATCAAGCCATTGCCCGTGCCGAGTATTTGGATTTGGTTTATTCCCAATCTGGCAGATTATATGAGATTTTTCTTGATGCTTCAAGGCCATCTTCAGATCTATCATCTTTGAAGTCCCTGGATGTACCACTTTTCGATGGTATTATTGGATCAGTATCTCAAACTTCCACTAAAGCTTCTTTGAAGTAGAAATCTGTTTTGAATACTGGTTCCAATCCTCCTTCGAAAACCCCATTGAATCCTGGTAAAACCTCTAAGGTTAATGTTGTTTAGTCTACTGCGGCAGATAAAGCCTCAAAAGGTAAGAAAAAGGGTAAAGGTAAAGCAAAATCTAATACCCCAAAACAGGATCCTCCTATGCCATCTGCTGATGATGCCTCCAAACGTACACCTAAGTACCCTTGCCTCATTTGTGAGGAAGATCATTACACTAAGGATTGTCCCTATCGTGCGGAAGTTAGTTGTTTATTGAAAGGGACTCCAGATATAATAAAAGAGCCATTTCCATCACAATAGACTCAGTTGGTAGACCAACCACAATCCTCTACCTCTTCAGGTTCTTAGGTTTACATGAGTGGTACAATGCCTATTTTTGTTGCCACTAGGTCAAAAGATTATCAAACTCCTCAAAAGTAGATGGTGGAAAAGGAAGCCACTGATACACCTTCTACTTCCACTCCACCCATTTCTGGTCCTCTTCATATCAGGAGACATAATAATGAATCCGTCATTTGAACACCCCTAAAGATGTGCTTTGGAAATCATCTTATAATCCGAACACTATAGCTACTCAACATTACAACATTGTCGAAGATCTAGCTCAAGCGCCTTCGACAATGTCTACCTTGGAAGTTCTCCAAGCTTGTTCATCACAACAGAAATCATTATTGTCTTCTATAGGGGGAATTTATCTTGCAAATTCAAATTTGATCACTTTCGATTTGGAAAACCATGTTCCTCATCTTCCCCATAAAATTTCATTTTTTATTCAAGTCATTATAAAGGGAAAGATGATTCATTAGATTATCGTTGATGAGGGTGCTTCCACCTGCATCATGTCTGTTTCATGTTGGAAAGACATTGGCTCTCCGCTTCTCAACCAGTCTCCTAACACCTTAGAAGCCTTCGATGGTAAAGGCTCATGTCATTATGGTATTCTCACAAGTTTTCCCATCACCTTGGAAAGGAAAAATGTAGAGTTAGAAGTAGAAGTTGTAGATGCAAACCTGAATTACAACCTTCTACTTGGGCGAAGTTGGACCCATGCCATGTTTTTTGTGGTGTCCTCTTTGTTCCATGTGCTTCATTTTCCTCATGAGGGGAAAATCTTCACCATCGATCAATTATCATTTTTCTCTTCAGGTTCTTCAAATGGCAACATCCCATATGTGGGAAATACCGATATTCCATATGAGAGCGTGGGGGCATGTCTTTGCAAATATTCTTCTTTAAGGGGAACTTTTTCTCTCCCATCTCCGCATGTCGCCTTGATCAACATGATCTCAACCTCAAATGATCCATGGATCATCCCTACTCCAGATCAGGTTGATTCTTTCAGTGATGCTATGTCGCTAAGTCATTTAGAACAAGCTTATCAAGAAGTTATTTTGGCTGCATTCGCTTCTTCTAAAAGTCATACTATTATTAGTATCCTCTTGGACATGTATCTGCAATCTCCTTGGCTTGGTTCTTGGGATTCTCTGGATCCCTTGAATGAGATATTCCTCGTCGATAAGAGTATTGTTGAGTTTATTTTTCTTGACGAAACTCCCTGGAATGATGCCCATCATCGTTCCTTGTTTCTTCCAAGTCTTAATGAGATTCCTTCGTGTCTTGAGACTTTTGTTTCTCATAACCCGACACATCCACTTCAAACACCTATTTTGGTGCATGAAGTTTTATCCGAAGGTAATATGGGAATTATTACTGCAACCATGTCGATCGACATTTCCATTAAACCTGGCATTGTTTAGAACATTCACATTGGGGTTTTTTATTCTCCTGAAGAGATTAGGGTTTACATTCACCTTTTAAAGAATTTTGTGATGTCTTCGCTTGGTTGTATGAGGAAATGCCTGGTATCGATCCAGATATAGTGGTGCATGAAATACCCACTTATCCTAATGTGAAGCTTGTTCATCAATGGTTCTGTCCAGTGCATCCCAGAAAGGCCGCTACTATTAAGGGAGAAGCTGAAAAACTTCTAAAGACTGGTTTTATTTACCATATCCCATTGACAGACTGGGTTTATCATACCTGTTACTAAAAAGTAGGGAATAATTCGAGTTTGTGTTGATTACCGCGATATTAATCGTGCATGCCCTAAAAACAATTATCCCACTCCATTTATTGATTAGATCATTAATGAGTGTGCTAGGAGTGAGATATTTTCTTTTATGGACGGTTTTTTTGGTTATAACCAGATTAACATATTACCCGCTGATCAACACAAAACTACTTTCATCTGTCCATGGGGAACTTTTTCTTATAAGAAGCTCCCTTTCGGTCTCAAAAATGCTGGTGCTACCTTCTAGAGAGCGATGTCATATGCCTTTCATGATATTAAACACATCATTCAACCTTATTTAGATGAATTACTAGCTCATTCTGCTAAGCATCATGACCATCCAGACCACCTTCGAGCAATATTTCTACGTTGTCGACACTATAATATTCGTCTCAATCTGCATAAATGTGTCTTCTTCATCGAATCTCATCGAATCGTGGGATTGTTTGTGTCCTGTTGTCCTTTGAGATAACCTAAGGTTAATTAGTTATGCCAAAGAATCTATAATTTTTTGTTGTTTTGAGTAATTGGATGACCAACGAACTATTTATAAACAAGTGCTTTAAACTTAGACATATTTTTGATAAAATGAAAGGTTTTTCTTTAATTGCACATGGTTAGTTTGATTTTAATGTGATGGAGAAGTAGAGTATGGAGAGGTATAATTGATTTTATATTCAAACTGAATATTTAACCATTTACAAGAAGAAATTAAGAAAAGAGTGCTTTCTTAATCAACAAAATATAATTAAACTATTACAGAGATCTAGTGTAATTTATGTTCAAAGAGGAATTTACAATAACAAATAGTTCTGTAAATTAATCTCTTATTTAAATTACAACTTCACAGAGGATTCAAAATGAAACTGATATTCAATTAAATTTTAAATCGGATGACTGCAAAAGAATTAATTTATATGAAGAAAACATAATGAATAGACAAGATGAAATACAACTCACTAAGAGACAGACCATATGAGGCAAATCCAAAATCTTTTATTATCTCAAAAATGCTCCAGCTTAGTACAAATCTGCTTGATAACTTGTTCAAGGGTTCAACCCTCAATACTTCGACAGAATGAAGTATTTAAACAAAATTTACAAAAAGATTACAATTAATGCCTCAGTGACATGACATTCTATTATTGACTTTGAACTAATAGAAAATAAATAATGCGATCAAAAGGAATGAATCTGGTGAAGTGATCTGGACATCTGGCCCTACTTTGGAGGAGAACAGTTGCTGAGTGGCCACTATTCGGGTGTTGCATTGGTGAAGCTGACCTATATTTTTAATCTTGGAATTCACACAACTTATCCCACCGCTCTTCATATAGAATATAAATCTTTGTTACCTTGTGGTAGATCTCATCTACCTCAGTATACTGAGAAAAAGTGGGTTTTACTGCAAAAATGTGTTTTATCTCATGTTGGATAAAACTTATGTTGCTAATAGCTTCATAAAAATCTCTCCCTGTCATAGTACCTTTGATGCGGGAAGACTTAGTTGTATCCTTTGAAATTTCTTTAAGATTATTCTTGTAATCTTCCCTGGTCATCAATTTTTCATTGATCACAAATAGAGAAGGCAAAACTTTCTTGTTCAATGCATCTATTCTAGTGAAAAACCTGTTAACTGCTACCTTCAGACTGTTACATTTCTCTGTTAGTTGTACAACCAAGTTCTTGTCTGTTAGAACTTTCTTTACTTCCAGGATGGTTTCTATTCTGTCATCTACTCCTAGATCATCCAGCTCATATCTGTTTTTGGAATTGAGGAACTTTATGATGTTGTTAGCTGTAGCAGGCATTTCTCCCAATTCAACATTGATAGTGGAAATGATTTTCTTCGATTTATCTATCAATTCCTTCTGCTCAAATATAATCTGGATACATGGATAGATTTAATCTATTTCTTTAATGATATTGTTCCATATGATTTCTTTAACATGGGCCAGTGTGTAGCCAATAGAGGACTCAACTGCTGACTTCTTCCATACCTCTATCTGATTTTGAGCTCTCTGTAGCTCTGCTGCATGAAAAGTCTCAGTCTTTGTTTGATGATCTTGTAGAAGATTGACTTGAGCCTGCAATCTTTTGATCTCTTCAGTCTGGAGAGACATGTTCTGTACTGCATTTTCCAACTGATCTGCAACATCCCCTATGCTTGTTGTAGAAGATGTGACTATAGGAATGGATGTGATAGGGAGTGCTTCCAAAGGGACAACAATCATTTTGGCATCTTGCTCCTTTTCTTTAATCATATTTTCCATCTCTGTCTCCATTTTCTTCAACTGTGCACTCTGCTCCATGATGAGCTTCATCATGTCTGCCTTTTGTGTCTTTGTTTCTTCAATATCCTTGGCTAGAGGATCTTCTGTAGCTGGAAATTTCAACTGCTTCCTTAATGTTGCTATGTCTAAATTATTTTTCTTTACAAGCTCTTATGCAACATTGATGTTTGTAGGGTCATAACCCACTTTGATCACCAAGTCCTCCAGAGTTTTGATCCTGGTGTCTTTGGCAAGTGCAGAGACCTTCTCCATCTTCAGTTGTGATTGAACATTGGCTAATGTAACCTGCAGTTTAGACAAACTCATAGTAGTGTTAGTGACAGTGGAAAAAATCATTTCCCTAGTCTGCTTGTGCATCTCCATTTGGTCAATGGGATGTATGTCTTTTACATCAAACTCAAATGTTGTCTTTTTGTAATCTGATGTTGCCTTGGGCTAGGAACCTGTGGCTGGATGAATGCCATTTGCATTTTACCTTTCTCTGAATCAAAGGCTGATAGCAACCTGCTTTGAGAATTGGAAGTTTGCTTCCAGAACTGATTGTAGGTGTTAATATTCAAGGCCTCATTCCTTACTTTTATCTCCTTAAAAATGTCCATTATAATTTTCTTTGTCTCCCCTATAGTAGATGTGCTGGTCTGCATTTGCTGTTGATCTTGTGAAGCCGTGGAGGTAGTGGGAGACAGTGTGGTCTGATCACCCACTAATGAGGAAACAAGTGGCTCATTAGTGGTGATAATGTTCTCCTGCTCTGAATCCTTGCTGAGGCTTAGTTTGGAACTAAGCTTGGCCTTCTTCCTATACATAATTTTGAATCCTTCACTGAAAATTTCAGTCCCTGAAGGGGACTCTTCTTCTCTGCTTCTCTTAGCTGTTTTCTCCTGCATGGTTGGAGTCTGTATTGTGGAGGATGATACTAGCTGCTCTTCTGCCTCTTGTAGGGTGTTCTCAACCCATTCTAGCTGGTTTTTATACTTCTCTATCTTTGGTCTGGCTGTGTGAAAATAGGCAGTGGATTTGTTTTCCACTCTTAATTTAGAAATGACCCCTAATGGATCATATGACCAGGTGAAACTAAGGCTGAACTGCATTTATTTTAGTAGCTTATCTTCTTCTTCCCCTGCTGCCCTGTTGTTGCAAATGAAAGGCCCTATCTGTGTTTTAATTTTGAATTGGGACTTCTTCTTGGCAGCTACAAAGTGGATCTCATCCATATTAAGCATCTGTCTTATGTACTCTAGAGAAAAAATCCTCATTGGGAGGAATTTAGGTAGCTTGTAAGGGGAAATATCACACCCAAATATTCTCAATTCTATATAATTCTGATAGAAGCACCAATCCGTTGTCTGAACTTAGTCTCATACCTGCAACACCTTTCTAATTTCCTCATTGATCCTCGGTTTTGTTCTGCTGCTTAAGAGACTAATTGCTAGATGCAAAAACATCTCTAAGAACTGGTTGTATGTGTATTCCTTTTGTTCCTTCATCACCAGAGTAGTGAAAAAGATGACTGATTGCTGGTTCCCTTCTGCATCCAGCTTTTGTAAAGGAAGCTTGATGTTGTCTCCCTAAAAATATAATAACATAAATACTAACACATAAGCATACTTGAACACCTCCTCAGTCTGGAATTTGATAAATTTCTCATGAATTGAATCTGCAAGAAATTGGCTAAAGTTAAACATGATGGAGGGCTTAGAATGAGCAAAGAAAATGGACATAAATCCTATGATGGCCTCATCTACCCACTGATCTGAGCAGTAACCAAGGAGGTAATAGATGATTGTGATAATTTTCTTAGCTCTCTTAGGGAAAATAGAGGAAGGATAGGGAGGATTTTTCTTTGGCAATGGGGCATCTCGTGTCAAGAAAAGTTCAAGGGTTTTGGCCCTCTTGGAAAAATCCAATTTCTGGTACAATTCAACAAGTGCTTCATAGGAAAAGGGGGTGGCATTATCTACTGTGGGGGCTTGCATCATCTAGTCTATGGCTTGAGGAGTGATAGTAAACATAATTTCTCCAGTGGGACCAATGATGGCTCTTTGTCTTGGCAAATAACATGCATGACACTTCCTAAAAAAATTTGGGGTGTTGTGGGTACAGGGTAAATTGGATTCCCACAGCTGAATGTCATCGGATTTGTCTATGTATTTGTCCTCGAGCCAGAAATACATCTCAAAAAGGTCAAATTCGTAGAGAGTTTCATGGATTTTATGGTCTCTGTCAGCCAAAGGGATGTGGTGAAAATCAATGGGAGGATAGATCAGAGGATTGACAAGTTCTTCTGGTCCCTTGTCCTTTGGAGGCATCTTTGGATAAGGCTAAGGACAATAGTGAAAACTAGATTACAGGCTTCAATACACAGAGGGGACTTAGGATTTGAGGACAAGAACAGAGGTAATAGGCTGAAAACGAGTGAGTGGACAATGTCGTTGGCAGGTGAAAATGTTAGAGTTTGGTCCAGCAAACCTGTAACAGAGCAATAACAGTGGCAGTGTATGAATTCAGTAACCGGTTAATGAGTGAAAGGGAGAATTATATAACAATTTGGTTTTTCTATTGAGGGTGGTGTGGGTCCATTGGATTAATGACTAAACCATTTAATTATTTAACGGCTTAGTTTTGGAGGGAGCAGATGTGATTGGTGGAATCAACGGGCAAATGATGTGGTGGAAGGTGAGTGGTGAGAGCGTAACGGGTACAAGAGTGGTATCAGGAGGCGAAGAATCCGCTTTTTGGAGGGGGGGAGGCGGTTAACGGTTTCACCTGGGGGGGGGGGGGCGAAATGTTGTGTGGGTCATCAGATCTTGGGTGATGGGCGCAGATGAGGTGAGAGGTGGCAGAGTGTTAATGTGAGGTGATGGGTTTCTCAGTGGGGTCGGGAGAAAATAATTTAATGCATAGTGGGGAATATTTGGAGTATATGGCAAGGTAATAAAACTTAGGAATATGGAAGTGCACAAAAATATGAACGGGGGGGAGTTTGGGTATTAGAACTTAGGAATAGGGATTAATACACCAAAATATTTGATATATTAATCTTTAGAGTACAACTTTAATCCTTTGTCTTATGCACATGAAAATAATACTTGAAATTTGACTTTAGGATAAAATCTTCATGTTTTTCCTCTAACCACCATAATGCTTCTACCTACCCTTTTGCGTTCCATTCTTTTTTTGAGCTAACATTTTCTTTTCTTGCTTTGGAGGGTGCACTTAAGATAGGAGACCCAAATCATTTTTGTTTTATGGAAATCTACCTTATCATATCACTTATTTCACCATTGACTCAGATTATACTGTTGAGTCAATGTTATTTCTACCTAGCTATTGATTTACCAAGTTTAAATTGTTTGGTAAACCTTCATTCACTAATCTATTTAACATAAATTTAAATGAGTTCAGTCATGATTAAACTGTATGACCTAAACATAATTTCGATCATTGTGGCATTCAGGAACAATTTGCACACAATCCTTACTTGAAAATGGAATAAAAGATCTAACTTATCAGTAGTGGCACTTGGACTTGCAACACTTTCAGTCTTATTTTCTATTTTTCTTTTGTGGGGTTCATATTTCCTTTTTCTTCTTATTTATTTTTCTAACATACCCTCTTTTCATTTTCTTTTTTCTATTTTTTGGAAATCATTTGAATATTGAAATTTATGTACAATATGAAATCACAAATACAGAATACTCAATCACCTTGAGATCCTATAATTTATAGGACCCTTTTCATATTGATGTGGATGGCTATAAAACATTAAATTGTCCTAACATCTCAACTTTTCTTTCTTTTGCATCCATATCATAACTTAACATTTTAAAATTATTTTTGACTAATATACTAACTTATCAAAACCAAATTATGTTACAACATCAGCTCTAGTTGGGGGTTGCTTCCCCTCGTGGGATGCATAGAACAAGCAGTTCCAGGTGCCTTCTCCTTAGACTATGGAGTCTTTGTTGAAACAGATACTCACTTGAAAATTTTTCAAAAATGAAATGAAATCTTCGGATATTTACAAATGATGAATGAATGGATGAAAAATTAATACTGAATGTAATGTTTCAAGTATTTCCCATTGATTGGAAATGAGGAATACTCTCCTTCCAAATTTTGTAGGATGAATGTATTGTTCCCTTTGAATTCTGCAATGCTAAATGGACCAAACCAGAGGTTGTCAAATTTTGCATGCTTGCCTTTATCTTCTCTCCTTGTATCCCATCTAAGCACTAGGTCACCTTTCTTGAAATTTCTTTCTCTAGCCTTTCTATCAAATAGTTCTTTCATATTATTTTGGTATTTCCTTAGCTTGTACTGAATTTCATCCCTGTCTTCATTCAACTCAATAATTTGATTAATCCTTCTTGAGAAATCATATTTTTCTTCATAGGATTCCTGAAGGAATCTCATAACAGGTAAAGCTAAATGAGTAGGAAAAACTGCTTCCTTGCCATAAACTAATTGGAAAGGAGACTTGCCTGTTGATCTCTTAGGAGAAACTCTGTTTTCCCAAATTGCATGGATTAGGTGGTTGTCCCAACTCTTTTTATGGTCTTCAAGATTATTCTTAATGACCTTAACTAAGCTCTTGTTGGAAGACTCTGCTAGCCCATTACCCTGTGGATAGTATGGTGTAGAATGGTGTAATAGGATTGAATATTTTTTACAGAACTCAATCATTTTAACACTACTGAAAGTTGCTACATTATCTGTAACAATCTGTTGAGGACATCCAAATCTTGATAGGATATTTTCTTCAAGGAATTTAATCACAACAGTATCAGTTGCATTTTTAACAAGTATGGCTTCTACCCACTTGGTAAAATAGTTTGTAGCAGTTAAAATCCATCTGTGTTGATTACTTGATTGTGGATGAATTTCCCCTATAAAGTCCAACCCCCATTGTAGAAAAGGAGCATGAACCAATACTGGAACCAAAGGAAGTGCTGACAGTTTCTGTTTTCCTACAAATAATTGGCATGGTATGAAACTTCTTGCTCCTACTCCAACTTTTTTAAAAACTGTGAGCCAGTAGAAAGCCGCTTTTAAAATTTTGTAGGTTGTTGCTCTCCAGGCATAGTGTCCACCACAAAACCCAGCATGGAACTGATCTATAATTCCCTCTGTTTCATTTTCAGTTAAACAAAGAATAAGGATATTAAGAGGGTCTTTCCAGTATAGATTAGCATTGATAATGCAATATTTTATTGCTTTAAGCTTCAGGGATTTGCACTACTTCAAGTTAAGATCAACTGGACATTGAAAATCCCTAAGAAACTGCACAATATCATAGTACCAATCAGAGAGTAGATATTTTTGATCTATGTGAACAAGAATGGATTGATCTGAAGAAAGAGGTTCTTGTGGGTTCTCCCCTTCTATAAGAGGAGGAGGTTCTTGTGGATTCTCCCCAGATATTAAGGAAGGTTCTTGTGGATTCTCCCCTGATATTAAGGAAGGTTCTTGTGGATTCTCCCCAGATGAAATTTCAGAAACCATATTTATCCCCAATACTTTGCAGTTGGATTCAACTAACAATTTGGCTAGGCCTTGGCCTTTTACTAGCTTTGTGGTCTTAATTTCAAGGTCAAATTCAAGGATTTTAGCAATCCATCTCCCTCTTCTTCCATCAGTATCAGGCTGAGTCAAAACAATTTTAACAGCATGATTAGGGACATAAGTTGTAATGTGTGAATGTAGGACATAGGTTCTAAAGGCTTTGAGGGCTTGAATTAAGGCATAAGCTTGTTTTTCAATAATATCATACCTAATTTCAGCATCCCTCATAACTTTGGAAAAGAAGGCTATAGGCTAGTCATCACCATTTGTGTTCTTCTGTAAAAGTACAACAACTAAGGTTGTCTCAGATGCAAAAGAAAATATGCTAAAAGGTGAAGAATAATCAGGGCTAGATAATGTAGGGGCCTCAAATATATCCTTTTTGATCTGATCAAAAGCATATCTAGCAGAAACTGTCCATTTCACTTCATTGTTTTTCTTTAGCATATCTGTTATATCCTTAACTATCTCTGCATAATTAGGGATGAACCTTCTCAGAAAAATTAATCTTTCCAAGGAAGGTTTGTTCTTTCTTATTCCTTGGTAGAGATAGGGTTTGAATAGCTGAAACTCTCTCTGGGTCAATTATAACTCCCTCCTTGGAGATTATATGCCCTAGTAGTTTCCCTTCCTTTACAGCAAATAAAGATTTCTTCGAATTGATGGATATGCCAAATTTCCTACACCTGTCAAAAACCTTTCTTAAGTGTTTTAAATGATTTTCATCAGAATCAGAGAAAATAGTTAAATCATCTAAATAAATGACAGTAAATTCAGATGTTTTACCTACAAATTCTAGATCCATGGCTCTTTGGAAAGTGGCTCTAGCATTGGTTAACCCAAATGGCATTGTAGCATACATAAATGTACCCCAAGGAGTGTTGAAAGCAATTTTGTCTTGGTCATCTTGTCTTACCATGATCTGGTTGTAACCAGAAAATCCATCTAGCATAGAAATCCTATTTTCACCTGAAACTTTCTAAAGTAGATGATCTGTTTTGGGCAATGGATAAATATCCTTTAAATATGATTTGTTCAGAGTTTGGAAGTCTACAGATAGCCTAATATCACCATTTTTCTTTCTTATGGGAACTAAGTTGGCTACCCAATCAGAATACCTTAAAGGTACTATGATTTGAGCATCAAGCAACTTTTTAAGTTTTTTCTCAATGGTTAGAAGTAGTATGGGATTGATTCTTCTTAGTTTTTGCTGAAAGGGTTTTGCTTCTGGTTTCAAAGGAATCTTATGCTCAATCAAAGATGTATCATAAGTTTTTAACTCATTATAAGACCAAGAAAAAACATCTTTGTAATTTTTAAGAAGATTCAAGTATTTGATTTTTACATCCAAAGGCAAGGTTAATGACAATTTAACATTTCTCACATCATTCAAAGTCCCAATATTGCATTCTTTGATTTCTTCTTCAGGTGAGTTAAACAAGGGTTTTTTAGAGACATCATTATAAAATAGTTTTTCCAATGGAACTAATCCTTTAGGAATAAAATTATTAGATAATTGGATGATATTATGATCAATAATTTTAGGACTGAATGAAGTTTATGGATCTTGGTGATTTTATTCTTGAACATCTTTTTAATCTTCTTCAATCTGCATATTTAAGAATTCATCAAAGGAAATATTTTAATTGTTCATCATCTTCAAAAATATTCCAGTGTTTAAGGTTATCAGGAATTGACGGTCTATACTTGACTTGAATTTGGTACTTTAACAATACTGGCTCAGGGATTTTGAAAGAGCTTGCTGAGACAACTAATGAGTCAGCATGCATATTTTCATCTCTAGGAATAACAATTATGTTAAATCCTTGGAAGAAATTTTCAATTGTGTCCCAAGCTTCATTTCTATAGGACCTAAGCCTTGGGTGTTTCGTTTGACACAAATTTCTAACTTGCTTCACTATAAGCTCAGAATTAGAAAAGACACTCAAGTTTTGAACCTTTAAACTCTTAGCTAGCTCAAGACCAAGAAGAAAAGCCTCATACTCAACCACATTATTGGTGACCTCAAATTCAAGTTTACATGACTGAGTTATGTTTTCTTTATTTGGTGAAATTAAAACAATTCCTGCTCCTACTCCTTTTGAGCAAGAGCCATCAAAATAAAGTTTCCAGATATCTGATTCTACAATTTTAGGTTTGGAAACTATATTTTCAATGGAAAGTTGAGTGTTTGATGAATTTTGTGAAGATAACTGAAAGCAACCAAAATCCTGATCTACTGCATAGATAGGGTGGTTTTTTGCTTGATCAGACCTACAAACAGTATGAAGGAATCTGACTTCCCTATATAACCTTAAATGTTCACCTCCATAGACTGGAATAGTAGCAAAAGACATGTCCATCTGAAGTGATCCTCCAAGTTTAGCACAACATGATCTAGATAGGAGCATGCCAAACTTGGCAGGAATATCAGTGACAACTATGTCTAAAACTATACTCTTGACAGGTATTTGAGCTAAGGTCACAACTAGGTCTTTGATCAATCCTAGGCATGGTACTTTCTTTGAATCAAAGGTGTAAAGATCATGATAAGAACGAGTAACTTGTAACTGAAGCTGGTCCATAATTACCTTTGGCATAAGGTTATGAGAAGCTCTAGAATCTAGCATGCAATTATACAAAAGAAATTCATGAGCCTTTAAAGTTACATAAAATGGTGGAACAATTTCATCAATCATATCAGAACTAGGGCCAAACACTACTAAGGGATTTTCATCTTGCAAAATAATAAAATCTCCCTCAACATATACACTAGAGGACTGTATCCATTTAGAAACTTGATTTTTATAACCAGGGTTTTTAGAAAGTTTATTTAAAGGTATAGGAATCTTGACCCCTTCCAATTCCTTTTCAATATTAAAAGTTGTCAAAATGGTCTTGTCAGATGAAAAGGTTTCATTGGATGACTCTGTAGTCTAAGGTGTTAGAGTTTGTGTTTGAATGGATTTTATTGCGGGTTTAATTATAGTGGTAGATTTTGAAGGTCTACCTGGACCTAATCTTGGTCTTAGATCATACCTCTTATTTAATTCTGCAATCAGAAATTCAGAGAATGCTTGGTATTTTGAAAGTTTAGCATCTCCTTGTTCTTTTTAAAAAGACTGAGGTGAAGATGAAGGAACTAATTCCATTTGTACTGTTGAAGAATGAATATTATTGATATCTTCAGTGATTAAAGGGCTTGTATCTTGTGGCTGTTGATCATCAATCATCAAAGGTGGTTGAACGTTTTGATCAGAACCTGGTCTCTGAAGAATCTACATTTGAGGAGTTCTTCGGAATTGAGTTTGAGCTTGAGGTCTAACAACATATTGCTAAGCAGTTCTAGGTTGTGTTTCAATTTTAGAAATCCTTTTAGAAAGGTTTCTAAGTAAAGATGTAATTTCATAAATGTTTTGATCTTCAAGTTTAGATTTGGAAGAAGATGGGTCATCAACCCTAGCTTTTAGTTTTCTTTCTTCTTTCTTTTCTTTAGTTTTAAGTTTTCCAAAAGATGAGCTATTAGCTTCTACCTCTATATCATTTGTCTGCATGTATTATAATGTATTAGAAACCCTTTCCCTTAGCATGAATGCAAAGTCATCTTCAAATTCTTTGGAAAATTTGACCTTTGCAGCTCCTATTGGTGGTTTACAATCAACAGGCATTTTATGATAGAGTTTGTTAAATCTTTTGATGAATTCAACAACTAGTTCAACAGGATTTCTCTTCAATTCTTCAAATTCAGTGAGAAAGTAAAACGGATCTTTCTTTACCATTGGTTTTTAAAGATATTTATGAGATCATTCCATGTTCTAATAGAGTCATCTCTAAGTTGCCTAAACCAGATCCTAACATTTCCTTCTAAATATTGTACAAATAATCTCATATAAACATCTTCTTGTTCTATGTTCATATTGTCAGAAAAATCTAGGAAAGTTGATACATGATCCTCTGCTGAGGGACCTGTTTCTCCATTAAATCTTGGTAGATGTTTTAGATATCCATCAGGAAAATTTTCCAAGTTTGCAGGGAGAACTAGAGCAGCATACCTTGCTTGCACAATGGGTCGAAAATCCATAATAGCAGGAGGAGTCTGGGGTGACTGAGTGGATGATGATGAGGAAGAGGAAGATGATGAAGATGAAGGGGATGAAGATGAATCGGTAGGGGTATTAGTATGTGGAGGAGAGAAAGAGGGAGGAGACCTCTTTGAGGATTTCAAAGGGGTTTTAATAACCAATTTTTGAACTCCTGATGGAAAGTCTTCCTTATTATCAAACAAAGGATTTGAATAGACAGAAAATGTCTCTTTAAGATTAGTAGAGGTTGATGGAATAGAATAAGGATTTGGAGAAATGAAGTCTGTAGGCTTGAATTCAGGTAAATATAAAATCAATTCTTCCTCAGATGAAGGTGATTTTATAGGAATGGATGGGACTTTATATGACTCAAGTGATTGTATTAAAAAGGCTGATGGAAGATATACTCCTCTGGAATGGATTTCAGAAACCTTAGGAAGTAATTCATTCCAATCAGGATGGGATGGCACAAATGAAAAGGGTTCTACAGACGAGATGTCTTCAGGGTGTAAAGTTGAAGAAGAAGAAGGGGTTCTAAGTCTTCTCCTTAAAGAGGCTCCCCTAATAAGTCTTTCTAGATCTGGTAGTGGGTTAAAAATATCATAATCAGAACGTGATCTAGTATGCTTAAAAGGAGCTAGCTTGGACCAGTGGAATCGCCTGGTGAAAGATTTTGACCTATATCAAGGAAAGGGAGAATCGTTTCCCCAAGGAAAATTTAGCTTTCAATCCTTCGCTCCCCGACAATGGTGCCAATCTGATGTTGTCCTTTGAGATAACATAAGGTCAAATAGTTATGCCAAAGCATCTATAATGTTTTGTTGTTTTGAGTGACTGGATGACCAGTGAACTATTTATAAACAAGTGCTTTAAACTTAGACAGATTTTTGATAAATTGAAAGGTTGTTCTTTAACTGTACATGGTTAGTTTGATTTTAATGTGATGGTGAAGTAGAGTATGGAGAGGTATAATTGATTTTATATTCAAACTTAATATTTAACCATTTACAAGAAGAAATTAAGAAAAGAGTGCTTTCTTAAACAAAAAAATATAATTAAACTATTACAAAGATCTAGTGTAATTTGTGTTCAAAGAGGAATTTACAATAACAAATATTTCTGTAAATTAATCTCTTATTTAAATTAAAACTTCACAGAGGATTCATAATGAAACTGATATTCAATTAAATTTTAAATCGGATGACTGTAAAAGAATTAATTTATATGAAGAAAACATAATGAATAGACAAGATGAAATACAACTCAGTAAGAGACAGACCATATGAGGCAAATCCAAGATCTTTTATTATATAAAAAATGCTCCAGCTTAGTACAAATCTACTTGATAACTTGTTCAAGGGTTCAACCCTCAATACTTCGATAGAATGAAGTATTTAAACAAAATTTACAAAAAGATTACAATTAATGCCTCAGTGACACGACATTCTATTATTGACTTTGAACTAATAGAAAATAAATAATGCGATCAAAAGGAATGAATCTAGTGAAGTGATATGGACATCTAACCCTGCTTTGGAGGAGAATAGTTGCTGAGTGGCCACTATTCGGGTGCTACGCTGGTGAAGCTGGCCTGTATTTTTAATTCTATAATTCACACAACGTATCCCACCGCTCCTCATCTGGAATAGAAATCTTTGTTACCTTGCGATATATCTCATCTACCTCAATATCCCGAGCAAAAGTGGGTTTTGCTGCAAAAATGTGTTTTATCTCGTGTTGGATAAAACTTATGTTGCTGATAGATTCATAAAAAGCTCTCCATTTCATAGTACCTTTGATGTAGGAAGACTTAGTTGTATCCTTTACAATGTCTTGAAGCTTCTTCTTTTAATCTTCCATGGTCATCAATTTGTCATTGATCACAAATAGAGAAGGAATACTTGTCTTGTTCAATGCATCTATTCCAGTGAAAAACCTCTTAAATGCTACCTCCAGAGTGTGACATTTCTCCGCCAGTTGTACAACCAAGTTCTTGTTTGTTAGAAATTTCTTTACTTTCAGGATGGTTTCTGTTCTGTCATCTTCTCCTAGATCATCCAGGTCATATTTTTTTTTGGAATTGAGGAACTTTATGATGTTGTTGGATGTAGCAGGCATTTCTCCCAATTCAACATTGATAGTGGAAATGGTTTGTTTGGGTTTATTAATCAATTCCTTCCGCTCAAATATAATCTAGATACATGGCTAGATTTCATCTATTTCTTCAATGATATTGTTCCATATGATTTCTTTAACATGGGCCAATGTGTAGCCAATAGAGGACTCAGCTGCTGACTTCTTCCATACCTCTATCTGATTTTGAGCTCTCTGTAGCTCTGTTGCATGAAAAGTCTTAGTCTTTGTTTGATGATCTTGTAGAAGATTGACTTGAGCTTGCAATCTTTTGATCTCTTTAGTCTGGAGAGACATGTTCTGTACTGCATTTTCCAACTGATCTGCAACATCCCCTATGCTTGTTGTAGAAGATGTGACTATAGGAATGGTTATGATAGGAAGTGCTTCCAAAGGGACAACAATCATTTTGGCAGCTTTCTCCTTTTATTTAATCATATTTTCCATCTTTGTCTCCATTTGCTTCAACTGTGCACTCTGCTCCATGATGAGCTTCATCATGTTTTCCTTTTGTGTCTCTGTTTCTTCAATATCCTTGGCCAGAGGATCTTTTGTAGCTAGAAATTTCAACTGCTTCCTTAATGTTGCTATGTCTAAATTATTTTTCTTTACAAGCTCTTTTGCAACATTGATGTTTGCAGGGTCATAACCCACTTTGATCACCAAGTCTTCCAAATTTTTTTTATCCTAGTGTCTTTGGCAAGTACAGATACCTTCTCCATCTTCAGTTGTGATTGAACATTGGCTAATGTAACCTGCAATTTAGAAAAACTCATAGCAGTGTTAGTGATAGTGGAAAAAATCATTTCCCTAATCTGCTTGTGCATCTCCATTTGGTCAATGAGATGTATATCTTTTACATCAAACTCAAATGTTGTATTCTTGTAGTCTGATGCTGCCTTGGGCTGGGGAACCTATGCCTGGAGGAATGCCATTTTCATTTTACCTTTCTCTGAATCAAAGGTTGACAACAGCCTGCTTTGAGAACTGGAAGTCTGCTTCCAGAACTGATTGTAGGTGTTAATCTTCAAGGCTTCATTCCTTACTTTTATCTCCTTGAAAATGTCCATTATACTTTTCTCTGTCTCCCCTGTAGTAGATGTGCTGGTCTACATTTTCTGCTGATCTTGTGAAGCCGTGGAGGTAGTGGGAGACAGTGTGGTCTAATCACCCACTAATGAGGAAAAAAGTGGCTCATTAGTGGTGATAATGTTCTCTTGCTCTGAATCCTTGCTAAGGCTTAGTTTGGAACTAAGCTTGGCCTTCTTCCTATACATAATTTTGAATCCTTCACTGAAAATTTTAGTCCCTGAAGGGGACTCTTCTTCTCTACTTCTCTTAGTTGTTTTCTCCTGCATGGTTGGAGTCTATACTGTGGAGGATGATACTAGCTGCTCTTCTGCCTCTTGTAGGGTGTTCTCAGCCCATTCTAGCTAGTTTTTATACTTCTCTATCTCTGGTCTAGTTGTGTGAAAATAGCTAGTGGATTTGTTTTCCACTCTTAAATTAGAAATGACCCCCAATGGATCATATGACCAAGTGAAACTAAGGTTGAACTACATTTCTTTTAGTATCATATCTGCTTCTTCCCCTACTTCCCTGTTATTGCAAATGAAAGGGCCTATATGTGTTTTAATTTTGATTTGGGACTTCTTCTTGGCAGCTACAAAGCGGATATCATCCATATTACGCATCTGTCTTATGTACTCTAGAGAAAAAATCCTCATTGGGAGGAATTTAGGCAACTTGTAAGGGGCAACATCGCACCCAAATATTCTCAATTCTATATAATTCTGATAGAGGTACCAATCCCCTATCTGAACTTGGTCTGATAGCTGCAACACCTTTCTAATTTCCTCACTGATCCTCGGTTCTATTCTGCTGCTTAAGAGACTGATTGTTGGATGCACAAACATCTCTACGAATTGTTTGTATGTGTATTCCTTTTGTTCCTTCATCACCAGAGTAGTCCAAAAGATGACTAATTGCTGGTTCCCTTCTACATCCAGCTTTTGTAAAGCAA
Source organism: Pinus tabuliformis (assembly GCA_031772625.1). NCBI lineage: Eukaryota > Viridiplantae > Streptophyta > Pinopsida > Pinales > Pinaceae > Pinus > Pinus tabuliformis. The sequence continues at coordinate 630,931,042 of CM062820.1, read as the reverse complement.
GCTTGATGTTGTCTCCCTGAAAATATAAGAACATATAGACTAACATAGAAGCATACTTGAACACCTCCTCAGTCTAGAATTTGATAAACTGCTCATGAATTGAATCTGCAAGAAATTGGCTAAAGTTAAACATGATGGAGGGCTTAGAATCAATAGAGAAAATGGACATAAATCCTATGATGGCCTCATCTACCCACTGATCTGAGTAGTAGCCAAGGAGGTAAGAGATGACTGTGATAATTTTCTTAGCTCTCTTAGGGAAAATAGAGGAGGGATAGGGAGGATTTTTCTTTGGCAATGGGGCATCTTCTGTCAAGAAAAGTTCAAGGGTTTTGGCCCTCTTGGCAAAGTCCAATTTCTAGTACAATTCAACAAGTGCTTCATAGGAAAAGGGGGTGGCATTCTCTACTGTGGGGGATTGCATCATCTGGTCTATGGCTTGAGGAGTGATAGTAAATAGAATTTCTCCACTAGGGGTAATGATGGCCCTTTGGCTTGGAAAATAACATGCATGACACTTCCTAACAAATTCTGGGGTGCTGTGGGTATGGGGAAAAATGTAGTGGGGTAAATTGGATTCCCACAGCTGAATGTCATCGGATTTGTCTATGTATTTGTCCTCGAGCCAGCAATACATCTCAAAAAGGTCAAATTCATAGAGAGTTTCATGGATTTGATGGTCTCTGTCAGCGAAAGGGATGTAGTGAAAATCAATGGGAGGATATATCAGAGGATTGACAGGTTCTTCTGGTCCCTTGTCCTTTGGAGGCATCTTCGGATAAGGCTAAGGACAGTAGTGAAAATTGGATTACAGGCTTCAATACACAGAGGGGACTTAGGATTTGAGGACAAGAATAGAGGTAATAGGCTGAAAATGAGTGAGCGGACAGTGTCGCTGGCGAGTGAAAATGTTGGAGTTTGGTCTAGCAAACCTGTAACAGAGCAATAACAATGGCAGTGTATGAATTCAATAACCAGATAATGAATGAAAGGGAGAACTATATAACATTCTGGTTTTTCGATTGAGGGTAGTGCAGGTCCATTAGATTAACGGCTAAATTTAATTATTTAAGAGCTTAGTTTTGAAGGGATTGGATGTGATTGGCAGAATCAATGAGCAAATGACGTGGCAGAAGGTGAGTGGCAAGAGCGCAATGGGTAGAAGAGTGGTATCAGGAGGTGGATAAACTACCTTTTAGAGGGGGGGAGGAGGTTAACAGTTTCGCCCAAGGGGGGGCCGAAATGTTGTGTGGGCCATCAAATCTTGGGAGATGGGCGCAGGTGAGGTGAGAGGTGGCAAAGTGTTAATGTGAGGTGACGGGTTTCTCGATGGGGTCAGGAGAAAATAATTTAATGCATAGTGGGGAATATTTGGAGTATATGGCAGGGTAATAAAACTTAGGAATAGGGAAGTGGACAAAAATATGAGCGGGGGGTGAGTTTGGGTATTAGAACTTAGGAATAGGGATTAATACACCAAAATTATTTGATATATTAATCTTTAGAGTACAACTTTAATCCTTTGTCTTCTGCACATGAAAATAATACTTGACATTTGACTTTAGGATAAAATCTTCATGTTTTTCCTCTAACCACCATAGTGCTTCTACCTACCCTTTTGCATTCCATTCTTTTTCTAAGCTAACATTTTCTCTTCTTGCTTTGCAGGGTGCACTTAAGCTAGCAGACCCAAATCATTTTTCTTTTATGTACATCTACCTTATCCTATCACTTATTTCACCATTGACTCAGATTAAAATGTTGAGTCAATGTTATTTCTACCTAGCTACTGATTTACCAAGTTTAAACTGTTTGGTAAACCTTCATTCACTAATCTATTTAACAGAAATTTAAATGAGTTCAGTCATGATTAAACTATATGACCTGAACAAAATTTTGAACATTGTGGCATTCAAGAACAAGTTGCACACAATCCTTATTTGAAAATGGAATAAAAAATATAACTTATCAGTAGTGGAACTTGGACTGGCAACACTTTCAGTCTTATTTTCTATTTTTCTTTTGTGGGGTTCATATTTCCTTTTTTTTCTTATTTATTTTTCTAGCATACCCTCTTTTCATTTTCTTTTTTCTATTTTTTGGAAATCATTTGAATATTGAAAATTATGTGCAATATGAAATCAAAAATACATAATACTCAATCACCTTGAGATACTATAATTTATAGGACCCTTTTCATATTGATATGGATGCCTATAAAACATTAAATTGTCCTAACATTTTGACTCTTCTTTCTTTTGCATTCATATCCTAACTTAACATTTTAAAATTATTTTTGACTAATATTCTAACTTATCAAAACCAAATTATGTTACAACATGTCCAAAGAAGGCATCCACATAAATCCTCTGAAAGTCGAGGCTATTGTAAATCTACCCCATCCTTCATCATTGCACCAATTTCAGAGTTTGCAAGGGAAGGTCAATTTTCTTCGTTGCTTTGTCCCTAATTATGCTGAGCTTTCCAAGGGATTTACTCGCTTGCTTAAAAAGGGGATCCCATTCATTTGGGATGGAATTTCCCAACAATATTTCGATGCTCTAAAGAAAAAACTCATTAGTGCTCCTTTATTGCATCCCCTCAACTACCATCGCGATTATTTCTTGTACTTGGCCATGACTAACAATACCATTGCTATGGTGCTAGTCCAGGATGATGACGTCGGAAATGAACACATGGTTTATTATTTGAGTCAAAATTTTATTGCACTGAGTCTCAATATGCTCATGTTGAGAAACTTACCTTGGCATCATTCCATGTTGTCCAACGATTTCGCCATTATATTCTTCTACAGAAGAACACAGTGATTTCTGACTGCAACCCCATGGCTTATATTCTGAATCGTCAGTTGCTTGGGGGAAAATACTCTAAATGGATCATCATCCTGCAGGAGTTTGAATTTGATTTTACTACCACCAAATCAAAGAAGTCACTAGTTTTTTCCAAATTGATCTGTGCCCTTCCTTTTGCAACCACCTCCATTGAATTTACTAAGAAGATTCCCGATGAAACCTTGTTTCTTATCAGCACTCTAGACCCATGGTACCTAGACATTATTATTTATCTTCAGACCCAGACTTTCTGATCTAAGTTGTCTCGATCTGACTGATGCCACACCTGACATCAGTCCCAACCTTATCGAATTATTGGTGATATGTTGTACCGAGTCTGTGTTGATTTTGTTCTTTGCAGATGTATAAAACTTGAAGAGGAAGAGGCTGAATGATTCCTAAATGACTGCCACTCTGGGGCATGTGGCAGTCACATGTCAAGCTATTCCATTGCTCAGAAGATCATTCGCATCATTTATTTATGGCCTTTTATCTTCAAAGATTGTATCTTGGCAGTTTATAAGTGCCATGAATGTCAAATATATAACCGTAAACAACATGCCCTGTTAGCACCCTTGCACCCAGTTATTACTGTTGGCCAATTCGCTAAATGGGGCATATATTTCATGACCTGTAACCTTGGCTCAGTCGGGGGGCATGGCCATATCATCGTCGTCGTCAACTATTTAACTAAATGGGCTCAGGCGATGCCCACATATAATGTTGAAGGTAAAACTGCTGCTTAGTTCCTCTTCAACCATGTCATAGCCCATTTTGGCGTCCCTCAAGCCATTGTCATCGATCACATATCCAATTTTTGTTAGTACATGTTGACATAGCTTACTGCTCAGTTGGGTCTTCACCGTGACAACTCAACTCCTTACTACCCACAGGCCAATGTCCAAGATGAAGCGATTAATAAAGTCTTAATTACTATGCTTCAACGTACCATTGGGAAACATAAAAAGGATTTGCATCTCATGTTGTTTTTGGCTCTTTGGGCTTACCGAACCTTGGCTAAGACAGCCACTGGTTTCACTCCATTCTAGTTGGTATATGGTTTAGAGGCGACACTCCTTATCGAGTGTGAGATTCCTTCGTTAAAACTAGCTATCGAGCTACTCCCTGATACCTCACCTAAAGAGGAATGTTTACTTTATCTCGAGAGGCTTGATGAGACCCATCGTATTGCTGCGATGGTTATCAAAGCATAAAAAAAATGAGTTAAAGCTCATTATGATCAAACTATTTCTCCATGAGTTTTCACTGAAGGTGACTTGGTCTTGCTGTATGACCAAGCCAATGATAAGTTGGGAGCTGGGAAGTTCGAACCTATGTGGCATGGGCCATACATTGTTAAATGTGTTTTGCAAAAAGGTGCCTATGATTTGGTTGACTATAAAGGTAATACGTTAGCGGATCCCCGCAATGGGATTTATCTGAAAAAGTATTATGCGTGAGTTCCATGTAATTACTTTTGTATATTAGTGTGTGAATTCATTAGTGTGCATTTTGATTTTTTTGGTGTGATTGTTTGCTTTGCAGACATGTTTCCTCTGCTTATCTTGTGTTCCACTCGGTTCACAGATGCCGTCAAACCATTATTTTGGTTTTTCTCATGGTGCTTGTCATAGCACACATAACTTATGTTTCGTATCTTGGACACTCTTCACCCCTAATGGTGAGTTGATCAATTTAAAATGTATTTTCCTAGGACGAACAACTAATAATATTACCAAGTATAGTGAAGTTATTGAACTGTTATCAGAAGCAGTTTCTCTTGGAATTAGAAATTTGGTTCTTAAGTTAGATTCACAACTCGTTGTGTTACAACTAAATGGTCATTATTCAGTAAGAAATCCACAAATTGTGTGCATGTATCTACATGTTTGATTACTGGAAACAAATTTTGATTATATCACATATCAACACATTCCACGAAATTTGAATACATTAACAGATGCATTATAAAATTATGTTTTAGATAGACATTTGTGTCACTTATAAAAAATCCAAACACATCATCATGATATATGAACACATACGTAGACAATAGAAACATGCATATATATAAATATATATATATATATATATATATATATATATATATTTATATTTATATTTATATATATATATATATATATATATATATATATATATATATATAGAGAGAGAGAGAGAGAGAGAGAGAGAGAGAGAGAGAGAGTCTGTCAAAGTTTGTTATATCAAAATATCAAAAAATAGTGTTCTAAGACACATGGCTTTGAAAATCCTACAACAGTGCAAATAAACACGACTAGGAAAGGCTATTAGCCCACATGATGCTCATGATAGCATGAGACCGCTCTGATCACTCGGCCTAACAATGGACGTAGTCTCGTGGATACCCTACTGTATGCCTCTGGTACCACAACGGCATGTCATCTATGGTGGCATACTTTGGAATCCCCCGAGTAATCACTTCCAGGTTTCGCTCCATTTCTACTATAGGATCTGCTCCTTCTTTGTATGGAGCATCTTCCTCTATCTAGCATGCTACTTGTCGTGTTATTGGGGACATTCTGGGAGGTATTTTCGGTCCCACATCCGCAAAATTATCATAAGTAAACTCTCAAATATGCTTCAAAAATATAAAAATAAAAATCGTAAAACTTGCAAAATTCCAAAAAACAAGTTTTACTTGCATCGACCCACTGTGCGCCAAGTGGTAGAGGAAGATCTGGGTCTCCTTTGAAGTATGTGCCAGCGTAAGCATAGTCATCCACAATGATCAGTTGTTGGTGTAGCCAACCAAAGAACAACAAAGGGAAATGCATCTATTGACCTCCTTCCCCTAAAGGCATGATCTCACTTCATCTGAGTAACCTCGAGTCTCATCGATATGGATCATCCACCTCCACCCATTGGTATCGAAATAGGGGCACACACTCTAAAAAGAATGTGACCAATATTGATCCAAATCCAAACTTCTTCAAGCGTCCTAATTTACCCTTTGTTAGTTGTCTTTTCATGTTGACTAGCAGTCCTTCGCACTAGTTAAATATTGTTGGAGAAATATAATCCACTGCATATTGGAATTGTGATTTCGTTGCCTCATGAAACGCCTATGCCCTAGCTATATGGGCCATGGTGTGTAGAACCATCCTCAAGGGAATATTGTCGATGGTTGCTATCTTCACTTTCCTACTTACAGTTGTTGCTGCACCTGGGCAATGCCTTCTGATCAAAGTATTGGTTCTCTCTCCTTTAGTATGAGCTCCAAAGAGTTGGACCCTCTCCCCTCTTCTGGACAATCCAGTGATGAAGTAGATGTTAGCTACTTCTAGTTCCAGTTCTTGATCTCCAATGATGAATATCTCGCGATCAACATCCCATAATCTAATGAGATATTCTAGTAGCTCATTCTAAGCTCTGAGTCCCGAGGTTTGGAAGAACTTCAGTAATCTGTAGTCCCTCAAAGCATTAACACATTCATTGCTTTGGGAATCTTGGTGATATTCTGCCTTGTGGCCTCTTTCTTTCCATTCGATGGCCACAACTGTCGAAATCTTCGACAAACAATCCATAAACAACATTTAGAATCTTTTCAATGGAGTAAAATTAAAAAAAAAACAATTTAAAGAGAGTATTTCTCATTTTATTTTACGCTTTGCGCCCTCCATGACTGTTTGAATTATTTTTGCGCTGGTAGCGCGAGGTTTCTTTGGATTGTGGGGTGATCAACGTGAATCTGATGATCATACTCACTTTGATTTCCCTCGATAATAAAAATGAAAATCCTCCTCTTAAGCAGATAAAACTCATATGAAATGACATGTAAGAGGTATGAAAATCAAGACTAAGGAATGAGATCTTACCTACAGTTGACGGTTTGTGAAATGGTGCCCCGATTCTCCCACACCACTTGCCTAAAGAATCAATAAAAATAGGGTAAAATGCACTCCCCAAATTATTGCAAGTGAAATGGTAAAATGTTTTTTTACTTTTTTTTTTCTATTTATAAGTGTTTAAACACATTTTTATCAACATTTTATTATTTTTCTCAATATTAGTGATGTGTGGTTGTCTTTGTGTAGTTACTAGATCTTTTGGTGGTAACGGTGATCATTTTTTACCGATTCAATGACTTTTTATTTTATCTCTTTTTCAGATTCGTTGAAAATAAATGAAAAAGGAACCTCCCTTAGAGTCATATTTAAGTTCTTTTCTGACTCTTGAAATATGAAAATATCATCAAGTACTTGTCTTTTCGAGCTCTTTAAATTAAATTAATTAACGTTGTCTCAGTATACATTTACCCCTTTTTCGGGCTGGGATTGACTATTTACGAAAAATGAACACCTTGGTCGACATGGTCAAGAGGTTCTCTCGAATATTTTTTTCTACCTTTTTGAGTTCGAGAGACAAATTATGAAAAGGGACCTGATGGAGTTTTATTTTTTGTCTCTTTGTCAAACTCTCTAAATATGAAAAAGACACCAAGTTACTCTTCCATTAGACTCGTAAAACATTAAACATGAAAGGCTTGTCACCAAGACATGACCGAGTTTCTCCTTCCTATGACTCGTAAAAATTACTAGGATGGATTCATTCAAAGAATGAACTTGTACGACAAGCATACGCTATTACCTTCAAGATTGTGATTAAAATTAATTGGGGTACTTGCTAGAAATAGTGGGGAAAATTGAAAGTGAAACATTTTTTGTATAGGCAACACATCTCTCTTGAACATGACACTCATTTGTTTCTCATGTCGTGTTTGGGATATCCTCACTCAGTCACTTGTCCTTCCTGGTTTGGGTGATCCATTTTGCCTCTCATTTGACTATTCCACTTTGTCATCCTGACCCTTGGTCCTATGTTGAGTCAAATGCTACCACACTCGGGAGTCGTGTCACTGATATGTTCAGGAGAAGTCCTATCTGCAGTGTATTACCTATACATTGTCAACCCTTTTGCCATAGTCTTGGATCATACTCATTTATTCCACTTTATTCCTTATTTCATGTTAATGATTAGGGAATCATTATGACCCTCCCTCGATGGGTCACTTCGTGTCAACTTCAGCTCATTATCCAAGAAGATGACTTAGAAACCCCATTTTAGTACCTTAGAGCTTGCATGCCCTAATGGAAATTTCTTCACATTTGACGATAGGTTTTCATCATTGGCCTTCAATTGGATGATTCCATGAGTTCTCGACTTTAGCTTCCTTTTCACATTCACAGATTGTACTGTCGTACCTTGAGGGCCATTGTCATTATTGGTGGTTTCTCTCGTGACTGTTAATGGTCCACATTATTGGTCAGTAATCAAGTGGTTTTCTATCATGTTCGCCTTCAACACATTCATTCACATGTTAGAATTCGTACTTTCATCAGGTTGGGATGGAGCGTAAGACCCTGAGTTTTGTCTGATATAACTCAGGCTGCGTGGAGTTATGTATTATTCATGATTGCATACATGTTTCCTCTATACGGATGTCTGTGACCATGCCATGTGACCTTATATCTATGATGATGATGATCCTTCTATGTTGGGTGGCTACGTCCATACCTTGGATCTTAGACTTCCAAATGATCTTTTTCATTTGGATGGCTGCGCCCATACCGTGGATCTTTTCACACGGTCCTTTATATCCGAATGGTTGCGTCCATACCATGGATTCATATTTTGATATATATGACAAAGATATCATATATGAATATGAATATGTGTCCTCGATTTGTAGGACTCTTGGTGGTGTTTGTTCTCGTCCTTGCAAAAGCTCTTAAATCATCTTAGCCATCACTCCTTGTTCTGCCTTCTTGTTTTAGGGGGCATCTGTTACACAATATTTTGTTTCACCCCACACACTTCCCTGTAGTGTACCCATCTTGATATTCAATCCAGATCCTCCATGAAGAACTAATCAAAACATGCCTTGAGCCTTCCCTGAAGAAGTGAGCTCAAAACCATAATTTTAGGGTCATTGCAAATGTGACACTGAATAATTGTGTTGATGGCAGGTTGCACCATACTAGCCTCGCACTGCCAGCGTGGTTTTTACCTGGATACTCGCGTTGATCCCTAAAAGGAAAGTTTTCCCAAAGTGGAGGAGAAGCTTCGTGATATAGAGGCTTCTAGAACTACGAGTTGGATGATGCTCATTGTGGATGTGATCGAATTACCCCAATATTACCCTTTGATCTTATCCCTATGAGATTCTTCCTAGAGATGAGGAACTTCCCCTATCTTTGGTGAGATCCTAACTCCCTCTTCTTGCCTATAAATTCATCCCCCTCCATTCCCAAATGGATGGTCTCTGATTATTTTCACCCTTAAGCTAAGATAGTGCCTACATGCTATTCATTTTGGCTTGGAGAATAAGTGCTTGGAGAGCTTGAGCTTGGACTTGGAAATTCAATCAAGGAGGGATTACTAACATCAAGGCATAGGTTGTATGCTTCCTCTTTTATTTATTAATATATACAACTACTGGTTCACTTTCCATAAATGCTTGTGTCAATGCATCATTTATCTTAATTCTCCTTGATCTGTTAAGTGGATTACATTCGATTATGCTTGTTGCACTTTTATGATTTGTTGTGTATTTGGCCTCTTGTGTAGGTATTCAGACGTTGTGAGTAGTAAGGGCTGAGCCTGAGGAGAAAGTGATCATGATATTCAACAAAGGAGTGCATTATAGCATCATAAAGAGGTAGGTCTTCTTCCTCTTCTCTCATTTTGATTGTAATTTAGGAAAGTGTCTTGTAGATTGCCTCGTTTGTTGCTAGACCCACTCATTAGGCTAGAGGGATCGTCTCTGTCTACAAAGAGTATTTACCTAGAAAACACTTAGTACAATCACTTAGCCAAACTCATTCTTCAATTAGCAATCACTTCTAAGCAAAATTAATATTCCAATGAAAAATAGAAATTGTAGACATAACAATAAATCCAATATACAATAGAAGACAGTTAAGAGCAATGAAAAGAGACACAAGATTTTCTCAAAGACTAAGGAAAACCCCCACAAGGGGAAAAACCATTTCAAATTCTTATTCTATTAGATTGACATCAAATGTTTAGCAGAGAGATACAATAATCCAATTCAAAAATAATGAGTCAACGGTCAACAACTTTGACTATTCAAAAATTCAACAACCAATATCCATTATGTTAGTATCCTATAGTCATAGTAGTTAGAAATAATTTGTCTTTCAATTTTTTTCAAAAGTATAAAGGTGTGGCTATGATCTTGTGGAAGATCAAGCTTTAGGTCTTAGGTTGGAATAAAATTTTTATTATTCATTGTAAATATGTCAAAGTGTGTCAAGAGTCACAAAAATGGTCTTTTATATCCCAAGAGGTCGGGTTAAGTAGGTCTAGGGTCAAGTTACATCAAGAAAACATAAGCAAGATTGTGCTTCCATGCTTTGTCATCATGGGAATATATTTGTAGGTGTCTTGAGTCAGTTAAAATTTTAAATCATGATTAGTAATGACATCAACAACAATAAAACGGTCAAGAGGTTGATGTTGTGTTTTTTCCAAGTGATACACTTTTGGTTATTCAAGTTCAAATTGTAATTATCACCCATCAAGTTCGCTCTCATCCACATTAGGAGATTAATTCCATGGTTATTTTCACATAATATCTCACAAATCTACATTTTTCCATCAAAAGCTCATTATGTGGTCATTTGAGGTCACTGTGCAAAGGAGGCAAGGGAGGCACTGTGCTTTCTTACAGGCACTGCACTTTTGGTTGTAGGTGGAGGTTTGAGAGATAAAATATTTTCATAATGAAATAAGGTTTCTAAGTAGGAATTTGATGATGTACAAGACATTTCACATGTGTAACAATCATCAAGCAACTCAGGGAGTGACCAGAGCTACATCAACCATGGATTCGCTGCGCTTCTCTGCTGTGATTTTACCAAAGCATCAAATTTTGATGAGGAATTAGGGTTTTTGGCACTTTTGTCCATGTAGGAGGTTTTTCTGAATATTTGGATCAGCTCCAAATCATTTTTCTCAGTTGGAAGATCAAGTGTTTGGTCAAGTCATGAAGGTGGAGGTTCACTGTGCTTCTGCTACAAGAAGAAAGTTTTGGGTTTTAAGGTTTGTGTTTGGCGTAGAAGTTTTCTCATGGGTTTTTCATGTTGTATGGACCATTCCATGCCATCCCAGTACCCTCAACATGTCAAATGATGGCCGAAGATAGTATAATATTGGAGCGTTGCACTTTCACATAGCCATCATATTTTCACCATATCTCTTAAACCCTGTACTTATTTGCCATGAAGTTTTATAGTAGATGCATTGGGGTGAGATGAATAATCTCACTTAATTTCAAGTAAAAATGCTTCACAATTTTCGAGAAATGAGCCATCATCATCTACATCCATTTTTTAATTTTCTCGAGATCCTTTTGTCGGATTTGGCTCAATTTTTTTTGTAGAGAAGGGTTTTAATAATATTAACTTGTTTTCAAAACATCATCTCAATCAGACTTATATTTTAGGATATATTAAAAAATATCAGTCAGTGTGCTTTTATGTTGCGTTTTTGCTGAACTAGGAGGTTCCTGACTCCATTGATGCGCTTTCACAATGTCAACCTTTTAACCGAGTTTTTCATGTCAAAATATCTTGTAATTTATTTTTAAGATCATTGTAAATATTATGAAGCATCCTAGGTCTCATAGGCTCGATTTGGACTGAAAACTTAATGTAATATGCTTGGAAAAATATTTGGTCAAACAGTCCCTAGTTTTTAGAAATTGGTTCTATTTTCATTGCATAAGTTAGAAACATAAATCACCATGAGGAACTCGGTTCCTAGATGTGGGAACAAACTTGTATTATCCTATTTTTGATGTTATTTTAATTAATAAAAGGGTTGGTTGATCAAGTTTAGGAGAAGGGACATTGTGTAATACACTTATTTTGATATATTTTACAGTGAATGAAGATAAAGGTGGAATTTACAGGGATTCTTGTGTTAGCTTTATTTGGAGATGTGATTTCTTTCTTTGTAATTTATCTTCTATAAAAATCATGTTTTGAAATGCATCCTCTTGTTTAGTTAAACAAAGATATTGACTCAAAATTCACTCCAAATAGTTCTTTGTTTTAGTTTGCTAGACATCTATGTTTTATGCTAAAATGATAGTTAGAATTAATCTTTGTGTTTGACGTTATGTTTGTCATTTTTAAGTTGTCTTCCACTCACCCTCCTATGATGAATTTAGACTTAAAAACTCCAAAGTGACTACCTACTTTTCCCCTGCAGAAGCTCCTCTTTCTCCTCACTTTCTCACTAGAAACATAATTAAGTAGAAATGACTCCATGCCCAATGGATTTGTCTCCTTTCCTACCTACAAATATTTGAAAATTTATACCCTATTGAGCACCATAACTATCCTAACATCTGAGTAATTGAACATTCTAGACAGAGAGAGCCCTCTCTAAAGCTAGAAGGGTTAGATTCTAGATTACAAGTGGTTTTGTGGTTACCTATGATTTTCTCTCCTTATTGTAGGGAAATTACAGAGAGCTAACACAGTCAACAAGTAAAATACAAAATTTTTGTCAAAGTCAACAACATTCAGTGAAAATCAAGATGCCTTAACTAGTCCTCAAGTCAATGGTTAAACATTGTCCAAATTAACCCCGTCAAAGGTCAAAATACTCGGCCTCCTTTTCTGGTTAAAGTCAAGTAAAAATAGTCCCTTATTCTTCCCTTCGCACGTGTGAGATCGACCGCCTTGCTTCAGACCTATATGAACCAATCCCAAGAGAGAGAGAGAGAGAGAGAGAGAGAGTATGTGTTGATGTGATGTTCAAATGAGGTTGCCTTGACTTGTATTTATATGCTTCTTTGGAGACCCAATTATGACTTGTATGTTAATTTGGTAGCTCAGTGACAAATTTGAATCATTGGACTAGATTCCTATTTCTGAGAGTACCGAAATTGAATTTTAAATCTTTGGGTTCAGATAAGGGAAAGTGTTTTTTTCAAGTGAAGCCCACAATGTCACATTTGATCAAGTCGACCTAGAGGATAAATTGCCCCTCCTCCAACTCCTATAAATACAATTCAAGGAGCATCATTTGGACACCATCATCACATCATCTCATCATCTCTATTTAGGTTTGATACATCTAAAAAGTGCAGGGTTTCTCTCACACGAGCAAAGGAGGAGGACAAAAGTACATGTGGTCGAAATTTAAATTCTACTACAACTTTGACCAGCATTGGCCAACGTTGAATTTGAATTTTGGAGGTGATTTTGAGTTCAATATTTTGGTCATATTGTTTTTGGGAAATCCGTATCTTTTGGCACAAAAACTAAGACATTTGAAGGAGTTTGACTTGGGTTGACCGTAGGAAAATTTTCATACTTGATTGCAGAATTTTCACTTTCCTTTGAGGGAGTTTGACTGGATATTTTTTAATTGTTTTTTGCTCTAGTTGACCAACATTTGAGGCTGAAATCTTTGACCTTTGGCCGAATTTGATTGGGGAAATTTGACTGCAGATTTATGGACTGGTTAAGGAACGTTGACTATAGTTGATTGTTGACCATAATTGCAGATTATGACAGTTGGACAAATTTGAATTTTCTTCATTAGAATTTAGATCTTGGATATTTGATTTGTTGATAATTCAAAAATTGACTATTTTTATGGATTTTGGTTCATTGTACTCTCTGCTGAACATTTAAAGACAATCTAATAGAAGAATAATTTCAAAGGGTTTTCCCCCTTGTAGGGTTTTTCCTCGGTCTTTGACCAAATCGATGTATCTTGTTGATGTGTTGATTGTCTCTTATTTCCATTTCATTTACTATTCTATCTTCAATTATTGTTGTTTATTGGAAGAATTAATTTTTACTGAAAAATGTAGCTTATTGAGGAAGTGAATTGGACTAAAGTGATTGAAATAACATAGAGCAATGAAAAATTTGTTGAGAAATCTAGGGAATCATGTATTTAACTTGATTTATCTTCTATTATGACATTATCTTATGATGTTTCACTTGTTATATCTTCTTTCATTTTTTTATGTTCTTATCATTAAGACTAATGCCAATCCATGAAGATCACAGAAAAGAGAACACAACATATAGGCACACAGCTAAGGAAAACCCAGTCAAGAATTGTTCATTCAGTAGATTCAAATCATAGTGAGAAAACCAAGACTCTTGACACCTAGACCAAGAAACGACATTCCATCCATCAAGTCATACTAACACACATCTTCTGGTCCATTTCTTCATGTGTAAATGATGCGTAGCTCAACTTGGCTTTCTTATACTTCGATCCTACAATAGTAGTCATCTTAATCTTTAGTTTTGTAGCTGCATGAAGTATTAGACTTGTCATGTCATGGAACCTCCATCCTATAGTCATATATATAAGTCTCAGTTAAATATTTTCGGTCCTCAAGCTTTAGTCATGTAGTCTTTTATAGTCTCAATCCTTTATTTGGATAAGGTCTTGTTATTGTAATTAGATAGAGTCTCAGTCCTCATGAAGACACAATTCTCATACTTCGTGTTAGGGTCCTATAATTTATAGGATCTCAAGGTGATTAAGCATTTCACAGTTTGCAGGTTTCAAATTGTTCATAGATTTCAATTTTCAATTGATTTCATAAAAAAAAGAGGAAAAAGAAATGAAAAGAGGGTATAAAAAAAAGAGAAAAATAAAAAGAAAACCCTAAAGATTGTTCAAATCATACAGTTTAAGCATGATTGAACAAATTTCAATTTATGTTGATAGGTTAGAAAATAAAGAGTTTCCAAACAGTTAAATCTTGGCAAATCAGTAGCTAGGTAGAAATGGAATTTGGTCCAACTATTTAATTTGGACCAAAGAGGAGAAATAAGTGATATAGTAGGTTAGATCTTAAAAGAAAAGAGATGAAAAGAAAAAAATAATGAAAGGGTTTGCAAGTCTAAATGCACCCTATAAATGGAAAAGAACAAAAAATGCTAGGATAGAGAATAAGGGTAGGTAGAATCAGAGAATAAAGAAGGGGTATCAAAGGACCTTCTTAAAAAATTGGAAGACATTTCCTAAGGTTCAAAGAAAATTTAATCTTTCTAAGGTTGGATAGCAAAATTTGTAAGGAAAAGGGGCTTATGACACATTAATAATCATCCCCCCCCTTTTAAACCTTATTTATTTTCCCTTTCATATTCCTATAGTCCGCCCCCATTCATAACCCGACCCCACCACGCACTCACCTGTCACGTCATTGTTAACCAACCCACCATATTTCCCCTCATCTCTGCTCACTCCGCCCGATTGAATGGCCACATATTTTTTTGGCCCCCCCTCACCATCCAAAAGTTAATCCTGGGGGTGGGTCCGAAGTCAATGGTTTTCACTCCCCTACGTGTCATTCTCTCATGAGTTCACACCCCCCCTCTCATACCGCCTACCACTCTGCAGACCCCTCAAAAAGTTGTATCCGATATCGTCCAAACCACTCACCCAAGCGACCGTTGAACACTCACCACCTCACCGCGCCAAACCGTCCCATCCATCCAATCATTCCCATTCTTGTCGTTGAGCCATAAATGAGGTCAGGCCATTAGCCAACGAACCCGCGCCAAATTAAGCCAATCCAATGGCCTGATTTCAAATCATAAAACCACCAAATTCACACCGAGTTCAAACTTTAAATGTTATTGTTCACTTGCAGGTGCTTCCTCCCACTCCATTCATCTATTGCAGAGAACGCAAAGCAGAGCAAGAGAACAACAACACAATCTAGGATTACTAATTTTCAAGCAGTGATCATCAATTCCTATTCTTGAATCCCATTTCTATTCAAATCCCTTTCTTTCTCCCTCACTAAAAATCCCACTTCTTTCATCCTTTTCTATTACAGAGTAGACAACAATGGCACCTAAGTAGAAAGAACTAGAAATATTCAACCCAATGGTGCACCCACCACTGGATTTAGATCATTTACCATTGGCTGATAGGGATTTCAAGATCCATGAAACCCTCTCAGAATTTGATCTGTTTAATATATATTGCTGGTGGGAGGACAAATTCATGGAGGAAATGGATGACATAGGCCTGTGGGACACCAACCTGCCTTTCTATATCTTCCCTAAAACACAGAGTTGTCTAGAACTGATTAGGAAGTGCCATTCATGTTACAACCCACAACAAAGGGCAGTGATGGCCCCAACAGGACATATTTTATTCACAATTGATGCTCAATCAATCATGCAAATGATGCAGGCCCTAGTTATTGAAGGAGCTGTTCCTTTTTCACATGAAGTTTTGATTGAACGTACCAAAAGCTTGATTTCTCCAAAAGAGCTAAAACATTAGAGCTTTTCATGGCTGAGAACACACCTCTGGCAGGCAAAAACCCTCCTTATTCCTCCTCTATTTTCCCTGACAGAAACATACATATTGCCTCAGTTCTTTCCTACCTACTTGGTTATTATTCTGATCAATGGCTTGAAGAAAACATTGTATCTTTCTTATCTATCCTCTCCACTAAATTCAAGCCCTCAATCATTTTCAACTTCAGCCAGTTTCTAGCAGATGTAATTCATGAAAAACTTGTCAACTTTTTCACAGAAGAAGTTTTTCATTATTCCTCAGTGTTGGTTTACATGTTTGTGTATTTTCAAGCAGACAGGTTTCAGTTTTCATTGAGAAAAATGAATGATGAAGGTGAGCCTCAATCAATGATATTTTGGAAAACCTTGGTTATGAAAGATCAAAAGGATTTCAACTACAAGACATTTGTGGAAATGTTTGTACACCCAACAATGAGCCTCCTCAGTGGCACTGTAGAACCAAGGATGTAGAAATTCCCACTGTAGATCACCAGATAATGAAATATACTAAAGCAAAATACTTGATCTACTTCTACAAACAAACTTGCGAAAGCTTAATCGATTATGAGCAATATCAAATAGAACACATATAACAGAGAATGAGAAATCAATCACACATGAACACAGAAGAATACTCTGGGGAAAGCCTCAGCTAAAAACCATGATCTTTGTATTATCATACAAGTGGAAATATGTCTGGATTACACAAAGCTTTAGCTCACAAGCTATCCAGCTCTCAATACAATCCCTCAATACAACTCATAGACTGAATAGACACAACATATGCCTTCCTCCAATCCTCCAAGCCTCCTATTTCCTTATGCAGTTTCTCCTGGGGTCCAATACTGCCACCTGTGTGAATTGGCCTCATCACACACTCATCAAACTCAGAAGTAATTGTGCAATCTCCAAGGAATGAATTCCTTCTGCATGCAAGAGATATCCTCAATGGAATATTCCTGCAATTGATAGTACACTATCCCATCATCTGATCTCAACTGGGTCTCTGACTGAACTGACATGCATGAGTTATTTATGAGAGAATATTCAATTATCTAAAGTGCATCAGTTACATGCATGCATGCATTAACTAACTAAACTCACAATCAGTTCCACAAACTTTTGGAACTAATCTAATTGGACTTAACTCAATTAACTGAGCTAACTAATTACAACTCAAAGTACAACTCATCTTGATCTCCTTAATCAAGGGATAAATTCCTTAATCAAAGGGATAACTATTGCATGTCTTCGCATAGACTTCATGTTTTATTTTATCCAACTAATTAACTCAAGATGAATTAATTAATTATTTTACGAACAGCTGCTAAGATCAAATTTGAATTTCAATTCTCAATTTTAGTTCAGGGACTAACTAAAATTGGAATGTATCCTGAAATGCTATTTATAGCAGTGCTATTTTTAGCACTTCTATTTTTAGCATTTCTTGTTGCTATTTTCAACAAAGGATAAGTGAAGACATAAAAATAATTATGCAACTTTCTAATCAAGCCAGAACTGGTGATTGGTACTTGTACCAAAAATACACTAAAATAAGAGTGTATGGCTATGAATTGGCCCCCTACAAGCTGCCAAAGTTCCTCCCCATGAGGATCTTTGCATTAGAGTATATTAGACAGATGATTAGTGTAGACAAGATGCATTTTGTAGCAGCCAAGAAGAAATCCCAATTCAGGATCAAGTCCCAAATTGGTCCCTTCATTTGCAATAGCAGAGCTGCCATAGATTCACTTGGTCTTATGACCCTTGGGGTATTATTTCTAAGAAGAGGGTGGAAAATAAATCCATGACCTACATCCACACTCAAAGACTTGAAATCGAAAAATACATGAATCAAATAGAGTGGATGCCAGATACATTACAAGAGGCCGAGGAGCAGGTAATCTCCTCATCCAGTGCATAAACCCCAAGGCCACAGGAGAAACAAACTACTGAAGAAAGGTCTGAAAAGGGAAAAGAGCCAGAGCAAGGAATAACAAGGAAGAGATCCAGAGAAGAGCAGTCACCAGGAACTGATATTTCCATAAAAGAGTTCAGATTGAAGTACAGAAAGAAAGCCAAAAAACAACACATGGATATAGATAAAGGATCACCACCACAGACAGTGATCAAAATAATTGATATTCTAGATTCTTTACCAGCTGGAGGAAAATCATTTCCTTCTACTCCTACTTCAGAAACACAAAAAACTCTTCAAGTGTCCTCATCTACAAAGGTGACTAAAGAAGAAGAAGAAACTGTATTTGATACCTTCAGGGAAATCAAAATTAGGAATGAAATGCTCAAGAAGAGAACTTATGCTCAGTTTTGGAAGCAGAGTGCAACTGCACAAGGCAGACTTCTCTCTGCCTTTGACTCAGAGAAGGGCAAGATGCATATGGCATTTTTGGAGGCACAAACATCAGAGCCTAAAACTCCAGCAAACTACAAGCATACTTCATTTGAGTTTGATGTCAAAAATGTGCATCCAATTGATCAGCTGGAGATGCACAAGCAAACAGGTGAAATGATTTCATCTACTTTGACCAGCACTTCCATGAACTTGTTTAAAATGCAGGTAGCCCTTTCAAATGCTCAGTCTCAGTTGAAGATGGAGAAAATTTCATCATTATCAAAGGACACCAAGATTAAGTCTTTGGAAGACTTAATAATAAAAATTGGGTATGACCCCTCAGATACCAAGGTAGCTGAAGAAGTGATAAAGAAGAAAGAGCTAGACATCACAACTCTGAAGAAGCAACTCAAGCTGCCTACTACACATGACCCACTTACCAAGGAAATAGAGGAAACAGAGAGCATAAAAGCTGACATGATGAAACTTATAGTAGAGCAGTCCATCCAAATCAAACAGATGGAGACAGAGATGGAAAATATGGTGCAGGAAAAAGAAAAAGCAACACAGATGGCTATCACCACAATGGAGACCCTTCCTCTAACGGCCCTCCCCATAACTACTCTAGCAGGTACAACAACAGGAGCAGGAAGCAGTACAGAACAGTTGGAAAGATCTATGGAGGGAATGAATCTGCAAAATGAAGAAATTAAAAGGTTGGAATCCCAAGTTAGTGTGCTACAAGATCAGATTAAAAGGGCTGAAGACAACCACTTGGTAGAGATGTAGAGAACAAAGGCATTGATTGAGAAGCTTCAGAAGTCAGAAAAAGAATCCTCCATTTGGAATACTCTAGGGAGGGTTAAGGAAATCATTTGGCACAATATCATAGATCGGATGAATGAAATTTGGCCTAGCATCCAAATTATTTTTGAGCAGAAAGAGTTTCTAGAAAAAGCCAAAGAAGCCATTTCAGCCACCAACACAGACTCAGTTAGGATATATGCTAGCGAAAACAAACAGAATTATCAAGTTCCTGAATGCAAGAAACAAATATGAGCTGGAAGACTTGGGAGTGGCAGACAAGACAAAGACCATACTACAAGTCAAGAAGGTGCTGACAAAGAAGAGTTTAAATGTGCAGCTAAAGGAAAAGTGCCAAGTTTTAGAATTGACAGTAAACAAGTTTTTTAACAGAATGCAACCTCTACATCAAAAGGGTCTTCCCTCTCTATTTGTTATAAATGAAAAACTCATGGACAGAGGGGATTATGTCAAGAAGCTTCAAGGCATAGCCACAGATGCTGCAAATCTGTCAAACATCAAAGGCAGCATAACAGGAAAAGCTTTACTAGAAGCAATCAACAATCAGATTTACATTCAACATGAGCTGAAGCATGTATTTTTGGTCAAGCCATCATTTTCCAAATACACTGATGCTAATGAGGTGTACCGAAGGTTAATCAAAATTAAGATCCCTGAAGGGGAAGCGTGGAGTGACTTATGTGACTACTAGGAAGAACGAGACAAGGATGACTAGAGTAGTCATACAGGTTTGAGTCAGCACCAGCCACGTCAGCAAAACCACTCCAGTCTAACTAACACTTCAGGCAACAACATTCCAGAAAAGGAGGGACACCTGTCCCAGTTTTCTCAGCATGGCTACTCTTTAGCTACATTAGTCAATTTTTCCTTCATTGTAATAAATAATAGATTGCCAAGTGTACAAGGAAAATTGTTGTAGTTTTTGTTTAAATACTCCATGCATTGGGAGTATTAGGGGTTGGACCCTAGTCATTTGAACTATTTTTTCTATTTGGAGCATTGTAATTTCGAGCTGGAGCATCAATAAAAGGACAGTTTACATAATACTTTATCTGTTTTGACCTGGTGATGTTTTTCTCTCTATTTTTAATGTATTCCTTTTTACTTATCCATGCATTTTCATTTCTCATTGTAAAACATAAATTATAGTTTAAGATATGTTGTTGAAGCACCTTACTGCTATCTGTATTTACAATCTTTGTGTTTTCTTTTGAAGTACGATTACAAAATACTTAAATGCTTTGTAATCCTAATTGATATCATTATTTGTCATTCCATTTATCATTCTGCTTTAAATATCTAGTGAGGACAATTAGCTTGCCCTGTAAACGCTCTGTAAAATTGATGTTACCACCTAGCCTGTGACTCCATTGCCCAATGGAAAATGTTTAAAAATGATCTTTCTCCAACCAAATGAACAAACAAACAAACAATATTTTTATTCTTTATATCTAGCCTAAAATATTCCAACACTAAAAACAAAGTTAAAACATAATTGTATAGAGAGAGCCCTCTCTGAGTCTAGGAAGGCTAGGTCCTGCACTCATAAGTGGTTTGATGTATATTTTGTGACTTTTGTCTTGCCAATCTTCAAAATCACAGAATGATAACACTTCGTTCTATAGTTACCTCTTGTAGCCTCGAGCTTGTAGTCGTAATTCAGTCTTATAATGAAGTGATACCTCAATCAATCCTTTTTTTATCTATAGATGATCCGAAATATATTATTAGCCCAAAGTTTTCTTGTTTGCAATGCTATTTTCGTCGTTGTTCTGTAATCATCCGAGTTACTTGACTTGTTCTCAATTTTGTCAGGTTCAATAGGCTATATATAGTTTTTTTTATCTTTATTTGAGGCCGACATGAATAATTTGAGGAGACGACTTGCAAGGAGACCAAGGCTAACTTGATGGAGGAGAGGTAGGACTTTAATTTGAAACTCAAATATTTTTCTATCATGTTCCCAAGAAGGGTTTCTTACATCAAACTTTGACTTTGAGTCAACAAAAAAATCCTAGAAGCCTACAATGGAGGCTTGACCTATGACCATTGACCTAAGCATGAAATCCATGCTTTATTAAGTCAAATTAATAATAATAAAAATTTCTTTTGAAGAATATATTACATATTGAATCAAGTACAATTATGAAGACTGGCACTAGTTACATTTTTCAACAAAATTAACATGGTATCAGAGCTAAGGTGAAGGACAAGCCCAAAGGATACAAGAGCTAGAGAAATAATCTTTGGAAAAGGTTAAGGAGCATATCTAATCAAGTCAAGATGTCTACCACTTACTTCAAGGAAAATGAGAAGTTGGGTAACTCATATAACTTTGCTACTTGGAAGATCAAGTTGGAAATCATATCAGATGAAAATGATGTCTTGGAGTAAATTGAAGGAAAAGTTCCTAAGCCTCCATAAAATGATCCCACTATTGCCAAGAATAAGTACAAGAAAGGTGAGTTAAAATAAAAGAAAATGATAGTTAATGGTTTATCATTTACTTGCCTATGTTGGAAATTTCAAGAAGTCTAAGGATATGTAATATAAGCTGTCTGGTGTATGAATTCAACAATTCAAATGAAATCATCTCCTTGAAAGATCAACTCAAACATATGAAAATGAACAAACGAGAATCGGTGCAATCCTATATTATGAGGCTATATAATATCAAAGATTAATTTCAAAGAGTTGGGGAAACTGTACCTGACAGGGAGTTGGTGTTGGTAACTCTTAAAGGTCTCCCTCCTATTTGGGAAGCCTTCATTACCACCATAAGAAATAACAACAATTTCCCATCATTTGTTGAGATCATTGGGAAACTCACTCAAGAAGAATCCAAGACGATCTTAAGAGGCATGATACAAAATCATGAAGAAGGAGAGCATGCTACTTTCATCGCTCATAACAAGAAAAAGAAAGGAAAAGGAGGTTCTTCAAGTTCAAGAAATCTCGCTCCCCAAAATTCAAATAGGAGGAATGGAAAAGACAAGGAATCGTTGCACATTTAATGCTACAATTATCACAAGAAGGGTCACTGTGCTCAAGATTGCCCTAAGAAGAATAATGCTCCAAGATACAACATTATACGCAATAATAGTAGGTTCGATAATTAAAGAGGGAGAGATAATCAAAGGAATGATTGTAATGGAAGAGACGGAAGAAGAAGAAGAGATGATATAAATTACCGCGAAGATGATCAAAACCCTCAAAAGAAGTCAAGAGATTCCAAGTATGAAAGTAATGCATGTACTAGCCAAACTTAATATATCCTTATTTCTGCACTTTCTAGTTCCTCTCCCCTGGATACTGGGGATAGTTGGTTGGTTGATAGTGGAGCCTCTCATCATTTCTCTGGGTATAAGGAGGTTCTATTTAATTTCGTAGAGAGGGAGTCAAGTTTGAAGATTATTCTTAGAGACAACTCCACTCACCATGTTAAGGGCTTGGTTATGTTAAATTTCATTTGGACTTTGGGCAATCTATTTTTCTTCATGATGTGATGTATGTGTCGTGATTGAAGGATAATTTGGTATCTATATCTTATTTGGAGGACAAAGGAATAAGATTTGCTTTTATCAAAGGAAAAGTAATTACTTGACATGTGGGATCGCCTATGAGAGATGATTTCACGTTAGGATCTAGATTTTAAGGACTCTATAGACTCACTGGAAAACCCCTTCTAGGAATGGTTTATGATACTAATCATCAACGCAAGTTGTGGCACCGAATATTGGATCATCTCCACTATGATTCTCTTCCTAAATTGAAGAAGTTGGTCTCTGGTATTCCTGATGTTCAAGCCCAACATGATGGATTATGTCTAGGATGTTCCAATGGAAAGAAGTCAAGGGGACCATTCCCCTCTAGCTAGAATAAGATGAATGACATCCTCCAACTCATTCATTCTGACATATGTGGACCAATTCCCACACATTATCTTTTTGGCCATCTCTAATACATAACCTTCATCGATGATTTCTCAAGGAAGACATGGATATATTACTTGAAGCATAAGGATGTGACCCTTGATGTGTTCAAAGAATTCAAGGCTTTGATCGAAAATCAAATAGGGAAGAAAATTAAGATCTTCAAGTGTGACAACAGTGGACAATACATTTCAAATGAGTTCATAGATTTTTGCAAGAAGGGAGGTATCAAGAAGGATACTATTGTGCCCTATAATCTCAAACAAAATGGAGTGGCTAAGAGAAATAATAGGTCTATTGTGGAAGTTTCCTGAGCCATTCTCCATGATCAAAAGTTGTTGAGTTTCCTTTTGGGTGAAGCAACGAATACAACAATATCTGTTTAAAATAGGGTTTCTCATCAGAATTGGGTAATAAGACTCCCACAAAAGTATTCATAAGTGTCAAGCTTGACATTCATCATCTATGGATATTTGGTTTCCCTATATATTTCCATGTGTTGAAAAACAAAAGAAACATGCTGGAAGCCACTAGAAGAAAATGTTCATTTATTGGGTATTATTAAGATTCAAAAGCAATTAGAATACATATTTCTAGTCAAAGGTAGAAATTAGCATGGATGTAACATTCGATGAAGATGTTTCCCTTGGAAAAGCAAGGGACCTTCCTCTGCCTCCTCCTCTTGAGAAGGAAAGTGATGATATGGATATTCTAGAAGGTCCTTTTGTGCCAGAATCTGAGAGAGACATTGTTGATGATCCCATGGAGCCCATGGACCCCTTGGATCCTCCTCCATGTGATCCCCTTGCTAGGAAGAGACCACTTTGGCTTCATGACACATTATAGGATGTCGAGAGACACATTCCCACCAGAGGGATTTTTAGAGAAAGTAAAAATTTGTGCAGATACCAGGGATACATTGTAGCGATTAGTAATGTGATTCAATTTGAGCATCACACATTTATATAAGTCGTTAAATAAAAAGTCTAGAAGAATTCCATGGTCGAAGAATACAAATAAATTATGAAGAATGATGTATGGGATGTCGTTCCAAGATGAAAGGGGAAATTAATGGTGACTTCAAAATGGCTATTAAACATCAAGCATGGAGCCGATGGAAGTATTGAGAAATATAATATAGCTTCGTGGCAAGAGGATTATCCCAGGAAGAGGGAGAAAACTATGATGATATATTTTCTCCTATGGCCTAATATACCACCATTCGTTCAATAGTTTCCCTTGCTGCAAGTTAATAATGTACTCTTCATCAAATGGATGTGAAGACGACATTCCTTCATGGCATGTTACAAGAAGAAGTTTATGTTCAGCAACCACAATAATTTGAAGTGGAGGAAAAAAAGACTCATGTTTACAAGTTGAAGAAGGCATTGTATGGCTTGAAGAAAGCCCCTGAGCATGTTACACCCACATAGATTGTTACCTGGTGAAGCTTGGATTCATAAGAAGAAACATTGGTCACAACCTCTACTTCAAGGTGGTCCAAGGTATGCCCTTGATTTCAGTTTTATATGTTGATGATCCATAAGTTATGTGGAGAAGTTGTAGGACGCAATTTGGTGAATCCATCCAAGTATAGACAGTTGATTGGGGCTACGATGTTCTTAGTGAACACTCATCCGAGCATATGCTATGCAGTGAACAACCTGAGTTGCTTCATGACCGAGACTCTCCATGCAAACTGGGTTGCTGCCAAACATATTTTGAGATATCTTCATGGGTCGATTACCCTTGGTTTTAGATACACTACTAGATATGTGAGACTTCTTGGATATATTGATGTTGACTGGGCAGGAAATGTTATTGATAAGAAGAGAACTTTTGGATGTTGTTTTAGCCTTAGATCTTCCACAATATCTTGGAAGAGCAGGAAATAGAAATCCATATCTTTGAGTACCTAGCTATGAGGCAGTTTGGTTGAGAAATATCTTTGGAGAGTTGTTTGAGCAAGTTTTGGACACTACTATGATATATTGGGACAACAAGAGTGGGATCCGATTGGTAGAGAATCCTGAATTTCATGACAAGTCCTAGCATATAGAGATCAAGTACCATTACATTCAAGACATGGTGTAAAGAGGATTTGTTAGACTCCATGACATATCGACAGATGAGCAGATAGTTGATATATTTACCAAGGATTTACTGAAAGGGAAGTTCTTGGTCTTTAGAGAGCAACTTGGATTGATGGATGTGACCCCTTTGAATAAGGGGCTTTGCTGATCAAGAGCACTGAGCATAGTTCTTCCCCCTTGGTTGAGCTCCCAAGGTGTGAATGGAGCATTGAGGGCTCATGGGGTTAAGGTAACCCCAGACAATAGGTGTACATGATCCCTACTCTTGCAGTAGGTCGCGTATCTTCCCTATTTTCACCCATAGGGTGCGTGTGATCCTTGTCCATTTTGACAAGGCGAGTATCTCCCCCTATCTTGGTATAGCAAAGTATACCCCAGTTGACATCATACCCACAAACTGAGCTTGTTGGGATTGTCCCTCCTCATCTAGCCAATAGTTTGAGGAGGCTTGGGGGTGTGTGATCCTTACCTTGGCCATGTCAAGTATCTCACCTAAGCTCGGATTATGATGCAGTTTTTCTACCACATGACTCTTGAGGGTCATTAATGGGAAGATCGGTAGGAAATAGGATGGATGTGATCCTAACCTCTTATATAGCAAGTCGTATCTCGTCCATTGATTGCATAATGGGATGGTTTAGATCCTTGATCGATAAGTTGTATCTTTCCTATTGATCAGTCTAGAGGGTGGTAGTTGGAGCTCCCCTATGGTTATTCTTATTTAGATTCTAGAATGTTTCAGCAAATAGAGTTGAGCAGAGATGGAACATAATTTGATGAAAAAATACTTGCGATAATCACATGATGCAGTTGGAATTTCTCCTTAGCTAAGAGGTAGCGTTAAATTGGAATAACAGTGACAAATTCCAATCATTGGACTATATTCCTCTTTTCAAGAGGACCAAAATTGACCTTTGAAGCACTGGATTCAGATAAGGGAAAGTATATTTTTGAAGTGAAGCCCACAATGTCACATTTGATCAAGTCAGCCTAGAGGACAAATTGCCCCTTCTCCAACACATATAAATAAAAGTCAAGGAGCCTCATTTGGACTTCATAATCACGTCATCTCATCATCTCTTCTTGATTTTGATACATCTGAAAATTGTAATGTTTCTCTAACATGTGCAAAAGAGAAGGACAAAATTACAGGTGGCCGAAATTTGAAGTCTACTACAACTTTGACCACTGTTAATCAGCATTGACATTGAATTTTGGAGCTGGTTTTGAGTTCGATATTTTGGGCATTTTTTTTGGGAAGGCCACACCTTTTGCACAAAAACCAATACATTTGATGGAGTTTGACTTTGGTTGACCATAGGAAAATTGCAGAATTTTCTCTCCTTTGGCTGGATATTTTTGGATTGTTTTGGGCTTTGTTTTACCAACATTTGAGGCCAAACTCTTTAACATTTGAACAAGTTTTATTGGAGTAATTTGACTACAAATTCATGGACTAGTTAGGGCACGTTGACTGTTTTTGGTCGTTGACAAAAATTGCAGATTATGGCAATTGGAAAGATTTGACTTTTCTTCTTTAAAAATTGGATCTTGGATAGTTGATTTGTTGATAAGTCAAATTTTGACTCTTGCTTATGAATTTGGGGTCATTTTACTCTTTGTTGAACATCTTAAGGCAATCTAATAGAAGAAGAATTTCAAAGGGTTTTCCCCTTTATCTGGTTTTTCCCTGGCCTTTGACCAAATCAATGTCTCTTGTTGATGTGTTGATTGTCTCCTATTGTCATTTCATTTATTGTTGTTTATTGGAAGAGTTATTTTTTACTAAAAAAAATTTCTTATTAAAGAAGAAAATTGGGATAGAGTGTTTGAAATAACATCGGGCAATGAAAAATTAACAGGTCAATCTAAACTTTTGTGTACTTGTGAATTTTCCAATGCTCGGGTTTATAGGCTCCAACCTAAAGGATACTCTGACACCTTGTTTACCAGTTGTTACTAGATGGACACTCTAATGCCACACACAAGCTCCAACCTAAAGGAGACTTCACTCTCCTGCCTTGCACCATCTTGTCACCCTGCACAACAAGTTACGACTTTCCCTGAAGGCTCTAACCTTCAATACATCACAATGGACCACGTTTTGCAATTTTAAGATCGGGCCCCCCTATGTTTAATAAGATAAATAACATCAAAGTAATCTACTAGCTTTTGTCGATTTGTGACACTGGCAGAAATTTGTCAGCAACAACAATAACTTCTTTAGTTAAAACAATCAAACCCCAACTCTCAATATCAACTGTCATAAACAATTCTGCCTCTGCTCAAACCTAGCATCAGTCAAATTCTTCTTTTATACCAAAACTAACATCGATGCGAAACTTATTTGAAATTAATATATATCAAATCTGCAAACATTATCATATCAAAGCCTAGCACTGCTTAATCATCATACAACTATTATAAACAATAATAATATTGTTGCATAAAAAATCCACTATAAAACCCTAGTTTCTCTCACTTCTCATGTTAGCCAAGTACTCAATCCTTTCAATAATGTCTGTATACATCAGCTTGTGCATAGAGCCTTAACACCTATGTTGAACAAATTCTAATATCTCTGCTCAAGTTCATATCAATAACCTTTAACACAAGATATTTTCTCATCGTATATATATATATATCTATATATATATATATATATATATATCTTAACCACAAATCTAACATGAGCCGAGAGAGATCAAATTTCCTTAGGTGCAAACTTATTTTAGTGTGCAAAAAACAATGTGTAATTTTTATTGTTTAAATTATATTTTTTAATGGTATAGAGATTGCATAACATGTGTATTGAGCCATTTTATCAGCATATTAAACTATTTTTTTTGTTATTGATATATTTTTAATTCATATTAAAATAATTTATTCTATACAACACTAAAATATTTTTTTTTAACATTGTTTTTTTTATATATAGATATATATGAAGTTGATATCATGAGTTAAAAATCTTACTAACATATATTTTTTTTACCTCTATTTACTCTACATGAAAATATATTAGGTCATATGGACAACTAACTAAATATGCATAACATATATTTATTTTTCTTTTTTATTATAGCTGGCACTGCCTTTCTATTTAGAGAATATTTATTTTTATTTTAATAGGGATGTACATACTTACACATCGCCTTCACACTGGGCTATAGAATGAGCCTCTCAGCTCAATAACCATAGAAGCATGTCAAGTTCTCACAACAACCTACTTAGAATATGATCATCAACCAAGAGCAGAGTCCTGAATGGGATGCTTATTTTGGAGTTCATTTTGAACTGAAATCAAGTTCAGAGATCCAAAAACCAAAAGTTAAATTATTCGTTCTTCAGAATGTCTTTTTAGGTCATGTTCTAAAAAATGGCATTGTTTGCAATTGGTTCTACAAAATTGCATAGTTTTGGCCACTATCCATTCAACATAATGAATCCTTACATGGTAAAATAAAAAATTAATTAGACCGAATGTGCGCCAAACCATTGACCTTGATGAACAAGTCACATGGCACACCAGCTATACTATGCATTGTTTAACATATTATACTTGGAGCAAAAAAACCCAACATAATAGAGAAGGAACAACGAACAAAGGAGGTAGGAATGAACAACGAACAACGAAGGTAGGGAGCAACGAACAACAAAGGTAGGGAAATATGAAAAATGGAGGTAGGTAACAACGAGGCAGGGAACAGTGAGCAATGAGAAAGGGAACAATGAACAATGAGTAAGGGAATAGGCAAAGACACACAGTGAACAAATCGAGACAATGAACAAGAACAGACATAGACAATGAGCAGCCAACAAGGGTTTAAGCGAGCATCGTCTACAATGGGGAGCACAATAACCACAATGGGGAGCACACAACGGTACCATAGAGTGAGACCAATGACCAATGACCACGAGTCCAGCGACTATAGGTGTTTCAAACCCACGTATTTTTGTTTAAAATTGCTTTACTTTTGTGCATTACTGGGGTTTCAAACAGGCAAACAAAAATAATAACCTTTCAAACCATGGTCCTTTAAAACTTTTGTTGAGCCTCATATAACAGACAAGTGAAGTGTTAAGTTAACTAGATATGGGGGCAACGAAGACCAATGCATAAAAAATTCTTGTTTCGGTGGAAACTAAATACCCAGGGAACATAGAGTTAAGAAAAATCACCTCAAACAGGTGGGAGGTAACAGGTGGTTATAAAAGGAAAATATTGATCTTAGTACTATGGAGTATTTTTGGAGGAAGGTAGGTGCACATTTTGGAATCCCAATCTCCAAATCTCAGGAGGGGATAGGGAGCCATACTACAACACTATTGCAAAGAGTATAAGTGGGAACTGGAATCCCCTTCTCCCAGATTTTTCTCAAGCCAATGCATTTGGAATAAATAAGAGAGTGATCTTTGTGAATGCAAAACAATACAAGGGGATTTTACGACACAGGAAAAACAAAAAGCTGAGACAGTCACAGAGAAAAAAAATCTCTTGGATCTTACAAAAAACAACTAAAAACAATACAAATTTCACAGCCAAAATGCATTTGTTAGTAGAAGAGAAGACAGACCAAGATGGGGATATTAGCATGAATAAAGAGGTCTTATAAAAAAAGGAACCTAGGACAAAGAAAAATGAAAGTGAAGATATTTTAAAAAGCAGAGAAGAAATAATTAAGGACACATACAGCCCCACAACCACTCTGTGGTTGTGGTCATTGGATCTCTATGTAAGCGAACTTATGAGAATGAAAAAAAGAATTGAGTATATTGAGCTAAAAAGGCAACATGAAGTTGTCAAATTAAAAGAAATTCTGGAATTCAGTCAGAAAATTCAAAAGGAAAATAAGGTTCTCAAAGAGAAGGTAATAAGCCTACAAAATAATTTGGAAAGAGGGCAGCAAGAGTTGACCATGCTGGAACAAGAATTAGAGAAAATGAAGGCAATAGAGGAAAAAGACAAAGAGACAGAGAAACACATTAGAGCAAATTAGATGGAAGAGATTCAATCAACAATTGAAAACATGGAAATGAGAGAAATCAAATTAAAGCAACAGAGAGAAGAAGCTAAATCTTGGGATCAAGTGGTAAAGGAACCATTGGTTGAGAAAAAATAAACTATGGGGAGACAAATCAAGAGGCAAATAAGAGAAGAAAAAGATAGGAAAGACAAAGCCACAAATTTTTGAGACATTGTTTCGGCGATAATCGCACTGAAAATTCATTTGTCGACGCATTTCGAACCAACCAGTGTGGTTCATGATAAGGAAAAGATGAAAAATTAGGTCATGGCATGAGAATAAATAGAGATAAATGTAGAGACTCAGGCTCAGTTAACGATAATAATAAATGGCTAGCATATAAATAATATATTTTTTATTTTTGATAATTTCTATAAAAAACGGCTAGTTTATAAATAGTAATTTTGTAATGGTTAGTTTATAAATAATTATATTTATAATATATATAAAAAAAGTTAGTATATAAATAATAATTTTAAGGTTAGTTTATAAATAATTATTTTTCAAACAAATCAAGAAAAATTAAATAAAAAGAAAACAAACATTCAAAGTTAAAATTCAAACAAAGAGAAAAGTCAAAAATAACCAAGGGAATCGGGACCATATTAATAAGATTATGGAGAAAAATGTCATCATCAAAGGCCTACAAGATTATGGAGAAAAAGAAAGAAAAAATATTTTAGTAAGGAATTTTCTCAAGGACAAGTTGAGCTTGACATGTTATATTCAGTAAGAAAAAAGGATTGGTAGGAAGGCAGAATATGGAAGGGATAGGCATGTTAGAGTTTCATGTAAAAGTATAGAAGACAAGATAGATATCCTAAAGAATATAGGGCTACTTAAAGGCACTCATATTTATCTAGATGATGACCTGACACTTGAACAACAAGATGAGTGGAGGAGAGAATAAGAGAAAGTGAAATCAGCAAGAGATGCAGGAAAATGGGTGTGGCTGCAAAAATGGGAAAGACCAAGTCAGTGAGCACTTAACAAATCAAAAATAGGGATTCGCCCCCCCCCCCACCTCGGGAGTATCTAAACATGCGGGGGAGCATTGAGGCCTCTGTCGCATGGCAAGGTCAGTTTTCCTTGTTGCTCTGGGTCAAGGTTAGTGTTGGATGGTTAGGCCTTAACATCATGGAGATGCTTGGGATGGGTGTATTGGGACTATATATATATATATATATATATATATATATATATATATATATATATATATATATATATATATATATATATATATATATATATATATATATATATATATTTCCATTAGGTTTCATAAGAGGAGGATACAAATCGTGCATGATGGGCATACGATTATGGTCAGAGTGGCACAGTGACAACATGATGGAACCCTTTTGAGACTAGCATGGAATCTAAGAATCATAGGAATTGGCAGTGCAACTACCCTTAGGGATGAATTGGTTTCTATAGCAAAAGATCACATAGATAACCCATTGGGCTTTAGTGATATGTTGATGACATGGGGGACTTCACCAGTATGGCAGGATGTCCATCAAGAGGAGACCAGGGGGAACACATGCAAACTAGGGCTCATCTCCACAGGGATTGGGCTACATCTTCAAGAGTATACTCTTGAAGTGAAGGAGATAGTTTTCTCAAGAGGGAAACTTCTTGTGGCTATACTGAGGATTTTACATTGTCAAGGTGCTCTACTTATGCAGAGGGCTTCTGACAAATTTATCTTATGGTACAATGAGTGGAGTGAAGGAGGCTCCCCATGGGTCAGGATGGTTTGGTACCTTGGTGTCCCGAGATTTATTCATATGGTGATGGTTCCACAACAAGGAGTAGTTTAGTGGTGCACTTCGGACCTGGCACCAGCTAGACCAGCATGCAGAGTGAAACATAGGGTGATATTACTTTAGGACAATAGATTTTTAGTGGGGACGACTATGATGTTCCTAATTTTTGTGCATACAAAAATCACTTAGGAGTTTTTCAAATTTTGCAAATATTAAAAAGTGGAAATATTATTTTGTGAGAGAAGGTAGAAATTATTATTCTAATGGAATGGTGGAAAAATAATATTTTATTGGAGAATCAAGGAATATTATTACTTTATTGTAATGGCGAAAATTTATTATTTTATTTAAATGGTGGAAAAAAGTGGAAAATAGCCCCCACCAAGAATCTAGAAGCTAGGGAGAATCTAGAAGCTAGAGGAAGACTCCATGAAGAATTATAAAAGGAGGAGGAATTCGATTGCAAATTCATTCTATTCTATCATTTATGTTTGAAATTGAAAAGAATCTCAAGCAAGTTTCAAGAGTTTTAAGTGAAACTCAATAGCTAATTTTGGGGGACTTCGAGTGCCACCCTAGTTAGCTTAGGGAAAGATTACTTCATACCTTCTTATGTGTTTCTTGCAAGGACATACAAGCATAAAGAGGTCAAGTTTATCTTTCTCTAAGAGGGTTGAGTGCCAAAGGTTGAAAGGACGAATTATGAAGCACTCATCAAGGACGAATTCTTTGTCAAATTTTGGGACCGAACACCTTAAGATCCATGTCGAATTAATTATAATAATCCATCCAAAGGCTGCATCATTCCCAGGAAGAAATCATGTTGCATTTTAGTTTGATTGTGTCAAGAAAGGGCATGTTATAAAGAAACTCACTGATATAACCATTTTCAGATTTGGTAGCAAACTTGAAGGAGCACTTTCAGTGGTTGGTCTTGCCTAGTTTGAGGCCAAATTTATGTTCGTAAGCTAGCGATTTTGTGTATAAGATAGTGTATTTTCTAGTCAATAAAGGGTGGAAATTAATGCTCTTTCACTGGTACGCATGTCTGGTTTAAGAGACATGAATTTCTCCTATTCAATAGAATATGGGACTATGTATTGAAGACATAGGATCATTTGTTGTTGGGATATATACCTTGTCTGCAAGTGCATGGGAAACATTTCCCTCTCTGGCTGCATGTTTCACATCTGAAAATTGAATTTGTTGAAGTTGTTATATGTATAAACATTAAAGAAACGTTGAGGTCTAAAATTTCCCCCCTAAGGAATATTATAAAATAGTAGTCAAAATAATAAAATAAGATTATCTTACATCATCAAATTTTATAAGGAAAAAAGAAAAAACTACTTTTTCAACTCGTATTTTCAACTTATCTCCGTGTGGTTTTACTCAGATTTTGAGTAGGAGAACTCATTGGATGCAGAATCTAATTCCTCATCTAAGGAGTACCCATGTTTCATACTATCAATGGACCCTGCTACACAAAAAATGAGAAATACATGAAAAAGTGTGATTGCAATCACCTTTTTCATGTATTTCTCATTTTCCATGCAATAGAGTCTGTCAAAACTATGCAACATGGGTACTCCTTGGATGAGAAATTAAATTCCACATCCAATGAGTGCTCCCACTTGAAATTTGAGTAAAACTGTTGGGAATGGGTCCCCTAAGGTCATTTTTGGGATTGAAAGCCTAAGTTTGGGGCAGAAAGCCTGAATTTTGTACAAAGGAATGTAAAGTCTCCACATTTTGTGGCCATGGAGCACGAAGATAGCAAGAGTCAAAAAGGGTTTCCGCCCTTAGTTTAGATAGCTTGTGTCAGCTTTAGAGATCTTCCCTTGGTCCGCAGACCATGGGATTGTATAAAAAGGGAGTCTTAGAAGTAGAGTTCTAAGTAAGTTTAAGTGCTTGATGAGTCTGTGAAGAGATAAGAGCGAGAGTCTTAGCGTAGGAAGAGGCTCTGCAACTGAGTGCGCAAAGGCCTATGGTAGAAGTCCGCAGCTGAGTGCGCGGACCCCTGTAGCTATGTGCATAGGGTAGATAGAATCTGTATTGGAAATCTGAATCATCAATAAAGAGAAGTATTCTGAAATTACTATGTATTTTGCCTTTGTGGATCGCATGCGATTATGTTATGTTAAGTTTTGAGTTTATGTTATAATGCTAATTTGATGTGTGAATGTATATGTTTCTATTTGTTATATGAATTAAATTAAGGATATATGTTTACGTGAAGATAATCTTAATTGCATGGTAAAATTGGCAAACACTTAAGATAATTCAGGAAATTATACAATAATGCAGTAACAAAGGCACGTAAGTACCTGAGCCATTGGTTAGGGTTGCACGAAGTAAAATCGTATACCTTCACAGAGGTTCTAAGAGATAGAAGAGAAAGTACATCGATAAACCCTGAAGGCTTATCGATCTGCGCGAAGGAAGGGTTTATGGTATAAAACCGACATCACAACCATCTCAGGGTGCGGAAACTTGGTTCCTGCATCCCCCCATACAGCTTTGAATGAGACTTCAGTCTGCACTCCGTGGACTGATGCCGAAAGGGCCATTAGTGTAGGGATTTGCTTGGCTCTAACATTGAACCTGGGTTAGGGCCCATCAAGCCAACA
This sequence comes from Pinus tabuliformis, assembly GCA_031772625.1. NCBI lineage: Eukaryota > Viridiplantae > Streptophyta > Pinopsida > Pinales > Pinaceae > Pinus > Pinus tabuliformis. Next base: position 630,896,197 of record CM062820.1, on the reverse strand, counting down.
AATGGTTCTGTTGTCGAGATCAGGATCTGCATAACGAGATGTTTGATGTCACATCATTGGAATCCAACTAAGAATGAGATTGAAGACTAGTTGGATAGAAAGATCCATGAATTCGCGGCGCAAGAAAACAGGAATCCACGATTGACAAAGGAACAGTGGTTGGACAGATATTTGTACACAGAAATTCACGAAATCTTCTTCTGTTCTTTCCCGGTTGAATTATATGAGTGGATCACGAAGTTGGCATATGGCCAGGGAAGGTGGAGGCTTGACAATCCGATTGTCTGGACCCTGGAGTTAGTGCGGAGATTGGAAGCCTTTGAAGATAAGATCACATTTGTTGTCGATCACTGGCTCAACCGTATCATAGGAGGGTTTGTGACAGAGTTCGCGGTTGATACTTTGGTCAGCTACAGTGAAGTAGAGCGCCGCTTCTTCAAAGGACCGCGAGGTAAGTATTTGAAATCATTAAATACTTGGATTAAGATGCTCTTGTGTGAAAAGTGGGTCATGCAGTTACCTTGATGTTTGGGGCTACGAGAAGTGAAAGGTCTTTCAAGGATGGAGGAAGAAAAGTTCTTGAGTATAGCCTGCTAATTGATCCTCCTTTGAGTGATGACGAAGGAGCAACGCAGGCTTCCCCGCTAAACATTATTCAATTGATAAGACAAGGGTTCCTGTGAATACCTACACCGCCTCCATCCTCATCCCATCCATCCACACTACCTCCATCCTCACCTCCACCACTTATCCCATCACCCACACCACTACCACCTCCACCATTGTTCAACATGGTGAACTTCATAAAGCTACCTGTATTCAAGAGCATAAGAAATGAAGACCCAGACCAGTTTTGGTTCGTTGCGAAGGCTATATGGGAATCTCAGGGTATCACAGATGATCAAATGGAGAAAGAAACGTTGGTTAGTTCTTTGTGGGATTGCGCACTAATGTGGTACATTAAGTACAGTACTGATAACCCAACGTCCGCATTAGAAGATATTCAGATTGCGTTGAATAGGGAATTCAATAGACCTAAGTCTCAAGTGTAATCCATTGTGAGATGCAAGGAGATCATGATGAAGCCTGGGGAGACGCCCTGGGATTTGGAACAAAGATTGAAGTGTACTATCCATGAAGTCAACATGAACCTAACTAATGGGCAGCACCGTGAATGGTTCGTGGCCTCACTCTTGCCCCACCTAAGGGTTGCGCTATCATAAAAGAAGATTAGGACCTAGGAATAAGCTCTAGAAATTGCGATGAGACTACATGAGACACCAATGCAGGATGCTAATATGGGGGTTCAGCAAATTCACACGGAGTTGTAGAACCTTTGCCTCAAAATGAAAAGTTTGAAGAAAGACAGAACAGCTCAGCCAGAGGCACGTGAAGAAGTCTGGTGCCTAAAATGCAAACATCAGGGGCTTGACAAGGATCATTATCTAGTCTTTGCAAACTATGTTGCAACAGGGGGACCAATGCCTCTAAAGCTAGAGGTTGCGACAGGGCCAAGTGTAGGGCCCGCGCTATGGTGTGTTATATGCCAGGTAGCTAGGAAACATGCGACTGACAATTGCCATTTGTTGCAAAAATTCGTACAGACACCACAACAACTCTTTTGCAATTTCTATCAATTAGTAGGTCATGACAAGTGCAATTTCTGTAGTTACGAATTAATGATGGACAGGACACCTGCATACAGGGTGCAGGCAGAAATGCAGCCTTCAGACCAAGGCATTGGGGGAGCGCGAGGTGAGTATGAGGGGCGTGGCTAAGGCTGAGGTGGAGGGGGGCCTAGTAGAGGCCGAGGGCAGCTTATTTGTTACAATTGTGGAAGACTAGAACACTACGCGAGAGACTGCCTAAATCTGACGCAACTATCATGTCGCTACTGTGCTCAATTTGACCATGCGACTGAGGATTGCCCTATATTGTTGGCTAAGATTCGCGAAGAGGGGGTGCAGCCTCCGCAACCGACGCAAAACATCCAAATGATGAGGATTGAGCCTCGCGAGGAAGACCCTAAGGTAAACATTATGTTGCAGAGTGGAACGACAACTGGTGAGGATAAAGGGAAGTAGCCCGTAGAAGGTGAGTGGGTCCGCAAAGCACTAGAAAAGGAGACTGGGTTTGATTTGGAGCATGAAAAAGAAACATTTATGGAAGTAAAGAAAAGCTTCATTGAGGCCTCTACCTTAGGAATTCTGGAGAAACTGGTTGAAGAAATGGATCCATACACGATTACCACGTTCTTAGAGACGTGCATGAAACTACTCCATGATAGTAAGGCTATGAAGGGACTACAGGAACTGATCACTCGGTGTGCTAGCAAGGATAGCGCTACTAGCGAACAGTGTATAGTCACAAAGCTTGGTAAGCATAAGGTGAGGACTCGACGTGAGATGAGACTCACCGCACAGATAGGGGAATATGAAATGGACTAAGTTATCTTGGATCTGGGGTTCGACGTGAATGTTTTTCCAAAACAAACATGGGAAAGAATGGGGAGACCTGTGCTCCAGTGGTCTCCGATCCAGTTAAGGATGGCGAATCAACAAAAAATCATCCCAATGGGGAGGCTATAGGGGGTAACAGTTGACATCGAAGGCACGAGCGCACTGGCGGATTTTGAAGTAATAGAGATTGTGGATGATAGCAATCCCTACCTTACGCTCCTTGGGATCGATTGGGCCACTGACATGAATGGGGTAATCAACCTGAATAAGCGAAAGATGATATTTGAAAAGAAATTGCTCCATGTAGTGGTGCCATTGGATCTTGCGGAAGGACCGTGCTATACAAAACCGGTTTGCGATTATGAAAGTGATGGCGATTTGGACTAGATTTACAAGATAATAGCGCGAGACTAGGATTGGGTGAATCCGACAGCAGACGAACATACTGCATGGGACCGCGAGATCTCCTGCACATCAGATTCAGATGAAGAACTAGAGCACTGGCAAAACCGGCTGCATGAAGTATCTATGTTTTGCTATAATATGATGACCAAGTCATTGCGTTGCGTATCATCAGAGGTAAGGAATCTACCTCACTATGATGGGCTAACTGAAGTTGATTGCTTTTTGGATGCATCCCGAAGTTACAACTAAGCAATCAACTTAAGGTACAACTAGCATAAAAGTATGATGGGAGGAATGATCTGCACGATCATTTGGCCAAATGGATTGAAGCATATGGAGCGAAGCCTCAACTGGAGTGGGTCCATCTATTTTTTCATACCTTGGATTTTATACCAATGAATTGGTACTTGGAGACAAAACTCCATCATGGCACTGAAGAATGGGATGTTTTACGCCAAGGATTTCTGATGACGTTCAATTTTGAGGATGGATTTGAGTCCATCAATGAAGTGTTGCAGGAGGTTAAGGAAACCATCTTTAGGATACCACAAGATCCTCTAGACCTGATTCAACTTGATTGGACTACCCAACTGAGCCACGTGCTAGAATGTTATAATGTAACATTGGAAGAAGAAGACAAGGACCCGAGAAATATTAGTATCCCGGAGACTGAAGGTCACCACAAAGTTGAAGGACCATATCTAGAGAACCGAGACATATCTGAGTCATTCAAGACTAGGCAGGTGAACATTGGCACGGAGGCAGAACTGAAGTTTGCAAAGATTGGGGACTATTGGGATGACGCGACAGTAGATAAGGTCATTGAACTGCTCCGTGAATATTATGACTTATTCCCCATGAAGTTTTCCAATCTGAAAGGGATAATAGGAGACCTGGGTGTCATGAAGATCACCCTAAAGCCAGACACAAAACCTGTGAAACAAAGACTGTACCGCCTCAACCTGAAGTATAAGGAAAGGGTCCGTGTTGAGTTAGATAAGATGCTCGCAACGGGTATTATTGAACCAGTGGAAGAATCTGATTGGGTAAGCCCAATAGTGGTTCAGGAAAAGAAATAGAAGGAAGAAATAAGGATATGCGTAGATCAGGAAATTGAATGATGCTTGTGTGCATGATCCTTTCCCGACCCCGTTCACCGACGAGGTCCTAGATAATGTAGGCAGCCAAGAAGCATACTCTTTCACTGATGGGTTCTATAGGTACCATCATATCAAAATCGCGCCTGAGGATAGAAGCAAGACGACCTTCGCGACTGAATGGGGATGTTTTCAATACACCGTAATGCCTTTTGGGCTGAAGAATGCGCCAACAATCTTTTCGTGCATAGTCATTGCGGCATTCAAAGACTTCATTCATAAATTTCTAGAGGTATACTTTGACAATTAGACAGTGTTTGGATTGGTCAAGCACCATGTGGCAAGTCTGCACTTGATGCTAGATACATGTAGGAGATACCAGATCACGCTCAATCTGAAGAAGTGTCTGTTTTGTGTCCCTTTTGGGATCTTGCTGGGTCATGTGGTATGCAGACAAGGATTGATGGTAGACCCCGTGAAGATCGTGGTGATAATAAACTTGGAGGCGTTGAGGAGTGTGAAACAGCTGCATGCAACTCTAGGGCATATCGAATACTATAGGAAGTTCATCAAGAGTTATGCCCAAATCACCGCTCCTATGGAGAAATTGTTGAAAAAGGATGCTACTTTCTATTGGAATGATGAATGTTAGAAGAGATTAGATGTGTTGAAAGGGAAAATGGTCACTGCGCCGATCCTAGTCTTCTCGGATTGGAAGAAGGAATTTCATGTGCACGTGGACGCATCATGTATTGCACTGGGGGCCGTACTGACACAGGCCAGTGAGGGAGAACTGGATCATCCTATAACGTTCGCAAGTAGGAAGCTGTGTAAAGCAGAGAAAAATTATTCCACGATAGAGCGTGAAGGATTATCTATGGTGTACGCACTCCAAAATTTCAGGCACTATTTGTTGGGAAAACACTTCAAGATGTATATGGATCATTCCACGTTGAAGTACCTAGTCAACAACCCTGTGTTGGGGGGACAAATATGTAGGTGGTTGTTGTTGTTCTAGGAGTACAACTTCAAAGTTATTGTGAAGCTAGGATGACTGAATGCGGGACCTAATCATCTGTCATGCATTGAAACTGGAGAGGAACCTACTAATTTAGAGGAATGATTTCCTGACGCACAGCTCTTTGAAGTGCGCATTGCAGATAGTCACTTTGAAGATATTTTCCACTTCCTGACGACAAGATCGGCTTTGGAAGGTTATACAAGTCAACAGAAGAAGGAACTGGTAGTGTGCGCGGTAGACTTTTCTATCATTATAGGGCACTTGTAAAAAATGGGGTTAGATGAAATATTGCGACATTATGTACCTAACTTTGAACGAAGCAACATCCTCGCTGAGGCTCATGGAGGAGCTGCGAGAGGACATTATGCAAGGAAAGCAATAGCGCAGAAGATTCTACGCGCTGGGTTGTGGTGGCCAACCATGCATAAGGATTCGAAATCATATTATAGGGCATGTGATGCATGACAAAGGGCTGGTAGGCCGTCGTAGAGGGATGAGCTACCTTTGATGCCGCAAGTGACATTACAACCATTCGAAAAATGGGCAATTGACTTTGTGCGACCAATTCAGCCTTAGGGAAAGAAGAAGGGTGCGCAGTACATCATCACCACGACTGAGTATTTGACCTATGAAGGACTGCACAGGTGCAACAACAGAAAAATTTATTTTTTAGTATGTCCTGAAGAGATTCGGGTGTCCAAATATCTTGATGAGCGATCGCGGTACACACTTTCTTAACGAAACAATCAACGCGTTGACAGAAGAATTTCAGGTGTATCATCAGAAAAGTACGCATTATCATCCGCAGGATAATGGGATGGTGGAATCATTCAATAAGATACTGGAGAGCACGCTGACGAAGGTCTAAAATGCTCAGAGAAATGACTGGGATGTGCACGTACTCGTGGTGCTGTGGGCCTACAGAACGACTTGCAAGAAGCTGACTAGACAAATGCTTTTTAGAATTGTGTATGGCATAGAAGTTGTGATGCCAATGGAATACATTGTACCTAGTCTGTGCATAGCGACATTCACAGGAATGGCAGATCGCGGAGCCCTGGAAGAGAGGCTCACGCAGCTAGCGGAGCTTGAGGAGGACCGATTTCTAGCTGGATTTCATCAACAAGTTCAAAAGGAGCATGAAAAGGCATGGCACGATCGACACATCAAAATACACACCTTCAAGGTAAATGATATGGTCTTGTTATATGACAGAAAATTTGATAAATTTCCAGGGAACTTTAGGATGCACTAGCTAGGGCCGTATGTCATCAAGGAGAATACCAATGGTGGAGCAGTTCAGCTAGTCAAATTGAATGGAGAACCCTTCCTAGGGAAAGTGAATGGCAACCGATTGAAGCCATACACTAGTGATATAGCCAGGTGATTATATGAGGGAAGCACAGTCTTAGCACTCCGGGCAGCTGAAAGGAACCGCGGGACTATAAACTACATTGCCCGGGTCAGAGAGCTACGCGATCGGGGAACTGCGTGGAACAAAGAAATGTCACAGAGCCCGCAGAAGCACACAGGGAACTGCACTACCAAAGGAAAAACCATGCAGGATAGCCGAAAAGTGACTGTTAAATTCACTATTCATGATTTGACAATGAAAACATGGCCAAATGGACCGGGGGGGGCGGGCGCGACATTTAAGTCAGAATTTATGGACAAAATCTTTGAAAATATGCCACCAATCTAGCATTAATGAACCGATTGTGGGGGGAACGGTCGGATTTGAATTCGAAAATGCCTATAAATTACAAAGGGTTTCCCAGCGGAAAACACTTGGCATTTTGAGAATTGAGGTGTTGAGCTCTCAAGCGCACATGAACTGTGAAAACTTTGAAGCTTTGATAGCGAGTTCAGCATTTGAGAAGTTGCCAAAGGAGACACAGGAGTTGTTGAATAGCATCATGTTGATGCCAGCTGAGACTGTAAATGTTGGGGAAGTAATGACGGTTGAAGGAGCTATTCCAGGGGTAGCCATGGCAGCCGAGGGAGCTGCCCTGGAGGTTGTAACTGTAGAAGTACCAGCTGAAGTACCTAAGTCACCACGGTCGCCCAGGTCGAGGCCTACCCCGACCAAGGAGGGTCCGAAGAACAAGAAAGGCAAGCAGGTCGCGACACTGCAGCTAGTGCGTGCATCACCTAGAAAGCACCCATAGAAGGATAAGCCCACCATATAGGAAAAGGGCAAGGTGGTTGACTTAGAGCCAGAAGAAGAGGTCGAAGAAATCCCCATGGATGATGAGGATATTGCGATGGAAATAGAGGATGTTGAGGTTGAGGGGTCTGACCCCATTTCTAAGCTACCTGAGTACATTCCTCCGTGTAGGGGTAAAATGAAGGTACCGAAGGATATTGATGAGAGTAAGGTCACCCTGCACACACCCCTACTACCAGAGAAAATTGTCTTTGAGGGACCGCGCTTGGGGCGTGTCCCCCTTTTAAAATTGGAAGATTGGGATTTAGCTGACACAAAGCATTTCCCTCATTTAGTGACAGACCAACTTATGCACTGTGTCTTCCACAAAAACACTGGAGTGATCACTTTGGAGCCAAGGAAGTGGCTAAAAGGCATGGACAAGGCAGTCCTGCTAAAACTATTGTGGGTGCCACATTACAACCGCGCGTCCATCATGATGATCGTGATCAAGTAGCTATTGTGCTTAGTGCATGATGGGTGTCTGTGGCTGGAGGAGCCGATACCCATCACTGACATGCTAATCCATAGGATCACGCGGCTATCGCACTCAGGAGAAAATTCGGCCACAGCATTTGGCAGAAGGGCCGGTGAGCATTTGTTGGCTTGATGGGCCCTGACCCAAGTTCAGTGTTAGTCAGCCAAGAAAATCCCTACACTACTGGCCCTTTCGGCATCAGTCCGCAGAGCGTGGACTGAAGTCTCACCCAAAGCAGTATGGGGGGGATGCAAGAACCAAGTTTCCGCACCCTGAGATGGTTGTGATGTCGGTTTTAAACCTTAAACCCTTCCTTCATGCAGATCGATAAGTGTTCAGGGCTTATTGACGTACTTTCTCTTCCATCTCTTAGAACCTCTGTGAAGGTATATGATAGTACTTCACGCAACCCTAACCAGTGGTCAGGTACTTATGGGCCTTTGTTACTGCATTATTGTATAATTGTCTGGATTGTGTTCGCTAATTTTTACCATGCAATTAAGATTATCTTCCCATAAACATATATCCTTATTTGCATTCATATAACATATAGAAACATATACATTCGTGCATCAAATTATCATTATAACATAAACCCATAACTTAACATAACATAATCGCATGCGATCCATAGAGGAAAAATACACAATAATTTCATAATACTTCTCTTTATTGATGATTCATATTCCTAATACAGACTCTATCTTCCCAGCGTACACAGCTATAGGGGTCCGTGCACTCAGCTGCGGACTTCTACCCTATGCCTCTGCGCACTCAGCTACAAAGCCTCTTCCTACATTAAGACTCTCACTCTTAGCTCTTTACAGACTCATCAAGCACTTAAACTTACTTAGAACTCTACTTCTAAGACTCCATTTTTATACGATCCCATGGTCCGTGGACCAAGGGCAGATCTCTAAAGTCGACATAAGCTATCTAAACTAAGGGCGGAAACCCTTTTTGACTCTTGCTGTCTTCACGCTCTGTGGCCACAAAGTTCGGGCTTTTTGCCCCAAATTTAGGCTTTTAGTCCCAAAAATGACCCTAGGGGACTCGTTCCCAACAAAATCCATGGGAGATAAGTTGAAAAAGTAGTTTTTTATTATTTTTATTTTTTGATCTTTTTACTTTTTTACTCCAAAAATGGTGAATCATCCCCCATGGTTGACATCATCATATTGAATCCTATTGGTTCTTATAAAGTTGATTTCGGTTGTACGTTTTTATTTTGAGACTTATTTTTACCTCAAAATTTCTCTAATGTTTGTGCCCAAAGGCATGAATTATGATTCTCAGTGTTGCTGAGCGTGTAAATCAGTCAACCAGTGAGCTTCTTATAGTGTGCACATGGTTGTGGCAGAGGTTTTTGACTAGTGTATAAAGTGATTGAACTCTTGTAGTTTATATGGCTAACATTCCTCAAGAACTTAATGCAAAAATGAAGATTCACTACTATATCAAGTCCCTCTATTTTTTATTCACTATTATTATCATTTGAATTAATGTAAGGCTTCCCATGGTCATTGCTTCATAAAATCATGTTAGCATTATCTATGTCCCTACGTATGAAATAAATAAGTTCATATCAGTTGGTAGTATTATTCGATCATATGTTATTAATTTTTTATGTGTAATTTGGAAATAAATTACGAAATTGCACCTTCAAGGGTTACTAACCCACTACTTGACAAAAATATCACCAAGACCAGATTTAACAAAATCACTAAAACTGGATAAATCTTAAATTGGAACATTACATCACCATTGTGGCAAGGTAGGCCATATGAAGAAACACTACAAAGAGAGGTTATCTAGTGTGAAAACTAACATAGGAGGGCCTCAACAGAAGCCTTATCTCATAGAGCATAGAGAGGAGGAGGAATCAACCTTCTATGCTTTCATGACCAAGTAGCCAATAAATCAAATTTGGGCATTCGCTTGATATATCGATTCAAGTGCATCACAACACATCACCAATGGGTAGGATTGGTTCATAGAGTATACCACTTTCTCCTCCAAGGATTCAATGACCTTAAATGGAGGGGAAGAGTATATAGTAATTGGCAAAGGGAATGTGCAAATTTTCTTTGGCGGGAAAATGTTGATTTTCCTTATTGTGTATTGTGTGCCACGCGTGGAGCTTAATATACTATAAATTTATTAGCATATGAGACATATGACATATTTGTATGTCAACATTAACAATCATAGATGATAAATAGTTGATAAGGAGACCAAGAAGATTATTATTCTTAGTGTGGAGGATCATGTGTTAATTTTTAGGGTTAGATTGTTCTCTATTGTAGATAGTTGAATTTTCAAACTTATTCATCGTTTACACATTACATTCACCCCATAACATCATATCATCATTAGAAATTATGTAGAGAGAACAATAAACATAAAAAATGCAATGTGACAGTAAATAGAAGAAAAGCATACACAATAGAGACACTAGGATTTAGGTCAGAGACCAGGGAAAAACCCCACAAGGGGGAAAACCCAACCAGATTCTTCTTCTATTAGATATTCATCAAATTTTCAACTGAGATACAAAGTAAAATAAGAGTGAGATTCATCAATCACATTAGGCCTCTTAGTTCCAACCCAGGTTTGTTCACAACTTCATTTGTGAACTGAACAATCTGACCTTCGATAATAAAAAAAAGTCCAAGAGAGTTGCTATCATATCGCTATCTCAAGTAGCATCATCCATGTCACTACAATAAGTTTCATCAATATTAAGAGTCTTCACTATTAAGGAACATCATCACTATCAAGTGTCATCATTATTGTCTTGTATCATAAGAGCAAGGTCATTGTCATCATAAGAGCATGGTCACTATCATCATTTATCATAAAAGTGGGGTCACTATCATCATGGAGAAAGGTCACTGTCAAATATTTCAGTACTATCATATAAATAATTTTCATCGAGTTCTATTACACAACATTGTCATATAGAATCATTGAAGTACATCATAAGGTTACTGCCATTATTAATTCATGGTCACTATTATATACATAAGGATCAAATTCATTGCCATACATACAGATCACTATGACATGTTAACTTTATTTCCATAAGTTTACTACCATATGTTTAGGATCACTATTATATTAGGGTTACTGTCATGATTCCAAGTCAATATTATGTCACTTCCTTGTCAACATTAATTGTCATACAAGGGCATTACCATTAAATATTATTTCCATACTACAAGATTAAGACCATACAATAGGGTCACTTTCATACAAAATCAATATCATACATATCTGAGCCATCCTCAGGACACTGTTAAATAGATTCCATATTATATAAATCACATATATTTCAGCAAGTCACATAGTAATTAACAAGTGCAAGACACTATAAGTGATACATGCCATACTATAAATGTGAACCACAGTAATAAATAAACAAAGATAAGAGTGAGCCATTATAGATAATTCAAGCCTCTGATAAAACTATCTGAAGCACAAAATTATGATACAAGCCATTGGTTACAAAGTGTGAGCCTCAAAAGTATGATACGAGCCATTGTATGATTTGATTAAAAAGTGAGCCACTAATAATCTGAGCCACAGAGTATTAGTGAGCCATAAAATCTAGGATATGGTCCAACGGATAGGTGGGGGCATTTGGTCCCCACAAGTTATGTGGTCCAATCCTAGGTAGGACTATGTATGCCTGAGAGTTGTTATAGGCATGATTTATTCAGTTGAAAAAAAGTGAGCCACAAAATCTAGGGTTTATTTGAATCGGTCCCAAGTACTAGAGTAACTGAATGGCTTCTTACTAATTACATCATAAAGAAATTTTGAATCATACTAGGAATTTTGAATCAAACTTCTTCATCATCTGCACATTACATTCACCCCAGAACATCATATCATCATTAGAAATTATGTAGAGAGAAAAAAAAACATCAACAATGCAGTGGAACAGTAAAGAACAACAAAAGAAAAGAATACACAATAAAGACATCGGGATTTAGGTCAGAGACTAGGGGAAAACCCCACAAAGGGGAAAACCCAACCATATTCCTCTTCTATTAGATATTCATCAAATTTTGAGTTGAGATACGAAGTATAATAAAAATGAGAATCATCAATCACATCAATCCTCCTAGGGCCAACCCAATTTAGTTCACAACTTAATATGTGAACTGAATAATTTGACCTTCAATAATCAAACAAGTCCAAGAGAGTTGTTATTATATCACTATCTCAATTAGCATCATCCATGTTCACTATAATAAATGGCATCAATAAAAGGAGTCTTCACTATCAAGGAACATAATCACTGTCAAGTGTCATCATTTTTATCATGTACCAAAAGAGCAAGGTCACTATCATCGTATGAGCATCGTCACTGTCATCATATATATCACTGTCATCATATATCATAATAGTGAGGTCACTATCATCATGGAGAAAGGCCATTGTCATAGAGTTCAATGCTATCATATACATCACTATCATAGAGTTATGTTACACAACACTGCCATATAGATCATTGAAGTACATCATAAGCTTACTATCATTATTAAGTCACAGTCATTGTCATATACATAAGGATCCAAGTCACTTCCATACATATAGATCACTATGACATGTCAAGTTTTTTGTCGTAAGTTTACTACCATATGTTTAGGATCACTGTTATATTAGGGTTACTATCATGACTCCAAGTGAAGATTAGGTCACTACACCATCAATGTTCACTATCATACAAGGGAATTACCATACAAGATCATAACCATATAGGATTACTTCCGTACTACAATATTACAACCATACAATAGGGTCACTACCATATAAAATCAATATCTTATGAATTTGATCCATGTCCTCAAGACACTGTTATATAGATCCTTTTTATCATTATATAAATCATAGTTATTTTTGTAAGTCACATAGTAGTTAACAAGTGTGAGACATTGTAAGTGATACGAGCCATATTGTAAATGTGAACCACAATAATAACTAACCACACATAAGAGTGAGCCATCATAGATAATGTGAGCCTATGTAATAACTGTAAGAACCAAAAAAGTATGATACGATCCACTTGTTACAAAGTGAAAGCCTCAAAAGTATGATATGGGCCATTGTATGATCTGATAAAAAAGAAAGCCACAAAATGAGTATAATCAAGTGATGCCACAATGTTGAGCCACATATGCTTATAATCGAGCCATTTGAATGAGAGTGACCATTTTGGAATAATACACACCATAGAATATCACTACTAAGACATAGTCCGAACCACTGTTAATTTCATTCGATAGTGAATAGGGAGATCCGAGTCACTACTGATTTTGTGCCACAAAGAATAGGGAGCTCTGAGCCACTGTTGGTTTCGTGCCATAGAGAATAGAAAGATTTGAGCCACTATTGATTTTGTGCCACAAAGAATAGAGATATCCAAGCCATTGTTGATTTCATGCCACAAAGAATAGAGAGTTCTGAGCTTGCCACAGAGAATAGGGAGATTCGAGCCTGCCACAAAGTATAGAGTGAGAGCAAACCTCAGAGATATATGAATTCGTTGCATTAAACTTTTGAGGATAGGAGCCCTTTTTATAGTTGATTCTATGTGTAAAATGGCATGACCGTTGGGGATAGTTCGACATATGATTTTAGAGCTCGACCTATAAATGGAGGGAAATTCAAATTCAATCATTTTAAAATATATTTTGCATGTGACTTAATGAGTTCTTGCCCCAAATTAATTTTCCAAATTAGTTAATAATAATATTTCATTTTGACCATTTGAATTCTCCTTGGGGCAAGATGGTTTTTCCTTGGGGTAGTTGGGTTTCCCTTTGGGGAAATTCATCCTGAAGATGCCCAAAATTTCAACATCATGGACTCTTCAAACTAGTTGATATTAGGAAAGTAAAAGCAAGAGTGAATTGGAAATTAGGGTAGTTTTGGCATCAACAATATGTGCATCTTAATTTGACCCACCTCTCTCAGTTATCTTGAGAGAATTTGGTAGATGTACTTAATATCCAACAATATATTCAAGGTGTATCTGAAGAATGTAAGCTACATAAGTAGCACCAAATATCATTTAATTAAGGACAAGCTTAGACAATATAAAGAGTCATTTAGGTAATTCATGTAAATGTTCATGAGCTAATATACAAAGCATCAATTGCAATTCATTTATGAAAATAGTAGGAAAATGTGAGTATATTTTCTAAAATTGAAATCTAAAGCGTTTAATGAATTTCAAAGTTTAAAGCACTAGAAAAAAAATAATTGAGGTTTCACATTACCACTTTTAGGTCTAGCAATGGTAGTCAATTCTATTACAAAAATTTCCTTAATTTTTGTACTAATTATGGGATTAAAAAAATAATTTACCACACCATACACTCCACAATAGAATGAAATGGTTGAGCAATAGAATCTTATTCTCATAGAGATGGCCCAATGTATGTTGGAGAATAGGTGTCTTCCGAACATACTTTGGGTTGAGGCAATATTCATAATAGTATACCTAATAAATAAATTTAATGATAATGGTGAAGAGAAAGATCCCAGAGGAAGCATGGTCTGGGAGGAAACCCATAGGCATTGATGTTAAGGTTTGTGGTACTACTACTTATGCCAAATTTAGAACCAAGTTAGATCCCAAGAGCAAGAAATTGATGATCATGAGGTACAAAAATAGTTATAAATCCTATATATTGGTTATTTTTAACACCAATCAATGGAAATTTAGTAGAGATACCATAGTTGATGAGGAAGCTACAACTTCTTGATTTATTTAGAGATCAAAATCATAAAATAATAGCTTATTGTGGCTAAGGATTCAAGTATCAAGCTTCATAGAACTCCACTTGAAAGGGGGAACTTGATTTTGAGCATGAGGAGTTTTTGGGATCTAATTTTTGAGATATAGGCACAAAAACTAGTGGCCCAGATCAATGAACCGTAAACTACTGTGGATATTCCACTAGACAGTTTGTCACAACAGATTTAATAATATTATATTAAAAATCTGAAAATTATACACTATTACAGTTTATTAAACTTTAAGATCTATGGATTTAACTGTAATTAGTGCATGCATGCGAATGGAAATTATACAAAAAAGTAGAGAACGTTAAAATAAGCACACACACACACATACACAAGACACAAGATATGCACTTTGGGAAACCCTTTCGAGAGAAAACCCAGCTGGAAGGTGAGGTTGCTTTGCTCTCTTTCTCTGTCTGGAAATATGGTTGCATGTACAAAGAAGTAATGCTTGTGGCCTGTGGGCTACTATATTGCACATATCCTCTCTATTTTCTCTACCTCCTATCTCTCTTGGCTATCTTTTCTCATCTATGGAACAAAATTCTCTCGAAAGAATGGAATGCATCTTCCTCCTCATGACCCGGTTATAACACAACCTGATAGCCTACTAGTGGTTAAGTTTGACTACATCAACTCATAACAAGAGTTAGAAAATAGACTCTTCTAGAGTCGTTTACATCACAAACATGTGGCTAGTCCCTTTTTCATAAATAATGGGGGTTGACGCAACATCCTCTCAAACTATAGGTGTGAAAACAAGAAGGTCAACTTCTGAGTGGCATAAATTTTGCATACAGACTCTGATTGACACAATTATTGCATCGTTGGAAAGGTCTATGTGTGTAGAATATCATGAAAAGGTGTTGGGATAAATCAACAAAGTTTTGCCCCTAAAAAACATTGTTTGATGCCTCAAAACGATCCCGGAAGGTTTTAGACCCTGTTTCACCAAATTGGGTCCCGCTGGTAAAATGGTCCCGTGAGCTGATTCCTCCACTTTTTCAACTCCAAATGCATCGAGATGGATTAAAAACAATATAATGATCTGATTCGGATCACAAGGCTTTTGGTTCCCAAAATATTTTACTGAATGAATTGAGGATATTTTTCCTCCAACTTCTCTCTAGTGTACCATTTAGCTTTGCCTGGAAGTTGTCCCTTCAAACCAATCTTCCAAAGGTCATGTTTCCTCTGTCTTCTAGTTTTGGACATCTTCTATAAAAATATATATTTGATCAACTATGCCATATCATATGCTGCCAAATCCTCCATAAAAGGTAGGACATGTTTCTCTTCCCGATCTCGCATGGAAGGCTCATAGAGTTTTGAATTATCAACATCCACTACTGAATAAATGTGTATATATGGTGGTAAATTGAGTCGATAAGAATTATCACTCACCTTTTCTAGTATCTCAAAGGGACCATACCTTAGAGCCTTGATTTTCTTACCAGGCCCTTGCATCCTCTCCTTGTTCAATTGTAGCCATACTCTTCTCCCACCTTGAATGATTTCTCTGTTCTGTGCTGATCATGCATGGTCTTATACTTCTCCTATGACTTCTACAGTATTTATTGTACCTATAGATGGATCTTCCTTATCTCCTCTATAAATGTTACAGCCCTCAATGCATCTCCTCTAAGATCTTCCCTCACTCTTCCTTGCTTCCCATATGCAATACTCAAAGGTGAAGGTGGAAAATATCAAAAACAAGTCTCAAATGGGGACTTTCATGTAGAAGTTTGGACTGCTATGTTATAAGAATGTTATATATATACTAGATTTTCATCCCAGGTCTTTAGATCTTCTGGTTGTATCCCCTCAAAAGTTGCACCAAAGTCCTATTGACTACTTCTGTTTTCCCATCTATCCGTGAATGGAATGTTGTAGATCTATTCAACTTTGTGTCCATCTTCTCCCGCAATGTAGTCTAGAATGCACTGGGAAATCTTGTGTCCTTATTGTTATAGCTCCAAATTTCACTCTTGATGTTTGTGATGCTGCATTCATGGCCTAGGGCAACCCCTATAACACTTACCTGAAATGATGCTCCTTGGTATCTGAAAGTGCACCTAGACCTATCCAAAGAACAAGTTTGTTGCTTCTTTTCCGCAGATGGTGCTTTTACAGGGCATCAGAACACACCTCTTGTTGAACCTGTCAACTACCACGAACATGTAGTCATGTCCCTTCCTGTTTGTTGGTAAACCTCCCACAAAGTCCATGAAAATGCCTTCCCAAGGATGATTAGGTACAAGTAAGGGATGATATGGACCTTCTTTCATGTTGCTAGGCTTTCAGGTACAATAAAGCATGAATCCTCTTATGAACCAAGCTACTTTCTCTTGCATCTTGGGTTAATGCACATACCTCTGCAAGTTAGCCATGGTCTTCCCTACACCAAAGTGCCCTTCAACCTTGGAGGTTGTGAGCCTCTCTAATTAGCTACAAATGATCACCTTTAGGAACACATAGATTGTAGAGTAACCCATCCTAGAGATGGTAGTCAACTGTGTTGTTTCCATCATGCACATGACTCTGACTCTGCAACTTCTAATACACCTCCTTGAAGTAATCATATTTTGAATATTCCTCTCTGTATGCATCATGGGTGAATGGCTCCACTTGCATAAGAGTCCCCAAAGTTGTAATATTTAATGTGGATGGCCTTGAAAGAATATTGTCCAACTTGTTTGTATTGCCCATACTTGATCACCTAATGAAACTATTATAAAAGCCCCATCCACTTGTAATACCTGGTATGTTGTAGCTTAATCTGGGTCTACAAGTACTATAACGATTGGTGATCTATGTGGATTATTGTATCCTTTCCCATCAGATAGTGATTCCACTTCCTCACATCTTGCACCACGACATAGAGCTCCTTATCATAGGTAGGGTAGTTAATAACTTCCTCATGAAATACTTTAGAATGGTAGCAAAAGGTCCTTCCTCCTTGCATCAAGACAACTCCCATAGCATACCCACTTGCATTTGACTCCACTTCAAAGGGTCGTTGCAAGTTTGGTAATGCCATACTGGTGCTTGACTGATCTTCTTCTTTAGCTCCTCAAAAGACTTATGTTGACTTTTTCCCGACTAGAAACTCTTTCCACTTATTGTTATGGCGTGGAGTGGTGTTGTTATCGCTGAAAATGAGGCTATGAATTTCCTTAGGTACTTTGCTACCCTAATGAAAATCCTAACCTCATAAACATTAGTAATCGATGACCATTTCATGATGGACTCCAACTTGGAAGGATGTGCAACTCTCTTCCACCAATCACATACCCCAGATACACCAAAGACTGCTAACTCACACTTCTTGAGATTTTCTAGTAGTTGGTGCTTCTTCAATGTTTCTAGCACCTGCATCAAATGTGAAATATGCTCCTCGCAAGTAGAACTATATACTAGTATATCATCCAAATAGACAATAACAAATGAATCTATAAAAGGATGCAATATATCATTCATTAATCTCATAAACATAGCTAGTGGATTACATAGGCCAAATGGCATAACTAACCACTCATACGAACCTTGCCTAGTTTTGAAGGCGATATTCCATGTATCTTCTTCTTTGACTCAAACATGGTGATATCCAAAATTCAAGTCCAGCTTGGTGAAATACTTTTCTTGTTGTAAGTGATCTAGCAGATCATCTATGTTAGGTAGGGGGTATCTATTCTTGAGCACAATTTTATTCAACACCCTGTAATCTATACACATCCACCAAGTCCCATCCTTCTTTGGCACAATGATGATGGGTGACCCACATGGTGATGTACTCGGTCCAATGACAAATATTTCTTCACCTCACTTTCTTCTATAACATACTTCTTGTACAACCCAATATTTGGCAATGGGGAGTCTAGCAATAGCTGGATCCCGTGCTCCACTTCTCTCTTAGGTGGTAACCCTTTAAGCACTCGGAACACATCCTTGTATGCCTGTAACAACTTCTCCAATTGTTGTTTATGTTTCTTAGTACACCCCTATAGAGAATCATTTCCTCTTATTGACTCCTCTTCAGACTAACTTTCTCTTAAAAACAATAAAACATACTTCTTACTAGAGATGAACAATTTCTTGGCTTGGTTGACACTTACCGTGAAATTTTTGACTTGCCTTTATGTGCATTAATGATGAACGCTTTTCCATCCTTGATGAGCTGGTATTGGTTAGCTCTCCTCATGAATAATTCATCATGCATGTACATGTATGGACTCTCAAACATGACTTCACATACATCAAGGGGAACCAGATCCATATATATTTCATCAATAAAATCAACATTGATAGCAAATCTAATTTTGTATTGTTTGTTACCTTTAGCTCTACATCCTTATTTACACATCCCAGTGGATATGGGTTTGTATGATCGCAAACTTTGAGCCCCAACTTCTTAACCAACTCTGTTGCAATGAGATTCGCTTGCGAGCTTGAGTCAAAGAGAGCATCAATCTTTGTCTTCTTAACATGTGTCTTTATATGGAAGAGTTTGGTCATTTCTTTCTCTTCTTGTTGCTGAAGGCTACTCAGATTCACCTCCTTCTACATTGATGTACATATGATCTTCTCATCCACATTTGAGATGCTTTCAACTTGGTTTCTTGAATAAATTGCCATGAGATTCTTCTTGTTATTATCTTTCTTCTTTTTCTTCGGGTTTAGCTCTAGATGCAACTTCTAGCACTTCTCCTCTGTATGGCCATCAATGTTGCATGGTTGCAGTGGTTGCTAGGATCTTTGCAATGGTGTGTTGTGGCTGTCATATTTTTATCTTTTCCCTCTTTTTGCTTCTTCTTCCCCTCCTTAGAAGCTTCTTTTTTCTCCTTCTGCTTTGATCCACTTGATTCCTCTCTTTTTAGGCCTATGTTCTCTAGGTATTGTGCCTGTACATAAGCCTTGTCCACCGATTTTGGATTGAACAACATCACTTTCTCTTGCAGATGGTGTTGCAAACCCCCAAAATACTTGAGTAATATGTATGGGTTCTTTGGAGAGATACCCAACGCTGTAGCCATCTTTTGAATCTCATGGTGTACTCCTACACGCTTTGGCCAGGTTTTTTCCTGAAGTAATGACACCGGATCTAGTGGTCATCCACATAAAAAATGGGATAAAACTGTGACTTAATGAGGGTTTTGAAATCCTCCCACTTAAGTCACTGGAGGTTCTCCCTCCAACCTCAAGGTTTCTATGTGGCTCTCCCACCAAGTTAGTGCATGGCCCCTAATTTAAGTCACGTGAATGAGACCTTTTGCTCTTCCTCGATCTAATGGACGCTGAAATAAACTTCTAGTTGTTGCAACCAGTGGTTTAGCTTCAGAGCATCGATATCATCGTGGTATGACTTGATATTGAATTTTTCTTCCATTTTGAACATGGATTGATTCACGACACTCGAATTAGGTTGATATTTTCTAGGTTCTTTCTTCGACTGGTTCTCTATGTCTTAATAGAATTAAGGCTTCTGTGATCCATATCAATTTAGAGAAAGATTCTTCAGCGAAAATCACATGGAATCTCATTTGTCGACGCGTTTCGAACCAACTAGTGTGGTTCATCGTCAGGACAAGATGAAGAAACAAATCTAGCTCATCATGCTTAAATAGTCTGAGCGGAGCCTCCAACAGCTATCTTCCCTAACGGCTAGTTTGACTCTAAGACAGGGGTCAAAATTATTATAATAGTTTAATTCGAAAAAATAACTTATTATTGATGGTATATGGTACGAGACCTAATAATTAACAATTATAAGTTAATTTAAAAAGAAAATTAGTTAAATAAATGACCTTGAAATGCCTAAAAAATATAAAAATCATTTTATTTAAAAATATTATTAAAAATTGTATAAAAATAAAGAAAATCAAAGTTAATAACTAAAAAATTATAATTTAATTAATAATTTTTTAAAAAATAATGACCTTATGAAAAATGCCTAGATATATAGAGTAATAAATTAAATATTATTATTGAGGGTATTTGGTAATAAAAATTATAAGTTCAATAAAAAAGAAAAAAGGTTAAATAAATGACCTTAAAATAAGTTAAATGCCTAAGAAATATAAAAATAATTTCATTTAAAAGTATTATTAAAATTGAATGTTAATTAAAGAAAATCAAAGTAATAAAAATTATAGGTTAGTTAATAATTAAAAAGGCAAATTAGTTAATTAACTAATTTTCCTTTTTAATTATTAACTAACCTATAATTTTTATTACTTTGATTTTCTTTAATTAACATTCAATTTTAATAATACTTTTAAATGAAATTATTTTTATATTTCTTAGGCATTTAACTTATTTTAAGGTCATTTATTTAACCTTTTTTCTTTTTTATTGAACTTATAATTTTTATTACCAAATACCCTCAATAATAATATTTAATTTATTACTCTATATATCTAGGCATTTTTCATAAGGTCATTATTTTTTTTAAAATTATTAATTAAATTATAATTTTTTAGTTATTAACTTTGATTTTCTTTATTTTTATACAATTTTAATAATATTTTTAAATAAAATGATTTTTATATTTTCTAGGCATTTCAAGGTCATTTATTTAACTAATTTTCTTTTTAAATTAACTTATAATTGTTAATTATTAGGTCTCGTACCATATACCATCAATAATAAGTTATTTTTTCGAATTAAACTATTATAATAATTTTGACCCCTGTCTTAGAGTCAAACTAGCCGTTAGGGAAGATAGCTATTGGAGGCTCCGCTCAGACTATTTAAGCATGATGAGCTAGATCTGTTTCTTCATCTTGTCCTGACGATGAACCACACTAGTTGGTTCGAAACGCGTCGACAAATGAGATTCCATGTGATTTTCGCTGAAGAATCTTTCTCTATGTCTTCCCGATATTTTGGTCCCCCTTCTGATCTGTCCTCAGCATTTGAACCCCCATCTTCTCCAAATATCCCCATCTTATTGCTTAAGGCCACCATGAGGAGGTTTACATTGCGGTTTATATCCGTGACTTGTTGTTGAAGCCACGAAAACCTTGCCTCTGTAGGATCATGAGGTTCCTTTACAAATTCATCAGCCAAGATTAGGGTTTTATGATTTTTGACCCCACCAATCTAGATCCCCTACAAATATCCACAAATACCCAACGAAACCTTCTTTGATACCAAATGATCAGTAAATTGTCGTGGATATTCCATTGGACATTTCGTCGCAACAACTCTAATAATATTATATTAAAACTCTGAAAATTCTACACTATTATAGTTTATCAAAACTTTAAGATATGTGGATTTAACTATAATTAGTGCATGCATATGAATGGAAATTATACAAAAAAGAAGAGAACAAAAAAATAAGCACACACAAGACACAAGATATGCTCTCTGGGAAACCCTTTCGGGAGAAAACCCAGTTGGAAGGTGAGGTCGCTTCACTCTCTTTCTCTTTCTGGAAATATGGTTACAGGTACAAAGAAGTAATGCATGTGGCCCGTGGGATACTACAATGCACAGATCCTCTATATGTGCTCTATCTCCTATCTCTCTTGGCTATATTTACTCATCTATGGACCAAAATGTTCTTGAAAGAATGGAATGCCTCTTCCTCCTAGTGGTTTGGTTATAACACAACCTAATAGCCTACTAGTGGTTAAGTTTGACTACATCAACTCTTAACTAGAGTTAAAAAATAGGCTCTTCTAGAGTCTTTTACATCACAAACACATGGCTAGCTCCTTTTCCATAAATAATGGGGCTTGACGTGACATCCTCCCGAAATATAGGTGTGAAAACAAGAAGATGAACTTCTAAGTGGCATAACTTTTGCATACAGGTTCCGATTTATGCACTTCTTTCTCCCAAAAGGTTTCATACCCCATTTCGCCAAACTAGGTTCCACCAGTAAAAGTGGTCCCATAACCTGATTCCTCCACTTTTTCCACTCCAAATGCATCTAAATGGATGACAAACATTATAATGTTCTAATTCGGATCAATCAAATAGGTGAAATTATTGTGGAACAATCATTAAAAAGTAAGGGCATGAAACATAATATGGCAAACTTTATTTTAATGGCTAATGTTCAAGACGTATGATGAGACATTGGTGTTCAAGGAGGAAAAAGGAACACATGAATGGGAGAAGGCCATGGCAACCAAACATGAATGTTTGATGAAAATTCAAACTTGGAATATCACAACTCTTCAACCAAGGAAGAAACTTGGTGGCTACAAATATGTGTAAAAGGCCAAGTACAAGATAAATGGTACACTTGACAAGTACAAGGCATGATCAAAGGAAAAAGGGTTCTCTCAATGGGAGGGCATTGACTATGAGGATACATTTTCTCCTGTAGCAAATATAAGCACCATTTAATTAGTTCGATCCATGGGAGTGCAATTTGGCTAGAACATCCATTAAATGGATGTGATGAGTAACTTTATTAATGGAGATTTGGTGGAAAAGGTCTGCATGCATCAACCAAAGGGCTTTTAGGTTCTAAGGAAGGAGAATCTTGTTTGCAAACTAAAAAGGCTCTATATGGCCTGAAGCATACACATCAAACAAGGTTCATATAGATTTATAAGTACTTGGGTAAACTAGGTCTCTAGAAAAGTCCCCCATATTCATATTTATATGTTAAAAGCATTGGTAATGATATCATTTCATTGTTCATCTTTGTAAATGACATCACTACTACAAGTAGTCAAGTAAGTGTTATTGAACATATCAAATCTAATATGAGTCAAGGTTTCGATATGATTGACCTAGGGCTCCTACATTACTGTTTAGGTGTGAAATTTTGGTAAATAGGTAACAACATTTTGTTTCAAACAAAATATGCCATGTGTTTGTTTGATAGGTTAAAAGATGATATATTTCAAAACTTCATCTACACAAATGAGAAAGTGTTGAAGCATTTAACCAAGGCAAGCTCTAACAATTAATAACCCAATATACAAGTAGCTAATGGAGAGCTTGATATATCTTATAACCATAAGGCTTAACTTGAGTTACGATATGAGCTTCACTTACAATGCCAAAGGTTAAGTGATGCACTAAAACAAAGAGGGTGTTAAGATATGTAAAAGGGGTACTTGACTTTAATGTTTTGTATAATAGAAGCAAAAATTGTAGGTTGTGTGGGTATACAAATTCAAATTGGGAAAGTTGTCTTGATAATATAAACAACACTGAGATATGCATCAAACCTTAGCATGGGTGCAATGACATTAACCAACAAGAAAGAGCATGCAATAGAAATTTCATGATGGAAGCAAAATATATAGGATTTTGTAAAGTAATTTGGCTCAGTAGAAGGCTTTTGGACATGAGGATGCCAGAGGCAGAACCAACACCCCTACTCTATGACAATCAAAGAGTGCTCAAATTAGCCAAGAATCCAATCTTCCACATGCATACCAAACATGTTAAAATATATTCCCACTTCATTAGACAAATCAACGTCCAAAATGGAACCATTGAGCTATAATATTTGTTTCATACAAGACCAAATTACAAGCATTTTCACCAAGTTTTTGCATCCCAAAAAGTTTCTATATTTCTAGGATATGCTTGATGTAGTTGGTAGAATGACTATTTTTTCAGAGAGAAAATCCACATATGGCCGAAGCCTACAGATATTTTTACAATACGGCCGAAGCCAGCAGAATACGGCATAGCCGTTCGAAATCGCCCAGCGAGGGGCCGCCGCAGGACTCGATCACGGCTGGGGGGTGCGAAAGCCAACCGCCCCAGCCGTCCTATCATGCACGTCATGTGCAGTAGAATGACTATTAAGTTAGTGCTAAAATAGATATTAGAATAAAATGGTCAACTAGATACTATAGATATGCATCAATATGGCCACTTTGACTTTTGGTTATTTTATTTTTTAATGATTTATTATATTTTAGTGTGTTTCTTCCTCTATCCCCACTTCATAAAGTGTATTGAGTCAATTAATTTGTAACTATTTATGAAAACGGATTTTTATTTCTCATTATTAATGTAATATTGATTTATTTCATGTGTTTGTGTTATCATTATAAATTCATTGTTTCAAGTTCCTCTTCCCTCAATATTCTTCTTGAAATTCTACATGTGAATAATGAGCACTAACATGGCACCCATTCGACATTAGATACTAGAAATAGGCATTAATATAGTCAATTTGGCGATTTTTTTCTTTTATGCTTTATTTCATTTTAGTGTTTCTTCATTTATCCAACTTCATAAAGTGAAATAACTCAACTAGCTTGTAACCATATATAAAAAAAGATTTTGTTTTCTCATTGTTAATGCAATATTGGTTCCCTTTTTTTGTTTGTGTTATCATTATAAATTTATTATTTCAAAGTTCCTTCAAGAAAATTCTTAAAGTACCTGTGTAAATAGTGAGGATTGACATGGCATCCACTCAACATTGTGGTGATCAAGAGGCAAAAGTCCCTTATACATGCTCTAACTGTAGGGCTCTTTGGAGCACTAAAACAATATACAAGAATAATAGTGACAAAGGGTTCTAACTTCATTTGTAAAATTTTCACCACATAAGTGGTCATTTAACACTTGAAATAATTTTTGAGAGTTTCAAGAGCCACCCCACAAAATAACAATTTCCCACTAAGATGGCCCTGTTAGAAGGCCGTATCTCTAATACTCTGACCATACAAGTATTTGAATAGATTTCATACGATATAGTGATTTCAAATCACCAACTTATCAATTAATCGTCATTCAACTTACAAAGATGACTAATTAAAAATAATAGAAAACAATATGGAGATCTATGCTTGGTGTCAATTAAGCACACTAATAATTAACCAATGAATACCCACAGAGAGATGGTAGTTCTTGCTTTACTTGATAATAAGATTTTGAATTGAATTATGGCATTGGTGTTCTTTGCATCCAAATTGTGACCCTGAAGTGGTCTTTTCCTCCAACCTAAAGGAGACTCCACTCTCATGCCTTGCACCACCTTGTTGTTGTGCACAACAAGCTACAATTTTCCCTGAAGGCCCTGACCTTCAATACATCATAGTGGACCACGTTTCACAATTTTCAAGCTGGATCCCCCCGTGTTCAATAAGATAATAACATCAAAGTAATATGTAGGATTTTGTTGATCTGTGACACAGGAAAAAATTCGTCAACAACAAAAAAAACTTCTTCAATTCAAACGATCAAGCCATAACTTTCAATATCAACTATCATAAACAATTTTTCCTCTGCTCAAACCTAACATCAATCAAATTATGCTTTTGTACCAAACCTAGCATCAACACCAAACTTATTTGTAATGCATATATATATATATATATATATATATATATATATATATATATATATATATATATATATATATATATATATATATATATATATATATATATATATATATATATATATTTGCAACAATATCATATTAAACCCTAGCACTGCTTAATCATCATACAACCATTATAAACAGTAATAAGATTGATGCATAACAAATCCACTATCAAACCCTAGTTATTCTTACTACTCATGTTAGCCAAGTATCCTGTCCTTTAAACAATGTCTGCATACATCAATTTGTGCATAGATCCTTAAAACATATGATCAATAGATTCTAATGTATCTTCTCAATTGCATATCAACAACCTCTAATACGATATCTCTACTCATCATATATATATCTAACCCTATGTTGTCGTTGCTACAACACCCCCCAAAATTTCACTACATTCAAACTTTTGAGCCTACCAAACTATCGCATCAAGTGTAGATTTGGTACTTGGGGAGTGTTTGTAAGTTGGCGTTTTTATGTGTATTTTTCATTTTTCAAGCCTGTCTAAGTCTTAATGATGAGTTGGTATGTGTCACACTTGATTTCATGTCTAGACTCATTGTGTTCACCCCTTATTCTATATTCCAGACTTAAACAAATTTAGGTTGCACAAGCTAACCCATTAAGTCTAGGAGCACATGGCGCACTCTTAAGCCTTGATCGAGACTCCTTCGTTGTTCATAAGTGTGCCCTACACCATCCAAGAGTGCATATCGCACTCCTAAGCTTCATTCCCCTTCCTTGTTCCAAACTACACCCTTAAGAAAGTATTCCTCCTTATTAAGTGCATGGCACACTTGGGAAGGTCGAAGCCTAACCCCTTCAACCTTCAACATTTACCCCTACACCCTCCTTGGCTCTCTTGAGATCATGAGTGCACCCCGAAGCCTTGAAGCTTCACACCTTCGTTCTTTGACAGTGTGCCATGTTCCCTCCCTATCTCCCTTAAGTGAAAAACACAATTGGGAAGCCTGAATGTTCTTCCATCGTCCTTCAGACCTATGCCCTGCTCCATCCCTTGACCTTTTTCTCTCCTATTGAGCACATGAGCGCACCCCAAAGCCTTGAAGCTTCATCCCTTCAACCTTTCATAGTGTGCTCTTTCACCTAGAAGTTTCCTTGTCCTCTCTGCGTGCATTGTTAAGTCATGCACAAAAAATTTGCATGAAACATATTAGGATAGGATATTTGCATGAAACATATTTTCCATGAGTGATTGAAATTGTGAGTGTTCCAAAACAACATGGAAAGGATGCATGAAGAGATTGGGAAAATAGGGTATTCAAAGGAAGCATTCAAGGACAAAGAACACAATGAAATATTGATGATCGAAGCAACCGAAAAGACTCCATGAGATCAAATATCCTTTGGAGGGTGAAGACATCAACAACATGGAAGCTACAAGTAAGATCAAAGACACAAGTGGTTTCCTTTTCACCTATCGAGGAAATTCCATGTCATTAGTCACTATAAATCCAAGCCATCAATGATAGTGACTTGTCATGTTCTCACCACATGATGATGTGGAAATTATGATGAAAGGATGTAATTATTGTAAAGACAAAGAAGTATAAGTCCAAGGGTCATGTATGGACAAAAGAGCCATGTGAAGGAGTCCAAAATACATGTAATTCCAAGAGTCATTTGGAAATTCAAGAGTCATAGAATTCCAAAGGTCATTAGATTTTGGAAAGTCAAGAGTCGTGAGCATATGAAAAGTCATGCCTCAATTTATAAAAGGAGCCTCATTACTCAAGCAAAGGAATTTTAACCTTAGCTTCTCCCACAAGGCATTAGAGAGATAGAGATAGTACCTTTGGCAAGAAATTAGTGGCTCTTGTTGGGCGCAAACCAACTTGGCCTAGATTTTGGTGAAGACTCCACATTTTGTGGAGCGGAGTGTGAATTAAAGAATGTAGAAGAGTGCGAAGTGGACCATGCAGTGGAGCAACGCAAGGCCAAGTGGACTGCATAGTAGATATACTGCGCGGCGTGGGGGCTTCGAGGAGGGTCGAAGGCCCTCATTTTTTGTAAAAAGCAAGTAATATTGTAAAAGATGAATGGTTTTTGGACCATAGTAGCTTGTATTAAGGGAGTCCATGGTATATGGACCATGGTATTTTGATGATATATCCCTTAATGTAATAGTATATATAGGGATCAATAATAAAGAAGAGAATCATCTTAGAATCACATCTTGAATTGAATGGTTGTATTCTTGTGATATGTGGTTTGGAAAAGAAGGCGAGGCTCTGCAGTTGAGTGCGCAAAGGCTTGAGTCTACAATTGAGTGTGCAGACGACTTGCAGCTTAGTGCGCAGGTCAAGAAATATTTGTTGTACATAAATTATTATTATAAGCAACAGTTCTTGTGGACATAGTCCCACATTGGGATGAACCACGGTAAAATTGGTGTCTTCATGTGTATATTTGCTTATTATCTATTGTAGAGTAGTAGTTTATTACAATTGCATTTTATTATAACACAATGATGATTATGGGTTTATATGATATGTTTATGTGATTAAATGAATGCGACAAAGTGATTTATGAATATTAAGTGTAATAAAATAGAATAATACCACATCTCCACATCCCTCAAGGCTGCAGAAACCTAGTTTTGTATCCTCCCATAGTCACTTTGGGTGAGACTGTGATCTGCTTGCAGGTCGTTTCCAAAAGGGCTAGTGATTAAGGGTTTTATTGGTGCGTAGTATAGATCGAACCTGAGTCAGCCCAAATCATAACCAACAAATGGTTCCATTATCAGGATCAGGATCTGTTTGAGGGAAGTGTTTATGTGATTGAATGAATACGATGAAGTGATTTATGAATATTAAGTGTAAGAAAACATAATAATACCACATCTCCACATCCCTTAAGGCTGCAAAAACCTGGTTATGTATCCTCCCATAGTCACTTCGGGTGAGACTGCAATCTGCTTGTAAGCCATTGCTGAAAGGGTCAATAATTAAGGGTTTTTTTGGTGCGCAGTATAGATTGAACACGGGTTAGCCCAAACCTAAACCAATATCTCCAATTCTCCACTATTAGAGCTAGTGATGTTCATTGTACTCCTATATCTTGGAATTTTTCTCAATACTTAAAGCCATCTAACCAACACATTTTCATGCATAGATCGTGGATGTTTTAAGACCACTATTCTAATTTTTTGGGTTTATGTTGACTTTCATATATACTAAAGTAATTGGACTATTTTGGTGACTCTTCTTCTCATTCAAAATCCCATGCACATTACTCTCTCATGCTAATTTCTTAAGCCAAGGAAAATCTCTAAGTAAACGATGGTCAGGTCGTATTTCTGGATGAGACTCCTACACTAAATGGTGTGTGGTCTAATTGGGACCTCATATTGAGGAGATCCCATGTATGTTGGCAGTATCCAACACCGTCAACACCCTACATCATGTCAATTTCTCGCAATAGCCTACTTGGAATCTGATCATCAACCAAGAGAAGAGTCCTTAATGGGATTCTTCATTCAAAGTTTAATTTCGACTAAAATTGAGTTCACAGATCCCAAAAACAAAAAGTTAAATTAATTATTCTTCATAATGGATTTTTAGGTTGCATTCTACAAAACAACATTTTCTATAATTGGTTCTGCAAAATTGCATAGTTTCGACCATTATCCATTTAGCGTAATGAAACCTTAGATAGTAAAATTAACAATTAATTACACCATATGCGCATTGAACCATTGACCTTGCTGAACAAGTCACGTGGCACACCAATTGTGTTATGCATTGTTTAACATATTACAAATACACTTCAATTGAAATTCCAAAATAAAGCAAGGGACCCTCAACAAATTCCAATCAAAATCAAACTTTGATTACACCTGTAGCACTGGAGAAAAACCATTTTACAAACCTATGCCAACTGTGTATAGAAACTAGGACTGTTAACTTATCCATGTACAATATTGTTATGTGTCTTCAAAACATGTCTACATAGCCAACTTCCACCATAAAAATGATCAAGGGGTTTGATTTCTGACATTATCATCTTACAAACCAACCAACAAAACCATCTACTAGAAAATATTCTTATTGGGCGTACCCATTCATCTTAGAATAAACTTGAAACCAACGTTATTAACCGTAGACTTA
Organism: Pinus tabuliformis; assembly: GCA_031772625.1. Classification (NCBI taxonomy): domain Eukaryota; kingdom Viridiplantae; phylum Streptophyta; class Pinopsida; order Pinales; family Pinaceae; genus Pinus; species Pinus tabuliformis. The sequence goes on along the minus strand of CM062820.1, from coordinate 630,866,259 downwards.
GATCATTGGACAATATCTTCAAAAGTGGATTTGGATGACGAGACTTTTCCAAAGGTGGTCAATATTAGTTGTTCGTAGAATGTAGGACAAATGTATTCATATTTTAATCATTGGGCCAACACCATGCATCCTCGACAAACCATATGTATGTCGAAAGCATATAAAGAACCATCCAAAAAAATTTGTGCACTAAGTTGGATCAACATACTTCCACTCTCAATCTCATAAACTATCCTTTAGTGTTGTTGGCTCCATTACCCACATGTCTTTTGGAATAAGATCAAGAGAAAATCATAGGACTTTTCACCTTTACATACAAAACTCAGATTGCCACATCAATTCCATTTTCATAGGTGCGACCAAAACAATGCTACCACACAAAAAAATGTGTCATGAAACTAGAAATTTATGTCACACTGATTCCATGAGCTAATCCTTGAGATTCTCCACAAAATGCCTCAATAACCAGTCAAACACCCTACAAGAAGAGGCTAAATTTAGTCTCTAAGTTTTTCTTCAGAACCAACAACATGACTATAAAAATTCTCTGAAATTGTCATGAATTATTTCCCATCCAACAAATAACTAGTTTCAGGTTTCAAGTCACAAATAAATGTTGCAAAAAGATCAAAAAATCAGAGTTCTATTAGAAAGAGGAGAGGCTAAATTGCTCTTTAGATGCCATAGAGATTTTGGAGCTCAAATGGCCTTTATATATCTCTAAGATTTGGATGACATCAATTCAGTTCTAAACTTGCATTAGACTATCAAAAATTACAACTCATAAATAGCATGTTATGCGATGCTGATTTGCTTGTTGTTTCATTTGATTCTGCGCTAGAGTGAGGTTATCCTTTAAGATTTGGAGAACTTGTTTTTGATGATCGATGTGATATTCCACTGCTTTAACCTTATAATTTTCTCTTAAAGGTAATTTGATGGATGATGGATGATATACATAAAGTGCCATAAATGGGGTCATTTTTATTGTAGTATGGAAGGAAGTGTTATACCGCCATTCAGCCTGAGGTAACCACTTGACCCATTGTGTTTTTTATCATATACAAAGAAATAAAGATATCATTCCAAGAATTTGGTGATCCGGATTTAAACAGGAACACAACAAATTACAGAGATAACCATATACACAAAGATGCAGCGGAAATAATACTTCATTTCATTAATGGAAAATACTGAAATATGCTTACAACCAGAAATGGAAATAGACTAGCTAGGGCAATGGTAGCTTATCTCTGAGAAGAGATGTGATGGCTACATGCCTCTGAACTATGTTACAATGAGGCTCGAAGGCCTATTTATTGTTGAGAAACAATGGAAAACCCTTAACATTCCAAAACCTAACCCTAGGAGATGAAACGCCAAACTGTGGGCCCCGTTTGAGGGTAAGTTGGTACATCAACTTCCCGGGGTCGTAACTTTGGCATATGATCTCCGTTTGACACGTACAATAGCTCATTAGAAAGATCTATCCGAGCACTATCATTGTTGGAACGGGCAACATCGGTCCATTCCATGGACCCATGTTGCCCCCAGATTCCCCAAAAAACGTCGTTTAGGGCCTCAAAACGGCTCCAGAAGTTCAGGACCCGAAAAACTGCTAAAAATAGTAAGTTGTGCTACAATTAAGGAAACTGAAAATGCTGAGAAAGACAATGGTGGGGGTCCAGGTGGACTTGGCAGGTGGCCACCAATATCCACCTGGATCATTCCTCCCCCCTTAGGAAGCAATGGTCCCCATTGCGTTGAGCTCCTCCATGAGATGAGGAAACTTCTGCTGAACTTGTTCCCTGGTGAGCCACTTGCCCTGCTAAAGGAGTTGGCCTGCTTTGAAAACTCGATACAGTTGGATATTCTGTTGGCGAGTGTTCTTGATCTGTGTGTCCATGATCCGATCAGTTGCAGCTTGTTCCATGCAATCTGGATTTAATTCTGTGGGTTTGAGCTGTTCTATAATGTCGGATGTGTCTAGCAATGGTGGAAAGTATGGCCGAAGGCGGTCCACATTGAACACTGGGTGCAGGCCAAGGAATGGGGGAATGCTGAGCTCAAATGCATTGTCTCCCATAGCCTTAGTAATGGTGTAAGGACCATATCGGAGTGGTCTCAATTTCTGATAGGCTCCAGTAAGGCGTTCCTTTTGCAAATGCAACCAAACTTTGTCGCCCACCTGAAACTTGTGTGGCACCCGATGTTGATCATGTCGCTGCTTGTACTTGGCATTTGATTTCTCAAGAATGTCATGGACCTGCTGGCGAATATGTTGGATGTGCTCAATGAAGCTGGTGGCCTTATCTGTTTCGGACTGGACATGAGCTGAATTCATGTGAGTAGCTACAAATGGCATGGCCACATCAATGGGGCATAGTGGCTGGAATCCCAAACCCACTTGAAAAGGGCTATGGCCAGTGGAGCTGTGAAGAGCTCGGTTGTAGCTGTGCTGAACATAGGGGAGGCTCTCATCCCATGTGCGTGGATGCTTTGAGTTATACATGCGCAGAATGTGCACAATCATCCTATTGACAACCTCTGTCTGGCCATCAGTTTGAGGATGGAAGGCTGTGGACTTCGTGAGTTTGGTGTCCAGCATTGACCAGAGACTGGACCAAAATGTGTTGAGAAACCGACTATCCCGATCTGAGATGATAGGTTGTGGGATCCCAAAGTGCACCCACACTCGTTCAAAGAAGAGCTTAGCAGTGGCTTCTGCTGTGATATTCTTCTTGCAGGCCACCATAATGGCCATCTTCGAGAACCTGTCGACGACCACAAAAACACAGTCATTTCCATGCTTAGTGGAAGGAAGGCCTGACATGTAATCCATGGAGATGGATTCCCAAGGTCGACTAGGGGTAGGCAACGGGGTATAGAGGCCGTGCTTCTTAATGGTCGGTTTGGCAATGGCACAGGCAGTACATGATCGGATGTACTTCCCAACATCCTGTTGAAGATTCGGCCAATAGAAATAATTTTGCAGTACTGCCATTGTTTTCTCGACCCCGAAATGCCCAGCAGCCCGACTGTAGTGTGCTTCCCAAATCATCTTGGCACGCTCGCTTGAAGGAACACAAAGGTGACCGAGGTGGCATAATAGGGCATCCTGGAGGTGAAAATCTGCAACCTGCCGACCCTCCAAGAGTGTCTGGTATGTGTGGCCGAATTCTGGGTCGCTCTTGTAGAGAAGTGGCCAATCAGAAGTCTCGTGCCCACAAGAGTTGAGCACGGTGGTTAGCACCATGATCAGTGGTCGACTGAGGCAATCTGCAACATTATTGGTGCTGCCCTTTTTATACTTGATATTCAAGTGGAACTGTTGCAGGTATGTAGACCACTTCTGATGGCGATCATTCTGCAATTTCCCTTGGGTCTGTATGAACTGCAGAGGTCGGTGGTCTGTGTGGATGACCGTTTCCTTCCCCAAAATGTAATGCTTCCATTGTCGGTAGGCCTGTACAATGGAATACATCTCTTTATCATAAGTGGGGTACTTCCGGACTGTGTCTGAAAGTGTTTCACTGTGATATGCCACTGGATGTCCATGTTGAGTAAGGACGGCCCCAATAGCATAGTCAGAGGCATCTGTCTCGACCTCAAATGGTTGTTGTAAATCTGGTAACGCGAGCACTGGTGCCGTGCAGAGGCGATCCTTCAACTCCCTGAATGCCTTCTGTTGAGATTCAGACCAAAAGAATTTTGCTTTCGCCCCGCCCTTGGTGACTTGACTCAAGGGCCAAGAAATATGAGAAAACCCCAACACAAACCTGCGGTAGAAGTTGGCAAGACCTAGAAAGCTGCGGAGCTCTGTTAGAGTGGTTGGAGAGGGCCAATCCCGAATGACTTGGATCTTGGCTGGATCGACATGCACCCCCTGTTCATCAATGATGTATCCCAGATATTGAACCTGGGTCATGCCAAAAGTGCATTTCTCCAAATTGGCACATAGCTTGTGTTGCCGCAGTGTTTGGAGAACCTGTCGGATGTGGTGGAGGTGCTCTTCCCAACTCTGGCTGAAGATCAGAATGTCATCCAAGTATACTACTACAAAGGAGTTGGTGAATGGCCGCAAGATGTCATCCATTAGCCTCATAAAGGTTGCAGGAGCATTCGTCAATTCGAAAGGCATGACCAACCATTCGAAGAGGCCCTCCTTAGATTTGAAGGCAGTCTTCCACACATCGGAGGGTTCGATTGGTACCTGGTGATATCCCGACTTCAGGTCGATCTTGCTGAAATATTTCGCCCCCTTTAGTTGGTCTAGGAGGTCATCAATTCGCGGGATCGGGTACCTATTACGGACAGTGATCTTGTTCAGCGCCCGATAGTCAATACAGAGTATCCACGTCCCATCCTTCTTCTGTACCAAAACGATCGGACTCCCACAGGGTGATGAACTCGGACGGATGTGACCTTTCTACAGGAGCTCCTGAATCTGCCTCTTGATTTCATCGTTCTCCAGAACGGAACGCTGATAAATTGGTCCATTGGGTAGCGACGCACCTGGGGTCAGATCGATGGAGTGCTTGACTTGACAGTGCAGAGGAACCCCTGCCGGGGAGGTGAAGATGTCCTCGTACTCCTCCACAATCTTGTCCATCTGTAGTTGTCGTGCAGAGGGGCCCCGTTTGGAGGCCGCGGCCACTGTCTTCTTCTTTCCTTGAGGGCGTATCATCAGGAAAACAAATTTCCTGGTTTTGGAAATGATCTTACTGCATTGTTTTGCAGTAATCAAAGAGAGGGCGGCAGGTGGTGCTACCTCTGGTATCCTGAACAACTTATTTCCAAATGTAATAATAACAACACGGGGCCTTGATTCATACACAGCATGTCGCTTCCACAAGTATGGTTGTCCTAGTAATACATCACAAACTTCAAGGGGAGCAATGTCACACCATACCTCATCCGTGAAGGGCTTGATGTTGTATGGAAGGCGACACTGCTGGCTCACGCGAAGATCTCGTCCTTGGTGAAGCCACCCAATGGTGTATGGTTGTGGATGTGCTGTGGTCGGTAAGCCCAACCGCTTCACGACCTCTGCCGAAATGAGGTTCTTTTGACTCCTGCTATCAACAATGAACTGTATCAGGGAGCCCTTTACCCACATCTGGGAGTGGAAGAGACGCTCCTCCTCCTCTGGATCTTCGGGTTCATTTTTCTGGATCTTTGCGGTAGCAACAGTGGCGCTGGGGTTTGCATCAATGATCTGCTTCCCTTTTTCATACACCTTATCGGGTTCTGACTCAGAGTCGGAACATGCATCTGATTCTGAAACCTTTAGCTCAGCCACCAGTGACTTCTTGGCCCGACACTCACTTGTGTTGTGAGTGGAGCTCTTATGGAACTCGCACCATTTCCTAGTGTCCTTTCTCGGCTTCGCGGCGCTTTTCTTTGCTTGCAGCTTCGGCTGGTTGTCTTGGGTTGTCCCGCCTTGGCTTTGTCCTTTGTTCTGTGGTTTAGGGGCACCTTTCCCCTGCTTTGGATTCGCAGATCCAAAGTCTCGCTTCTTTTGTTTAAACTTCTGCTCGACCTTCACGGCATACCGGTATGCTGCGCCGAGCGAGGGGATGTTCAAGAATTGTATTTCTTCCTGGATGTACTTGTGCAGGCAGCCACAGTATTTGAGTATCAAATGTTGTTCCGAATCCTTGATACCCAACTTTGTGCGAAGGGTATGGAAAATATTGGTGAACTCCGGCACGTCTTGGTCCCTTCCCTTCCGCAGCATGGTCCACTTTATGTATTCATCCTCATAGCTCCTGACAGGGTAGTACTGCTCCTTGATGGCATCCCGGAACGAATCCCAGGTGGGTGCGGCTGAAAATAGTGAGCCAGTACTTTCATCCTTCTGCTCGCAGTAGGTTTCCCACCAGTCCTTGACGTGGGGGGCTGCCTTGAGGAGAGCAAAAACAATCTTTTCCCGACTCGAAAATTCATGAACAGAAAAATAACCCTCTAGCAGATTTAACCATTTATCTACAGCATCTGCGTCTATCTGACCCTCGAATATGGGGATTTCAAAATTAACGTGTACCTTAAAGGGTGTGGCGTTTCCAGAGTAGCTGCTGGAAGTCGATGCGTTGCTTCTGGGTAGCCGCTGAAGGATCTGGGCAAAGCTGTCCATCATCGCGTTCCGTTGTCGCTCGAGGGCTTCTTCGAGCAAGATTTTTATGGGATCTCCTGCCCCCTCGTCTTTCTTTTCGTCCGCCATGGGAGGCCGTCGGGATTTGCGAGGCTAGTCTTGCAAAGGTTCAACCAGTTCAAGCCCTAACTCCTTATATCCCGACCTTGTTGGGGACATGCAAAGAAAAACAGAGAAAAAGCAGACCGCTTTGATACCACTGATCTGGATTTAAACAGGAACGCAACAAATTATAGAGATAACCATATACACAAAGATGCAGCGGAAATAATACTTCATTTCATTAATGGAAAACACTAAAATATGCTTACAACCAGAAATGGAAATAGACTAGCTAGGGCGATGGTAGCTTATCTCTGAGAAGAGATGTGATGGCTACATGCCTCTGAACTGTGTTACAATGAGGCTCGAAGGCCTATTTATTGTTGAGAAACAATGGAAAACCCTTAATATTCCAAAACCTAACCCTAGGAGATGAAACGCCAAACTGTGGGCCCCGTTTGAGGGTAAGTTGGTACATCAACTTCCCGGGGTCGTAACTTTGGCATATGATCTCTGTTTGACGCGTACAATAGCTCATTAGAAAGATCTATCCGAGCACTATCATTGTTGGAACGGGAAACATCAGTCCATTCCATGGACCCATGTTGCTCCCAGATTCCCCAAAAAATGTCGTTTAGGGCCTCAAAACGGCTCCGGAAGTTCAGGACCCGAAAAACTGCTAAAAATAGTAAGTTGTGCTACAATTAAGGAAACTGAAAATGCTGAGAAAGAAAATGGTGGGGGTCCAGGTGGACTTGGCAGGTGGCCACCAATATCCACCTGGATCATTTGGTTACTATAATAATTTTCTTGTCATATTGAGGATGATAAGATGAGCTATGAGCTAATTGACTACCAAGACAAGAAAATAATTCCATCCAAAATTTCCAGTGAAAATGGGATCTCTGTCACTTACAATAATATTTGGGTTTCCATGTAGCTTTTGAATTGTTTCCATAAATGCAATAGCAGCTATTATGACTTTAAAAGGATTAGATAATTCACAAAAGTGTGCATACTTGGTAAGTTTATCAACTACCACCATGATGACACTCTTTCTTTCAGACTTGGGTAAACTTGTGATAAATTCCATTGATACCTCCCCCCAACACCGACTTGGAATGACTGAAGGTTGTAACATACCCAAGGTATTAATTGTCCCAACTTTATTTCATTGGAAAACCAAACATTCTACCACAAACTTCTGAATATCATATTTAAGCCCATCCCAAAAAAATTCCTTCTTGACCTTGTGGTAAGTTTTTAAAAATCTAAATTGCCCTCCTAAGGGTGAGGTGTGCAATTCCAAAAGAATCTTTTGTTTGAGTTGGGAATTCTTACAAAGATATAAGCGATCTTTGTACCATAATGAATCAATTTTCTAGATAAATGTATCATGTGTATTAGGATCTTGTTGTAACTTTTGAATGAGTGTCCACACCTCTTTGTCATTCTTCCATTCCTCCCTTGCTTCAGTTATCCAATGAGGTTGGATAATAGAAATGGCACAAAACAATGCTTCCACATCCTCATCCTTTCTTGAGAATGCATCTGCAAGAACATTTTTCTTCCCTTTTTTGTAGATGATTTCAAAGTCATAACCCAACATCTTTGTGACCCATGTTTGTTGTTCTTATGAAGATAATATTGTTCCAAAAATTATTTAAGACTATCATGATTTATTTTTACCTTGAAGTGTCTTCCCATTAGGTAAGTTCACCATTGCTTAGTGCATGTATAATTTCCAACATTTCCTTCTCATAAATAGGTGTGTGTAAATACTCTGCCTTGATTGGACTACCTTAAAAAGCAATGGGTCTTCCTTCTTGCATTAAAACAACACCAATTCCATTTCTTGAGGCATCACATTCCACAATAAAGGTTTTTGTGAAGTCTAGCATAGATAAGGCTGGTGCTTGATACATTGCCTCTTTAAGATGTTCAAAGGCCTTAGTTGCTTCTGGAGTCCAAAAAAATGCATCTTTCTTCAGTAATGTTGTTAAAGGTGTTGCTATTCTCCCATAATTCTTAACAAACTTGTGATAATACCTTGTCAACCCGAGAAATCCTCGAAGATGCTTTAGGGTTGTGGGGCTTTTCCATTCCTTAATGGCTTTAATTTTGTTAGGTTTTACCTTAACACCCTCATGATATATAATATGACCCAAATATTCCACATCCTGTACTCCAAAGTGTTATCGGGAAATCTAGTGTCTATACAGAGCTGCTAGTCCCACTAAGACTGGTAGCTATCTTAGAAACAAACAAACTAAAACTACTTTTCATTTTCCTTTATGAGAAGTAGATAAGAGGGGAACAAAGGAGACCAACCTCTATCTTGCGCTTGGATCCTTGCTTGATTCCTCTCCCTTCTGATAGATCTTTGCTACTCGCTTCCTCGTCTACCCAGCTTCAAAGAGCACCTGTGGAATCAAAGCAGCATAACACTATCCAAGAACAAATATCTACTAACATAAACAATATAGGACCAGATATATATTGACCACACAAATGCATATATCATCAATCATATAGGAATGTGGAGGAAAACTTGAATAGCTTTATTAATATCAAGAATAGAAAAGAGGATTACAACCAATTGTTCTGACCCAGCATCATCCTCTTAGCAAGAAAGCCCTTCTTCACCTCATGAAAAGCTTAGATCACCCAACACTATGATGTTACACCAAGAAACCAGCAGCACTTCCTTACAAGATACAAAATTCCAGCCTCCAACCTCTGGGATGAGGGATCCATATATAGATGTTTGCAAGGGGGGTGAGTCAGCTTTTGAGATTTGATTAGTGTCCTCTCTATGATAGTTCTTGATTCCACTTGGAGATTGATGATCTATTACTCATCCCTGGGCAAATGCAGAGAGGCAAGTGTCACAGGAGAAGTTTCTGGAAGATTCCATGATCCTCCACCTTGCAGATTGACCCTGCCATTTGTCCACTCTCGCCCATCGCATCCCATAGAAGGGCTTTTCAGTATGCATCGCACTTCCCGTGTGCATTTAGGTGGGATGCAACGCACTTTGACCATGGAGTAGGTGAGATGGTCCAATTTTGACCAAATCTTAGTAGTTTTTCATGGAGAACTTCTGGGAGATGATGTAATCAGTTGACCTTGTTCTTTTAGGGGTTGGAACAACACTTTTAGGGACTTAAGAGCCCTTGGTTTATGGACATGTTTGATTGGGGTTGCAGTGCCCAAAAATGTCTATAACAGTTGCCCCCTAAAGCATGAGGTCGTTAATATTTTGATGTCGGGTGAAATGCTTTATCATGAGGATTCGAAGTTTTTTCGAGCTGGAAGGTGACCTGTAATAAGATACAATACAATACATTATCTTCATAATATTTTCATGATCTAGCTGAGGCGAGCATTCCCATGCTCAGCTTTATAAATTCATTTTCATGTACATAAGACATACAATTGTCTAAGTGCAGACTGATGATTCTGGTAGAGCCATCATCCCTTTGATTGGATGATTATCTGTGCAGCAATGATGTACATTTGATGTCTTTATTCTCCTGAATATATATCGCAGCCTAGATGGATGAAACTAGATTTGGGGTCTTCAATCTCATTCGATATTCACTCAAAATACAAGTCGATCCATGTGAGAGATGTTCTGGAGTCGAACATGGAAAGACATCGCCTGATTACCAGCCAATGATGTAAGTTGTTAACAGGCGCGAGAGGAATCACCGATAATGATGATGACCCTCAAGGTACTACAATACAATTCACGTGGTGTGAATAAGGGACTTGGCATCGAACACCGCGCAAAATCTTTCGGTCGAAAGCCATTGATGTAAACCTGTCGCCGGAAGTGAGAAACTTGCCATTGAGGCATGCAAGCTTCAAAGTACTGAAAGGGTTGTTCCTAGATCGACTTCTTGGACAATGAGCTGATTTCGACAAGAAGTGATCCGTCATAGGAGGGCCTTAGTGAATCCCACATCTATGACACGGAACGGAGCAAATGATTTTAATGGAGGTGAAAACAATCTGATGATATAAGGTTCAAGGTGGTGATCATGATTCATGAAAGAATGGAGCGTAAATGTATTGCAGTGGATGAGACACAGGTGAATTCTCTGAGCGACTTCTCTTGAACATACCGGCGACACTGACATGATGGATTGGTAGCGTTAACCCCAAATATGGATGGTGTGATGGACCAATGGTGATATGACCAGTGAACGGAACAACCCAACCCGACTCGGATGCGGAGTGAAAGTGTCATGTTCAAGAGCGACTTGCTACCAATAAAGTTTCTTCAAGTTTTCTTCCCAATTTTTCCCCAGTCATTGCTGACCAGTACCTCTTTATTTTTGTTAATCTTGAGGAGGATAACATATGCTTGTTCTATAATTTGCCCTTCGGGAAAACCCATCGCTATGTTTTAACGAGCCTAGCGATAGTGAAACTCGTTCTTGTCTGTATGGACAAGTTTGTCGCTATTCGGTTTTAACGAGTTTAACGACAAAGATAACTCAGTCCTTTTCAATTTTAGAGAGTCTGAAAAGGGACATAAAGAAAACTCCAACAATCCTTTTTCGTCATATAATCCCTTAAGTCTGAAAAAGTATAAAATAATACAAAAGGGATGAATTTTCGGTAATTTTAACGAGCCGAACAAAACAAGCGCTCGATCTTTTTGTGTAATAATCCCTCAGGTCCAAAAAGATTAAAATCTAGAGGAGGGATAGCACTCCCAGTCACTTTAACGAGCTAGAGAGGCCAATTACTTGGCAATCTTTTCATATTTTACGAGTCAGATGAAAAGAGCTTAAAGGAGACTCGTTTTTCGAGGAACGAGTGATAAATTCGGGTAGCAGCTAATTCCAGGTAAGGTTTGGAATTTTCCAATCACGGAAGTGTCACAAGGATGGCTAACAGGATCACTCTTCGCAGCTGTTCCTCAAAAAAGGTAAACAATCAAGTGGAGGTGAATGATCGGCCAAAATAGAGTGGAGGTGATGATGAGAACATGACCAAGGCTTCAAAGGCTGATGATAATGCATTCACGATGGTTATTTACCGGAAATTGGTTCATTTTTTAATGAATGAGCTTAAACTTTGGGGGAAACATTTGCTCACTGCTTATGTTTAATTTTTAACGAGCTTGAACTCCACATAAAACTGCTCGATCCAGTCATATAATAAGGATGTCTCATTTAAGATGGCATTTTTTCAAAGCTTTGCCCCACATCCTTTCTTTATGCAAGTTAGGAAACGACCAATCCTATGAGTTTAAAGGGTTAGAGGACCTACAAATTTAAAAAATAAATGGTCGCTCTTCGCTTGCATGCCAAAAGGTTTGCATGCCCCCAGGTATAGCGAAAAATTTCCAGGTTACCAAAGATTGCTCTATCCGCACTTGTAGAAAAAACACTTCCTCGGCGATGTCTACCGAAATAGACAAAGGTGAGCGGCGCAACTTGCCTCCACTCACATAACTTTGATGGAGGAATCTTATTCCGGTCCAATCTCATAAACCAGTCATATATCCTTCGCGGAAACCTACCCTATACCCAAGGATTTCCTGCCGAAACAGACCAGGGTGCATGCCCCCTGGGTTTCAGTCATATCCTCCTGAATCACTCACGCTCATCAGGTGGACGGACTGGGGATTGATGAGACATTCCTGGCATGAAAAGACCATTCAGGGATGGTATTTGACTATTTGCTATGTGTGAACCGGGGAATGAAAGCTGGTCTATGAGCTTGACCACTCTTCCTTCATGCGGAAAACACATTACTCTAAAGAGTGAGGAGAAAATGGCTCCCATGCAATAAATATAGTCGTGTCCAAGGAGTAGATTATAATCCAGGGGTCCTTGGACTACCATTACGTTCATGTGAACGGTTTTCCTTCTCAATGTTATCAGCACATTGGGAAGGATTCCTAACGGTCGACTGGTTCCTTTGTCAAAGCCTATTAGATTTCTCATCTCAAGCAAAAGCGATGGCGAACCAAGTGCTTTCCAAGTAGTTGAGGAAAGGATACTCACAGAAGCCCCTTCATCTATGATGGTACCGGCCATGACCATTCTGTATATTTGAGCAATGATTCGAAATGGTACACTAGCCGGTAAACGGGGTCTGCCTAGTAGATTCCAATCGAAGGAAAAAACTAGGTTGCTTGGAGGTGGGACCGAATAGATGGCCGGATATGACTCTGATGAAATTCCTTCCTGCGGTAAAGGAACAGGTAGACTGCCCCCATGTTCATCGAAGTCTGTGTTTACGAAGAGAATTTGAACGGTGTTGCTCTTGTTCTCTTTGGTGACTGTATCATCTGAAGATGGATCCTCTGAAGGCAAGACCAGGTCAACTGCCACCTCGACCTTTTGACTTTCGTCTGGTATGAATTCAGATGGTTTATCTTCAATGATAGATGCTTCGACCGACCACAATGGCGTGTTAGTCAGATTTTCAACTAGTGATGGAATTGGCAAGAGTTTCTTATATCCAGGAGGAAGCCGTAACGGTGAAACCGGATGGTCATCCAAAACGCTTTTAGCCTTGTCTAGGAAGGGACAACAGTGGACAGCGTGATCGCCTTCACACAGTTTACAAGGGAATTTACTTTTCCTTTTCTGTCCCGACGCTTCACTTTCACTAGTTGACAGTGTACTTTCAACATGATCATCAGCGATTGTTGACACCGGATTGTGCAAACGAGGAGACCAGTCCCTTAAGATCTGAAGGATGTAAGGACAATCTCGATGATAGTGATCTCCTTTGCAAATGACACACGGAGATTTAGGCTTTGACAGTGCAGTGTGTGGATTTTCACTAGATGATGCCTGGTTGCCCCCTGTCGTCTTCGGCTCCTTCTTCTTCTTCTCTTTCTTCTTCTTCTCCTTCTTCTTCTTAGTTACTTGACTTTTGGCTTTACCAGCTTCATCAAGCGAAGAGGAAGGAGGAGAGGGAGAATCAGACGAAGTAGAAGGTTGGGGGGTAGCTTTGGTATCGTCTAGTTGCTTACTTGATTGTTCAGGAATCACGGTGTTCTGAACGACAGAGGTTGAGAAGAGCCATATGGGCAGGTCAATTGTCAATCCTGGAAGCAACAATGTGGCCATATGGGGTGCACCAACATCTCCCCAAGAGGAGAAAGGACTAGGATTTCCTCCAAGGGGAAATCCTTGGTTGGTGGACTCCATTTTTCTCAACCTAAGACCAACGTAGGAAAGGTGATGTTTATTCCGATTAAAATAAATTTTAGATGCTTTGACACAACTTGTTTTTTCAATTTTTAAGAGTCGAGAAAAAACAAAATATGACTCTAGTCGCCTTCGATTTTTAATGAGCTTGAAGTGACAAGTGCTTAGATGGACCTTTTCCTTTAAGGAGTCTGAAAAGGAATGAAAGAGACTACTCTGGAAATCTAGACAGAGGGATTACCAAACCAATCGCAAAACTGCAGAATACTTTTTACGGTACGGCAGTCAATCTTCCCGAATGTTGTGTTCAGTGCATTGTGATCGATAGGGCAGCAAACACGACTTCCTATGGATAAAGGATATAGCCTATTGTGGTCTCCCAATATATACTCAACGGTACATGGGAGCACAAGTCCGTACTGGCACTTGTCATCTCAAAGTGGAGGAATCACCCAACCAACAATGAAAACAACAGTTACCAGGCTTTACAATGCCGGAATACATCTCTAGCCTAGACTTCTAAATGTTGTGCGTTAGGTTCCAAAGTGTTTTTAGATTCATTAAATTTATTTTATAGTTGATCTTGTTTAAGAAATTTGCCTTTCAGGTTCACCGCGTGATGTAGATATACAATTCCTAAAATGCAATCTAAGATGATAAACAATCGTTTAATCTTCTTTTTGCAATGAAAATCCTAGCTACTAAAGAAAGAGAGATGATATTCTTTCAACATAGAGCAGAGAGCACACACTATATGCACTGTCCTAAATCAAACCAACAAATAGTCTAAATGCAAATGCACATGCATGCATTTGTTTTCAGCGTTCTTAATGTGTGAATGATAAAAAGAAAGCTAAGCGCAAATCTGAATTATTTTTCAAAGCGACATTACTAACAAGCTTCTTTTCAAGACAAAATGAAGACAATGACAACACTTTGTGATTTGGAATGGAAAACTTGCTTTCGACACTTGAAAAACTACTAATTCAAATCAAATACAAGAGTAACAGTGTAATCGACTATCAAGAACAATCAGATTCTCTTCTATGACTGAAAATGACACTTGCGACCCTTCCAAATCAAGAAACGACAGTTGAATTACGCTACTTCTTTGTAAAAGAGAACTGAAAATGGCTCAATACATAAAAAAAATTACAGTTCTTTGCACAATGGAGGCGGAATAATGGTAAGGAAGGGGGTTTCCAACAGAGGTATACTGACTACAGATAGCAAAACTCCTGAATAGAGCTGAAAAAAGTGAAGAAAAACCAAAGTCTGGAGGCAAAATTAGCCTTTTCTGATCAGCGCACCTGTTACACAGGGATTCCAGTATGCATCCCACCTACAACACATGGGAAGTGCGATGCATACTGATATCCTTGAAGAGAGGGTGCGATGGTACAGTGCGAGACTTTTGATCCAGTTCTTGATCACAGTTTGCAGCATAGTTCAGGGATTTAAGCCGAGCAAGTGATAATCAGTAAATAAATCACAGGGGTAGATCTAAGGAGGTTACTAGAGCCACCACAAGGGCAATTAGAGAGCTTGTAAATTGATTGTTCAGTTCATAAACAAAACCCGGAGATAGACTGAAGCAGCATTGATCTACTTTGCACTTGCATAGCAAATGCAGTTCGAAGGCTAGCTGGCTTGACTTCAGGCTCCGTCTGTAAGTTTATAAAGCAAACAAATATAGACAAACAAACAATCTATTCACTCCCTAGCGGAGTCGCCATTTTTTTATCGGGAAATCTAGTTTCTATGCAGAGCTGCTAGTCCCACTAAGACTAGTAGCTATCTTAGAAACAAACAAACTAAAACTACTTTCGTTTTCCTTTATGAGAAGTAGATAAGAGGGGAACAAAGGAGAGCAACCTCTGTCTTGCGCTTGGTTCCTTGCTTGATTCCTCTCCCTTCTGATAGATCTTTGCTACTCGCTTCCTTGTCTACCTAGCTTCAAAGAGCACCTGTGGAATCAAAGTAGCATAACACTATCAAAGAACAGAGATCTACTAACATAAAAAATATAGGACCAGATATATATTGACCACACAAATGCATATATCATCAATCATACAGGAATGTGGAGGAAAACTTGAATAGCTTTATTAATATCAAGAATAGCAAAGAGGATTACAACCAATTGTTCTGACCCAGCATCATCCTCTCAGCAAGAAAGCCCTTCTTCACCTCATGAAAATCTTAGATCACCCAACACTATGATGTTACACCAAGAAACCAGTAGCACTTCCTTACAAGATACAAAATTCTAGCCCCCTGGATCTCTGGGATGAGGGATCCATATATAGATGTTTGCAAGGGGGGTGAATCAGCTTCTGAGATTTGATTAGTGTCCTCTCTCTGATAGTCCTTGATTCCACTTGGGGATTGATGATCTCTTACTCATCCCTGGGCAAATGCAGAGAGGCAAGTGTCATAAGAGAAGTTTCTGGAAGATTCCATGATCATCCACCTCGCAAATTGACTCTGCCATTTGTTCACTCTCGCCCATCGCACCCCATAGAAGGGCTTTTCAGTATGCATCGCACCTCCCGTGTGCATTTAGGTGGGATGCAGCGCACTTTGACCATGGAGCAGGTGAGATGGTCCAGTTTTGACTAGTTCTGAGTAGTTTTTCATGGAGAACTTCTGGGAGATGATGTAATCAGCTGAACTTGTTCTTTTAGGGGATGGAACAATGCTTTTAGGGACTTAGGAGCCCTTGGTTTATGGACATGTTTGATTGGGGTTGCAGTGCCCAAAAATGTCTATAACACAAAGAAACATTTTGAGGTTTTTTCATATATATGTTTTTCCTCCAATAGTTTGAAAACCCTATCAAAATGTTGAACATGATCCTTCCAAGACGTGTAAGAGATTTAGTATATCATCAAGAAATACTAACACAAATTTTACAAGGAAGGGTTTGAAAATGGAATTCACCAAACCTTGAAATGTAGAAGGTGCATTAGTAAGGCCAAAAGGCATGACCAAAAATTCATAATGACCTTCATGAGTTCTAAATATTGTTTTCAGAATGTCTTTAGTCTTCATTCTAAATTGACGATATCCTGAACGAAGATCCAGCTTAGTGAAGTAAATTGATCCATTTAATTCATCCAACAATTCATAAATGACAGGAATGGGAAACTTATCTTTAATAGTGAGCTTGTTGAGCTCCCTATAATCTAGACACATACACCATGGTCCATCCTTCTTGTGTGTTGAAGAATGTAACTAGGTTTAGTATTCATAAATGTATTTGAGTCATTATGTAATGTACTTGTCAAAAGAATAAAGAATTTATTATTATTATTATTATTATGATTATGATTATTATTATTATTATTATTGTATCAATAACCTATTAAAGCATTGGTTTCATGCTTAGGTGATGGCCTGGGTGCAGGCGTCAAGGATAACCTCTCAAATCGGTCAGAGGGTTTCCTCGAATCGCCACTATCTCTTTCAGCAAACGCAATGGTCGCAATTGCTGTCGCGCCACTTATAACCACACTTAGTCCCTTTCGGATCGGCGATGCGGTACTTGCAATGCGATGGTCGCAAATCGCTATCGCGAACTCAATAACAATAGTTGTTTCCTTCTGGATTGGTGATGTGTTGTGTGCGATGCGATGGTCGCATAATCGCAATCAGCGAACTCCACGACACCTTCACTTGGTTTGTTTGGATCGGCGATGCGATGGTCGCATAATCACAATCGACGAACTCCACGACACCTTCACTTGGTTTGTTCGGATCAACGATGCGATGTTGTTTCGGACTGATACGACATGAACCAATTTCAATAAAGTCCAATTGAGAAGATATCAGAAAATTCTATGTGTACAAAGAGTTACCACAGAACTCTGTTAACCAACTCAGAAGTCTACATGCACTGAAGATAAGGAAACCACGATTCAAGCAAATTCCTTCTAGCATCACTTTAGAACAAGAGATGAATTCATAATTTATAATCTGTAATAAAACAATTGAATTGACGCATGAATACATAGATAAATCAACAGAAGACCATTAACTTGGATAAACAGAGAGAAGAAAGTTCCAAGGAATAATGCTTCTGGCCTGCGCTCCTCCTCTATGAGAGTCTCGTTGCCTCTTTATTTATAAATAATTGATAGGCCTTCTCAGACCTTATCTGTTACAAAAGCATGCTTTACATAGAATGATTTAAAGCGTAAAGCTTTATTATAGTTTATCTAACAACGATATAATTAGCATGTTTTATTCTCAATCCTACTCTATCTTAACCTAGGAAAACATGGAAATAGCTGGCTAAAGGACCCCACTCCCTTGCCTGTAGATTTTTTTGGATTTTTGGAATATGTTTGAAGAATTTTTCCCTCTAAGTCACATGCTCCTGCATCAGACTCCTGAGGACAAAATTCTTCATGGGCTCCTGTCCATGAGCTCGTCTACAGATTTGCCCAGTTTCTGTAGGACGTCTTCTGTAACCCAAGTAGCTTCAGCGGTTGGCTGTCCCTTCCATTTTACCAAATACTGGAAGTACTCTCGTCCCCTTGTCTTCTTATGCACCTTCTTGTCCAAAATTCTTTCTGGCTGTAAATTCTTTGCTGTGGGTAACTGTTTTACCCAGTTAATCTCTGGAGTCTCCTGATCCTATGTTGTATCATCTGCAGTTTCATTCTCATACTTGTACAAGTCTGCAACATTAAAAATTGGTGATATTCCCACATCAGGTGGTAATTCAATCTCATAAGCATTTGCAGAGAATTTCCTCAGTATTCTGCATGGTCCAATTTTCTTGAATTTCAATTTATTATACTCCCTCTTTGGAAATCTCTCCTTTCTGAGATGTGCTAAAACAAAATCCCCAACTTCAAAGTTCACCTCTCTTCTCCTCATATCTGCTCTGTTTTTGTACTTGATGTTGCTATCCTGCAGCTGTTGCTTCACTTGTTCATGTATTGCCTGCATTTCTGAAGCAAAGTCTTCACCCTCTGCACTTCTCATTTCTTCTTTTCCCAAATTCCTTAATTCAGATATTCCTCTTGGGTGCATCCCATAAACAATATGGAATGGACTCTGTCCTGTGCTCCTGTTCAGTGAGTCATTATAAGCATACTCAACTTGTGCTAACACTTGATCCCATTGCTTTAGATGTTCTGCAGTAAGGCTCCTCAAAAGATTGCCTAAACTTCTATTCACAACTTCAGTCTGTCCATCAGTTTGTGGATGATAGGCAGAACTGAAACTTAATTTAGTTCCCAACTTCTTCCATAGTGTTCTCTAGAAATGTCCAACGAATTTTGAATCCCTGTTTGAGACAATGCTTTTGGGCAACCCATGCAATCTTACAATCTCTTTAAAAAACAAATTAGCAATGTGAGAAGCATCACTAGTTTTATAACATGGAATAAAGTGTGCCATTTTTGAAAATCTGTCCACTACAACAAAAATTGAATCATAACCTCTTTGAGTCTTTGGTAATCCCAACACAAAATCCATACTTACCATATCCCAAGGCCTATCTGGAATTGGTAATGGGATATACAAACCTATGTTTTGGCTCCTTCCTTTTGCATATTGGCAGACTTTACAATTTCTTACGTACTTCTCTACTTCAGATTTCATTTTCGGCCAGAAATAAAATCTGTTGAGCTGTTCAAAAGTCTTCTCTACACCAAAATGTCCTGCAAGTCCTCCACTATGTTTCTCTTTGATTAAATTCTCTCTCATTGAACAGTTTGGTATGCACAGCTGATTTTTCTTAAATAACAGTCCATCTTGTAGGAAATAATCCAACCACTTGCTCCTATCCACCAAAACAGGATTTTTACAAGCCTCAAATGCCTCTTTAAAATCTGAATCAGTCTCATATAATTCGTTAAGAAAATCAAAACCCAACACTTGGATTTGACTCTCTTGAAGCAATACATTTCTCCTACTTAAGGCATCTGCAACTTTGTTTGACTGCCCAGTTATATGCTTCAACACAAAATGGAAACCTTGAAGATATTCTACCCATTTAGCATGTTTCTGGCTGAGCTTTGGCTGCTGCATTATAAACTGTAATGCATGGTTATCTGAATAAAGAATAAATTCTTTTGACATTAAATAATGCCTCCATTTCTTTAATGACTGCACAACTGCATAGAACTCCTTATCATAAGAAGAATACTTCTTTTTTGAATCATTTAGCTTTTCACTAAAATAAGCTATTGGTCTATCTTCTTGGCTTAAAACTCCTCCAATTGCTTCTCCACTGGCATCACACTTTACTTGAAAAGGTTTGTTAAAATCAGGAAGGACCAAAACAGGCTTTTCAGTTATTTTCTTCTTTAACAACTGAAAATTTTTCTTTGCTTCAGTAGCCCATTTAAATGGTTGTTTGTCCTTCTTTATGGTCTCAATACTAGGCGTATTGATCTTACTAAAATTATTAATGAATTTTCTGTAAAAACTAGCAAGACCGTGAAAACTCCTTACCTCAAAAACACTCTTGGGTGAAGGCCACTCCATAATTGCCTTGATCTTCTCTGGATCCATCTTCAACCCTTCAGCAGAAATAACAAATCCCAAGAAAACCAGCTCCTCTTTCATGAATGAACCCTTCTTCAGATTTAGCAATAGTTTTTCTTGCTGTAGCTTCTGTAAGACATAATTTAAATGCCTCACGTGCTCCTCCTTGGACCTGCTATAGACTAATATATCGTCCAAATATACTATTACAAACTTACCAATGAACTCTTTAAGAACTTCATTCATGAGTCTCATGAATGTACTTGGTGCATTTGACAACCCAAAAGGCATTACTCTCCATTCATATAGTCCCTCATTGGTCTTAAAAGCGGTTTTCCACTCATCCCCTTCTCTTATCCTTATCTGATGATACCCACTTTTAAGATCTAGTTTTGAAAAATATTTTGCTCCACTCAAGCAATCCATTAAATCTTCAATTCTAGGTAACGGAAATCTGTACCTGATTGTGATTTTATTGATGGCTCTCGAATCTGTACACATTCTCCAGCCTCCATCTTTCTTTGGGCTCAGTACTGTTGGCACTGTGCAAGGACTCAAGCTTTCTCTGATCAGCCCCTTGTCAAGCAATTCTTGTACCTGTTTTTTAACTTCTTCATTTTCTGTAGGAGTCATTCTATACACTTCTTTGTTAGGTAGGCTTGCTCCAGGAATCAAATCTATATGATGACTGATTCTTCTAATGGGTGGTAATTCATTAGGAAAATCATCAACAATAATATCAAAATATTTCTCCAACATTTCTTGAAGTTCAATGGGTAAATCAGAAACTTTAATAGAGGTCATTATTACCTTGGGCTTGCAAATTACAACAAAATTTACCTCATTTTCTTCAATCTGCTTCAAGTATTCCTTTCCTCCAAGTAACAGAGTTTTTGGATCAGTCTTCTGTCATGGTACATCTTCTTCTTGCAGAGGCAACAACGTATGATTGACACCATCTTTTCCAAACTTGTAGGTGTTTCTTTTCCCATCATGTATGGCTCCTCTGTCATATTGCCAAGGTCTTCCAAGCAATATGTGACACACATCCATGGGCATCACATCACAAACAATTTTATCTTTATACTTGCCCACTTGAAATTCCACTTCACACTGTTCATTTACTAACAGTTGATGTCCCTTTTGCAACCATGACACTTTGTAAGGTGTTGGATGCTTCATTGTCTTCAGCTTCAATTTCTCCACTACTTCTGTAGAGACTAAATTGTCAGTGCTGCCACCATCAATGATCATTTGGCAACATTTCCCTTGAACTTTACACACTATCCTGAATAACGCCTTCCTTTGTGGCAGTTCGGCCACCTCCTTTCCTGGCTTAAGTAGGACTTTATTAACTACCAAATATTCTCCTCTTTCTGGTATATTTTCTTCTTCTGCTACTACTGCCACCGGTGCTTCTCCCTCAACTGGAGCAACAATTGCATTCCTCTGATTTGTTTCTACATTCTTTGGCCACTCAAAAGCTCTCTGTCCCAACTTGTTACATCTATAACATCTTATTTCTCTGCCTCTTCCTCTGCCTCCTCTTCCTCTAGAAAAACTCCCTCTGCCTCTTGCATCACCTCCTGTGGGTGCATGCTGGGTTGAGTTGCTGATAGCTCCATCTTTAGGTGTTGTATATCTTCCTCTACCACCTTGACTTCCCTTTCCTCTGAAAGTCCCTCTCCCTCTGGCACACTGCTTCCTCATGAGTTTTTCTTCAGCTTTCAGTGCTATCTGATAAGATTCCTCTATTGTTTTTGGAGACAGTAGACTTATCTCATATTGAATGTCCATCCTGAGGCCATTCATATATCTATCCACCTTCTCATCTGTATCTTGGGCTTCTCCAGCTCTTATGCTCACTTTATAGAACTCTTCTGTGTATTCTTTTACTGTCAAAGATCTCTGTCTAAGATTTTTCATTTGTCTAAACAATGTTTGCTGATAATTACTTGGCAAAAACTTACCTCTTAACTTTGTTACCATCCTGCTCCAATTCTTGATTGGTTGCTTACCAAGTCTCTTCCTTTCTGCCTGCACACCATCCCACCAAAGCGTTGCATGGCCTTTTAACTTGGTGACAGCAAACTTCACTTTCTTCTCATCTTCCGTTTCTTCATAATCGAAGAATTTCTCCATGCCATTAATCCAATCTATCAATTCTTCTGGATTCAGTCCTCCTTGGTATATCGATACCTCGGTCTTTGGCCTAGCTGTGGATCTCAACACTGACTGAAAGAACCTCATCTCAGGAGTAATCTCTACAGCTTCCTCCTTTGTAGCTTCAACCTCGGGTTCGCTAACATCTCCATCATCTAAGTTTCTGTCTGAAGTTAATGCATCCAATCTAGCTTGCATCTGTTGTACTGCTTCCATTATTTCAGCATTTGCAACAGGCCGTCCTCTTCCACCACGTCCTCGTCCTCTTCCAAATCTAAAAGCCATAGTGACTTTCCTTCTCCTGCTTCTGAGATTCAATCCAATGTCAGTTGGCAGCTCTGATACCACTAATGATGGCCTGGGTGCAGGCGTCAAGGATAATCTCTCAAATCGGTCAGATATTTCCTTTATATTAGGGTCAATTTCTCTCCCTCCTTCTCGTCTCGTATCAGTCATCTATTTGACAGCTTCATGGGTTTCCTCTGATCGCCACTATCTCTTTCAGCAAATGCGATGGTCGCAATTGCTGTCGCGCCACTTATAACAACACTTAGTCCCTTCCGGATCGGCGATGCAGTACTTGCGATGCGATGGTCGCAAATCGCTATCGCGAACTCAATAACAATAGTTGTTTCCTTCTGGATTGGTGATGTGATGTGTACGATGCGATGGTCGCATAATCGCAATCGGCGAACTCCACGACCCCTTCACTTGGTTTGTTCAGATCAGTGATGCGATGGTCGCATAATCACAATCTGCGAACTCCACGACACCTTCACTTGGTTTGTTCGGATCGGCGATGCGATGTTGTTTCGGACTGATACGGCGTGAACCAATTTCAATAAAGTCCAATTAAGAAGATATCAGAAAATTCTATGTGTACAAAGAGTTACCACAGAACTCTGTTAACCAACTCAGAAGTCTACATGCACCGAAGATAAGGAAACCACGATTCAAGCAAATTCCTTCTAGCATCACTTTAGAACAAGAGATGAATTCATAATTTATAATCCGTAATAAAACAATTGAATTGACGCACGAATACATAGATAAATCAACAGAAGACCATTAACTTGGATAAACAGAGAGAAGAAAGTTTCAAGGAATAATGCTTCCGGCCTACGCTCCTCCTCTATGAGAGTCTCGTTGCCTCTTTATTTATAAATAATTGATAGGCCTTCTCAGACCTTATCTGTTACAAAAGCATGCTTTACATAGAATGATTTAAAGCGTAAAGCTTTAGTATAGTTTATCTAACAACGATATAATTAGCATGTTTTATTCTCAATCCTACTCTATCTTAACCTAGGAAAACATGGAAATAGCTGGCTAAAGGACCCCACTCCCTTGCCTGTAGATTTTTTTTTATTTTTGGAATATGTTTGAAGACTTTTTCCCTCTGAGTCACATGCTCCTGCATCATTGGGTCATCATTATATTAGTCAAATTATGAATTGTGGACTCCTAGGATTAATATTGAGTCAATAGAGTCATTGTACAATTAAAGAGACCCTTCTTGGGCTTTGGAATCATGTAAAAAGGTTTATTATTGAGTAAAATATGATTAATGTAACCTCCACACCAAGTCGACCTAAAGGACGCATATTCAACCTCACCTGGAGCCTATAAAAGGAAGGAGATCGAATTCATTTGGAGTATATCATCTCGAGCTAGTTTGATATCTCTCTAGAAGCCAGAAAGAGTCTGAAGTGGATCAAGGAATAAAAAATGAGTGTGAGTTGGTTCAAGGTCAAAGAGAAGGAAGAAATAAAAATTTTGGTGCTACTCCCTCTCTCTTTCGTGCTACTCTTTCTTTTTGGAGATCGAAGTCTTCCAAGTGTTGGTGTTTCTAGTTGTTGCCTGATGTCGTAAGTTGATGCATAATTGAAATTTCTAGGGTGGAAGTGTTGTTGCAAAGGGGTCGAAGATATGGAAGGGATTACTTGGTGTGGAGGGAAGGTTTGGTCTATGTCTAGTTTGAAGAGTCTCAAAGAAAATTATTGAAGGAATAGAATTTTAAACTGGGTTTTCCCCTCGAGGGGGGTTTTTCCCTGATGTAGTGCCTACATCTTGTGTCATGTGTTTTTGTGATCTTCATACACACATAATATGGTAATTTCTTGATGAAATATAAGATAATAAAGAAGTAAAAGAAGGAAACATAACTCACAAGTAATTATCAAGAAAGAGGAATCAAACCCTAATCTACTTGCATTGATTTCTCAACATGGTATCATAGCTAAGGTCAGGAAACGTTGAAGATCACTTTTTTGGCTCAAAAGGAATGGTCATGTATTCTCCATCTTTGATAAACTATATGAGAATGGGTATCAACACTGGTGGAAGATAGATCAAGAAGGCTGACATGCAATAAAGAATAGTTTGAAGCCTAAACTACTAAGCTAATCCAAGTCTGGTCTAAAAATTTTGAGCACTAATATGGGATCTAAAAATATTCATTTGAAGAATATGAAAGGAATCTGAAGTCTATGTTATAGGATCTATAGCCTTGAGGATCTGAATTGCTAGTGCGAGGTACTAGCTAAAGGAAATCAAGTATTTTTTTATCAAATCAGAGGTATGTAAACACAAGGTACGTATGCTCATAAGATTTTAGATTTTCAATATATATAATCTTAAATGATTCATACAATCCTTGTTTATAGCTAGTCTAGGGTAAAGATTGTAATCCCTAGATAACATATGAAAATTTTATATTAGAACCTTAATCCTTATCTTATAGAGTTCACAAGTAATCTAGGATGTCAAGTAAAAGTCCTAATATTGATTGAAGGAATAACTTGAGTTTCAATATCATAGGATTCCATCCTCCATGGTTATGTAGAAGATCTAACTTGAGAAATTGAATCATGTTCTTGGTATCACTTGTTTTGCTTGAAAGTATGTATTACAGGTATAAAATATCATGGCTTAATACAAAGAGAACACTTCAAGGAATCCTTACAAGGTTTGTCAAGGAACATCTCCAGGTATGTCTTATACTACACACCTTATAAAATTCTTAATGTAAAAATTACGTTCATCTTATTTTTTTATTTGTATTACTAACATATTTTTGTCTAGCTTCCTTGAATATTAAAGATTCTTGATTGGGTGATTCATCATTAGATAAATCTACCCTCCCTATATCCTTAATTGTTCTCATATAACCCTAGAAAAGTTCTCTGGAAAACCCTAACATAAGGGTATGATAATGATAATGTGTGAAACCCTAATCTACTTAGGGTTATTGAAAGAAAATGTTTGATGTTTTGAAGAAGTCTAAAATAACTGGATAATGCTTTGATGATGTCTTGTTTGGGTTTTTGGTATGATTATGGAAACCCTAATTTGTTAGGGTTGAATGATAATGTCTAAAATCTCGAACTTTTGAAGTATTGGTAATTTAGGGTTTGATATGTTCTTATATCGAAATCCTAGCTCATTAGGGTTTGGTGGAATATGTAAGCAACACCATTATAATGTCTTAGAAATGATTTCTTTGGGATGTGTGTGTTTTTCTGATCATACCCCAGTCTAATCAAGTTTGTTATATCTCTAACTCTTATTGATATTTGTGAAGTTGGGTTTCACTAACACATGAATGAAATGCCTTTGCATGATGATGAAGTCCTAGATGTATGAGTTGACTTGTTTGTCAGTGCTCATGAATCCTAGGCTTTAGAACTAAGCCCTAGCCAAAGTTTGTTTCTATAGGATGATAATAGTTGTGCATTCTAGGTTTTTGGAGTTAAACCTTAGTAGAAGTGAAATCTCTAATATATGATGAAAATGTGATAATTTGAGATTTGTGTAAGTTTGTTGAAATCTGAGTTCTAGTTATGACTGATGTTTGATTGTTTGAGAAAATCTAGGGTTTACAATGAACCCTAGTGGAAGATAGTCACGTTGTTACTTTGAATTGAGCTATGATTGGTTTTAGTTGTTAAAAGCTCATGTATAAAATCTAGGGTTTGTATGAAATCCTAATAGGAATTCTAACATATGAATTTTGAAAGTTTTTAGATATATTGTAGATCTGTGTTTGTTTGTATTGTTTCTAGGGTTTGCAATATATTGTAGTAGGGTATGTCATACCTCTGGACATAAAATTGAAACCATAGATGTAATTATGGTTGTTACATGCTCAAAGTCTTGATGAAGTAATCTAGGTTTTATGACAAAAACCCTTGAAAGAAGTTGAAGAGTATTTGTCTCTTGTTTGTAATTAAGTTTGGGAATTTGATATATAAAGTTGAATGTTTCTGTATTTTTGACATGGTTAACTTCATGCTTATTTATATTTTCTTGCAATTTCTATCTAAGTTGTGTAGGTACATAATATTTAAGATAGTGAAGATGTTCGTAAAGTAAAGTCGATGTGATAAGATGATGTGAATGATGATGTTCATGATAACTTTGAAGAGAAGGATGGAAGCCATGAAAGATTCTCTAATATCGTAGAAAAGAAGTTGAGCCCCCTAAGTTGAGAGGGATATTGGGTATATTAGATCCTCTCTTATTAAGAGGGAGTGATGGATACGATTCTCTACTTCATGTGTCATGCACTAGACCAGGAATAACAACCGTAAGTTTTAGTGAAGGCCATGAGTGAGACAATAAATTGGAGAATGTAGTTTGAAGGAGTGTTGAAGATACAAAAATAAGGATCGATGTGTGGAATATGCTGCTACATGAAAATTAGGAAAGGAGGTTGTTTGGTTAAGGAAGCTTCTGACAAATTTGTTCGAGAAGTCTTTAGGTCTTACTGTGATTAATTGTGACAATCAAAGTTGTATTACAATGTCTAGAGATTCCATGGTTCATGCTAGAATGAAGCATATCAACAATACTTTCCACTTTATTAAGAACTTGGTGCAGGATGGATCATGAAGTTAGAGTATGTCTCGATAGATGAATAGGTAGTAGACATACTAACAAAGTCTCTTCCTAATAAGAAGTTTGAATATCTAAGAAACATGCACGGTTTAGTAGATATTGTTGATGATATTGATGATAAGAGATTGGAGGATATTTCTTGAGGCTTTGCAAGTGAAGCATTACCTGGGAGGACATTCGGTTGGCACTTTTTGTTGATTTCTATGTCCCAAAGTAGGTATGGTGGCATTGGTCGTAGAGCTTCAGCCTCGAATACGCATCTAGGTCCCTAGGTTGGTGGTTAGCAAGTAATAATGATGGTACCTAGAGAGGCTAAAAACTTGCGTCCACCTTAGTCCCACTTGGATAGATTTCCCTGGTCAAGAATCTAGTTTGTGGCATTGTAGTGCCTAAATTGTTGAGAGACCAATGGATATATTTCCCTGGTCAGGAATCTAGTCCATGGCATTGCGGTGCCTAAACTCTTCATTGTTCATATAGTTTGAGATCTTCCATTATATCTGTATATTATGAATACCTCCCTAGTTAAGTGGGAGTGTTGAAGAATGTAACTAGGTTAGGTCTCCATAAATGTATTTGAGTCATAATGTAATGTACTTATCAAAAGAATAAAGATTTTATTTATTTATTATTGTATGAATGACTTATTAAAGCATGGGTTTCATGCTTTGGTCATCATTATATTCGTCAAAGTCCCCATTTTGGACTCCTTGGATTAATATTGAGTCAATAGAGTCATTGTAAAATTAAATAGACCCTTCTTGGGCTTTGGAATCATGTAAAAATATTTATTATTGAGTAAAATATGATTTATGTAACCTCCACACCAAGTCGGCCTAATGGAGATCAATTCAGCGTAAATTACACTTAATAAACCTCACCTGGAGCCTATAAAGGAAGGATATCAAACTCATTTGGAGTATCTCATCTCAAGCTAGTTAGATATCTCTCTGGAAGCCAGAAAAAGTGAGAAGTGGATCAAGGGATCCAAAAGGAGTGCGAGTTGGGTCAAGGTCAAAGAGAAGGAAGAAATCGAAGTTTTGGTGCTACTCTCTCTCTCTTTCATTCCCTAGTTTGGGAGATCGAAGTCTTTTAATCATTGTTGTTTCCGGTTGTTGCCTGATGCGGTAAGTTGGTGCATAATCAAAGTTGTTGGGGTGGAAGTGTTTCTGCAAATGGGTTGAAGGTCTAGAAGGGTTGACTTGGTGTGGAGGGAAGGTTTGGTCTATGTGTAGGTTGAAGAGTCTCAAAGAAAACTATTTAAGAAAGAGAATTTTTGACTTGGTTTTCCCCTCGAGGGGGGTTTTTCTTTGGCATAGTGCCTACATCTTGTATCTTGTGTTTTTGTGATCTTCATACACACATAATATGGTAATTTTTTGAGGAAAGATAAGACAGTAAAGAAGTAAAATAAGAAAACATAACCCACAAGTAATTATCAATAAAGAGGAATCAAACCCTAATCTACTTCCACTGATTTCTCAACATTGTGCACCAATACTATTGGAGCAGACAAAGAACTTTGACTAGGTTGAATTATATCGGCCTCTAGAATTTCTGCAACCATACGTCCAAATTCACTCGTTTGGGCATATGGATATCTATAAGGTCTGATGTTTGGAGGAACACTCCCTGGAATCAAATGAATAACATGATTGTGATCACAAATAGGTGGGAGGACCTTGGGAGTCTCAAATAACTTGGAATGATTGTCCAAGGCTTTTTAAAATTTTGGAGAAATAGATGATTTCGTTGTTTGAACCTCTAGTGAGCATAATTGTGAAATCATGCCTTGTTGTTCTTTCTTCAGAAGCTTTTTCATGCCATTAGAGTTGATTATCTTCCCTGGTTTCCCTGTGATACCCCTTAACTCAACTTCCTTTCCTTCCAAATAAAATTTCAAGAAAAGTCCTTGAAAATTAAAAGTTGTCATCCCCGAAGATTGTAACCATTGGAATCCTTGTACAACATCAACACCACCCATTGCAATGGAAAGAATTGGACTATTCAATAGATATACCCCCATTGTTAGCTTGATATTATGGCACTTTCCAGAGAAATTTATAGTTCCTCCATTTTCAACCATCACTTCACATTCTAGTCTTGGATATAGAAAGCAATTCAATTCCTTGGCTATCTTACAATGAATAAAATTATGGGTACTACCAGAATCAATTAGCGCTATTAACTTTTTCTCTTGATATATCCTTCTATGTTGAGAGTTTGTGGAGTGGTAAGTCCTGCCAAGGCATTACAAGATATGGTCGAATTCTTTTCTTCTTTGTCTAGGTTTGGTTCCTGGTGTATATATTCCTCTTTTGATGTTTCTTGTTCCTTTTCTTAATCCTCTTCACAATCTATGTAAAATAATTTCTTCTCAGCACACCTATGACCTTTATTGTATTTTCTATCACAACTATAACAAATCATTTTTTCTCCTTTTTCCTCTAATTTTTTTGGTGTCAACCTTGTAGGTTATGGATGGATAGCAGCAACAACACTTCCATCTTTATAACTGTGAGTGGTAGACTTCCTTATTGCCATAATTTTTCTTTCAACTTTTCTAGCCACCCTGAATGTCTTCTCTAATGAATTAGGTTCCCAAAGGCGAAACTCATGTTGGATGTTATCCTTTAAATTCCCTATGAATACATCAATCCTATGTTCCTCTAGTATATCATTTACCCGAATATTCAATTTTTGAAGTCCTCAATGTGTTCCACCATTAAACCCTTTTGTTTGAGATTTATCAATTGGCTAAAGAAGGTGTTTCTCTTTGTATCCTCATAATGTGATATCATTTCCTCCGTAAAAATTAACCAAGTGACAAGTGGTTTATGAGAACAAATCCATCAATACCATACAAACTTGTTGGGTTATAAAAATATAGATGCAATGCGTACCTTTTGTGTGTGTTGCACATCATGGATATCAAAATATTGCTCCATTTTTAGTATCCATGTTACTAGATCCTTGCCATCAAACTTCCTCATATTGATATTTGGAATGTGGTGAGTCTTAAACCCAAAATGGGAGTCTCTAAAATCGCAATTCTTATTCCTTTTTTCCTCATCCTGATTTTCATGGATTACCTTTGTTGGAAATAATACTGAGAGGGGGGGTGAATCAGTATTATCTAGCAATTTACCAAATCTTCCTTATTTGATCTTTTGAAATATTCTTGCATATCAGTACCATAAAACAATGAGCATGAATAAAGAAAATAGACAGTCACACCAAAGAACACAAGATGTAAGGTGGAAACCCAATGCGGGAGAAAAACCACCTGCTGCAATATGTCTCTATCTTCTTTCAAGAAATTCTTTTTACAATGATTTTGTACTGGTGCAGTCCTTTACCAGCACGCAGGCTGCAACCTGCAGAGAGCTACAACTCTCTCTCGTTTTCCAGTCTCTCCTGGAAGGGAGCTACAACCCCCTACTTCTTTTCATGAAGAATCAAATGATCAACAAGTATACAACAGATACAGTCTACTACAGATATCAGATCAGTAATTACAGAAACAACCCAGAACACCTTATGGACAGAAATATACAGTCAACAGATTATCTTAAGACAGGGACGCATATTTTCTTTCTGTGGCCTGCGACTGGACGCAGTGTACCTTATGCTGTTCTGCGTGCAGACGCACTGTTCCTCTTTGCTTTTCTGCGACCGACGCACACAGAAACACTATCGCGCCGCGTCTTTCGCTTCAGAGACGCACCCAATACCACAGTCGCGCCGCGCCCTTTGCCTCAGAGACGCACTTGAGCCTTTACTGTACTGCGTCCCGGCGCACTTTCCCTTCACTGAATCTGCGTCCCTTCAGATATAGAAGATAAGAGGACTTCAGAACCAACCCAAACACTCAGATCCACAGATCTGATCATGCGCCATATAGATCGTAGTCCATTAGAAGATTCGCCCTTATAGATTTGGACTAGATCTCACCAAGAGATATTCAACCAAGATGATGCCTAATCCAAATGAACTCCTTTGCTTTATATAGGCAAGCTTCTCCCCAAAGCGTGGAACAATACCACGAGCCGACACCATAGAAACACAAAACCGTCGGCTAGATACCACACAAGAAACCCCCACGTGCTTTTCTCTGCCTTGAAATGTGTGCACTGGGCGGACGCACCTCCTGAACGGCTGGCCTGCGGCCCTGGACGCGGGTTCTGCATGGTCTACCTGCGGGGACGCACTTGCTGAACATATTTTCTGCGTCCTTCTTGATTTATCACCTGAATGAGTTTGCCATCAAGGACAACACCTGAATCATAATGCCAACAAACTCCCCCTTTGGACTTGATGGCAACCACATAAACTTCAGCTTACATAATCTTCAGCTTCATCATTCTCCCCCTTTGACATCAAGGGCAAAGGGTATGCTCCCCCTATGCTCATGCTTCCTGTAACCAGAAATCCATCATGAAGGAGACAGAGACATATTGCAGCTATTTCCAAGATCTCCTTCTCCATAATGCCAACAATGCATTATGTGCTCCCCCTGAGCCTATACCATCAATAGGCAGATGATCAACAGTGAGATGATGCATCAACAACCCCCAGCTTTTGCCTGAGGTATTCAAAAGTGTCCCTGGGCAATGGTTTGGTGAAAATATCAGCAACTTGTTCCTTAGAAGGAACATACTCCAACTTGACCTTCTGTTCAAGTACTTGTTCCCGGAGAAAATGGTACTTGATTGGTATGTGCTTGGTTTTTGAATGCATAACCGGATTCTTTGAGATGCTGATTGCACTTGTGTTGTCACATAAGATAGGAATAGGAGGTGTACAAGTGATTTGATAATCCTGCAAAATCTGCATCATCCAAAGAAGTTGGGTGCAACAAGATGCAGCAGCAACATATTCCGCTTCAGCTATAGACAAGGCAATTGAACTCTGTTTCTTGCTGAACCAAGATACCAGTCTGGGACCCATAAAGAATGCACCACCACTTGTGCTTTTCCTGTCATCCACGCTTCCGGCCCAATCTGCATCTGTATAAGCATGAAGAGTGAGATCTGTATCTCTAGGATACCATAGGCCATAATTTTGAGTCCCTTGAAGATATTTGAAGATTCTCTTTACTGCTTGAAGATGAGTCTCCTTTGGATTTGCCTGAAACCTTCCAACTATTCCAACTGCATGCATGATGTCTGGTCGGGTACCTGTCAAATATAGTAGACTTCCAATCATAGATCTGTAGGTTGGTTGATGTACTGCTGCAGATTCGTCATTTGCACTGAGACTACATCCTGTGACCATGGGTGTACATACTGGTTTTGCATCTTCCATGCCATATTTCTTCAAAATCTGCTTGAGATACTTGGTTTGAGATAAAAGGATTCCTCCTTTCTTTTGTTGGATTTGCAAACCAAGGAAGTATGTCAGTTCTCCTAGCAAGGACATCTCAAATTCTTTCTGCATGACCGAGGCAAAGCTTTGACTCATAGCTTCTTCATTACTGCCAAAAATAATGTCATCTACATACACAACAAGTATTAGTAATTTGTCATTTTCAACTTTTATATAAAGATTGCTATCTGCTGAACCTTTTGAAAAACCTTGTTGATGAAGATATTTGTCCAACCGGTAGTACCAAGCCCTTGGAGCTTGTTTGAGACCATAGAGAGCCTTTTTTAATCGGCATACAAGATTTGGATCGTTTCCAAGAATGAAACCATCTGGCTGTTCAATGTACACTTCTTCATCCAAGTCTCCATTCAGAAAGGCTGATTTCACATCCATTTGAAATACTTTGAAGTTCTGACAACTTGAGAGAGCAAGAAACATTCGGATGGCCTCAAGTCTTGCAACAGGAGCAAAAGTTTCTTCAAAGTCTATTCCTTCTTGCTGTGCCTACCCTTTACAAACAAGTCTGGCTTTGTTTCTAATTACTTCTCCATTTTCATTCAATTTATTTTTGAAAACCCATTTTGTTCCGATAACATTCTTATCCTTTGGTCTAAGAACCAGCTCCCAAGTGTTGTTCTTTTCGATTTGCTCAAGTTCTTCATCCATTGCTTTCACCCAACATTCATCTTTGCATGCCTCTTTCACATTTTGTGGTTCAGTAGAGGAGAGTAATGCCAAATAACTTGAAGCTTCTGCAACTGTTCTTCTAGTTTGTATACCTGCTTCTTTTTGTCCCATGATCTGAGATTCTGGATGGTTCTTTTGAACATATCTGGATGGAGTCTTTTCTTCTATTCTTGTTCTTTCTTCTGCTTCTTCGTGAGGTCCTTCTTGAGATTGTTCTTGCGGTTCTTCTTCTTCATCATTCTGTCTTTGAGGGTAGCTTTCATCTTCTTCAATGTCTTCACGATGTATTTGCCTAGGAATGTATCCCTTCTCATCAACCACTACATCAATGCTGTCAACAATTCTGCCAAGTCTTTTATTGTAGCATTTGTATGCTTTGCTATGTGGAGAGTAGCCAAGAAGAATTCCTTCATCTGCTCTAGGATCAAGTTTGCCAAGCTGCTCCTCAGTATTCTTGATATAGCATTTGCTCCCAAAGATTTTGAAGTGCTTTACCGAAGGAGTTTTACCACTCCAGAGCTCATGAGGAGTTTGAGTGCTGTTCACTCGGACATTTGTCTTGTTGAGAATAATAACTGCCGCATGTGCAGCTTCACCCCAGAAGGTTGCAGGAGTTCCTGATTCATCAAGCATAGCACGAGCCATTTGCTGGATTGTTCTGTTCATTCTTTCCACTACTCCATTTTGCTGAGGAGTTCTAGCTGTAGAAAATTCTCTCCTTATCCCATGTTCATCACAGAAATCGAAAAATTCATTTGAAGTAAATTCTCCACCTCTGTCGGATCTGAGGCACTTAATCTTGTGACCTGATTCATTTTCAACCAAAGCTTTGAAGGATTTGAATTTTTCGAAAGCTTCATCTTTGTGCTTCATAAGTCCTAACCAAACAAACCTAGAGAAATCGTCAATAAATAATATCAAGTATTCCTCTCCTCTAGGTGTTCTTTTTCTGAATGGTCCACATACATCTGTATGTACTAGCTCAAGAGGCATGCTGGCTGATCCTTCTTTCTCTGGAAAGTTAGTTCTGGTCTGTTTTCCAAACTGACATGATCTGCATATGGTGTTGTCAGGAATTTTGATATCTGGAAGATCGCGAACTGCCTGATATTTGCAAGCTTTCCTTATTTGTGAGAAGCTTAGATGTCCCAACCTTCGATGCCATAACCAGTGCTCTTCATCCTTGCTTAGATAGCATTGTTGTTGTCCTTCATCAAATATGTATAGATTATTTGGAGTTCTTTTTCCTTTGAGAACTGTTTTACCTGTATCAAGATCACGAACAAGACATCCATTTGATCTGAATATAACCTCGGTTCTTTGATCACACATCTGGCTTACACTTAGAAGATTATGCTTTAGTCCATCAACAAACAAAACATTTCCAGCCTTAACATCTTCTTTTAAAGGAGCAATACCTTTTCCTTTTATAGTTGCAGGAGTATCATTTCCAAAAGAGACTTTCTTTCCCTTTTCTAAATTAGAATAAGATTCAAGTTTTTCTTTATCACCTGTCATATGCTTTGAACATCCACTGTCAATGTACCATAGATTTTCTTGTCCTTCTGCATAGAAAGCTATCCCACATCTTTCTGTTTGAGGTTCCTTTATTTTCCATGTTTTGGTGCCTGAGGTTTGTTCCCTTTTTTGTTCTTGTACCTTTCTTTCCGGAAACCTGCTTCTGCATTCAAAATCTTCATGTCCAAAATTATTGCAAATAGAGCATTCAACTTCATTTTCAAGAGCTGAAAAATTGTTATAGGTCCTTTTTGTAATCCCTGTCATACTTCTTTGTTTTTGAGCTTCCCTAGTCATGATTGTTTTATACGCAACACATTGAGCTGCTTTGTGACCAAAGTTATGGCAAGAAAAGCATTGTCCATTGAAGAAGTTTCTGCGATTATTGAATCTACCAGCCAACTGATTGTAATTTCTATTTTCATCTATTCTTGAACCAAATTGGGAAGATTTTACCTGTGGCTGGTTGTGGCTTTTGTTCACCCTTAAGCTGGATTTCCCCTGATGGTTTCTGTTTGACGTTTGTCCCTGCTTTACCTGATGATCTTCCTTGTGTTCTTGTTCATTTCTTCTTGCTGCATCAAGATAACTTTTTGAAGTGGATGCTTGAGAAGTTTCTCCATTATAGCCCAGACCTGTCTTATTTAGTGGAGACCGCTGCACACTGATAATCTCATTCAACGTTTCAGATCCTTTGACAAACTTGAGATTAATAGTTTTTGTTTTCTCAATTTCTTTTCTAAGACCAACAATTTCACCTTCTAATTTTTCAAGATGTTTTTCCTTTTCATCAATCTGAAATTGTAGAGTATCAATAATCATGTTCTTTTCTTCTATACATCTCTTGAGTCTAGTAATTTCATCATAAAGGTTATCCACATCTACAGCATCCTCATAATCATCATCTTCAAATGCCATTAACAATCTATATTTGTTACCTTGTTCATCTTCATCACTGTTTGATAAGCCATCACTATCTTCATGGGTGTAGTAGCTTTTCTTATTTGCACTCTGTTTCTTGTTCCATCTAACTGGTTCCTTTCCTTTATCCTTATAAGAGCATTTTGCAGCATAATGACCTACTCTTCCACAAGCAAAACATTTGAAAGGTAGCTTACCTCTGAACCTTCCAGAACCCCTTTGAAGATTTCTGACAAAATTTGATTCTTCTTCCTCTTCTTCTGGAACATGACTTGCTTCATAGTGATCTTCTTTGCCTGATGCTTTAAAAGCAGCTTCCCTTCTGTCTGATGGACCTCCCTTTCTCATTTCATAAGCAGTTAGAATTCCATGCAGCTGAGACATAGTGAGAACACGGAGATTTTCCTTTTCTTCTACTGCAGATACTTTAGATTCAAACTTGGGGGATAAAGATCTTAGAATCTTTTGAACTACTATAGTCTCTTTTATTTCTTCACCCAAATTTTTCATACAATTAACAATCTCATCTACCCGAAGAAAATAATTAGCCACACTTTCATCATTATACATCTTGAGAGTCTCATATTGAATCCTGAGAGTTTGAAGTTTAGCTTCTTTTACCTGTTCATCTCCTTCATAGCTAGTGATCATTTTGTCCCATATCTCTTTTGCTGATTTGAAGTGCATGACCTTCATGAACTCTGTTTGAGATATACTTCCTAATAGAGTACTGACTGCTTTTGCATTTGTTTCATACTGCTTTTTCTCAGCTGGATCTGTAGGAGTAGCTGAAGGAAAGGCATAGCCTGATTCTACAATGTTCCAAACTTCTGTACCAAGAGATTGAAGATATGCAGTAACTCTTACCTTCCAATAATTGAAGTTTGTCCCATCGAAGACGGGTGGCCTGATTGATGCTTCTCTCTCGTAGTTGCTCATGATGAACGATCTACCTTCAAGCGATCAAGCTTTTCTGAAGGACCTGCTCTGATACCAATTGTTGGAAATAATACTGAGAGGGGGGGTGAATCAGTATTATCTAGCAATTTACCAAATCTTCCTTATTTGATCTTTTGAAATATTCTTGCATATCAGTACCATAAAACAATGAGCATGAATAAAGAAAATAGACAGTCACACCAAAGAACACAAGATGTAAGGTGGAAACCCAATGCGGGAGAAAAACCACCTGCTGCAATATGTCTCTATCTTCTTTCAAGAAATTCTTTTTACAATGATTTTGTACTGGTGCAGTCCTTTACCAGCACGCAGGCTGCAACCTGCAGAGAGCTACAACTCTCTCTCGTTTTCCAGTCTCTCCTGGAAGGGAGCTACAACCCCCTACTTCTTTTCATGAAGAATCAAATGATCAACAAGTATACAACAGATACAGTCTACTACAGATATCAGATCAGTAATTACAGAAACAACCCAGAACACCTTATGGACAGAAATATACAGTCAACAGATTATCTTAAGACAGGGACGCATATTTTCTTTCTGTGGCCTGCGACTGGACGCAGTGTACCTTATGCTGTTCTGCGTGCAGACGCACTGTTCCTCTTTGCTTTTCTGCGACCGACGCACACAGAAACACTATCGCGCCGCGTCTTTCGCTTCAGAGACGCACCCAATACCACAGTCGCGCCGCGCCCTTTGCCTCAGAGACGCACTTGAGCCTTTACTGTACTGCGTCTCGGCGCACTTTCCCTTCACTGAATCTGCGTCCCTTCAGATATAGAAGATAAGAGGACTTCAGAACCAACCCAAACACTCAGATCCACAGATCTGATCATGCGCCATATAGATCGTAGTCCATTAGAAGATTCGCCCTTATAGATTTGGACTGGATCTCACCAAGAGATATTCAACCAAGATGATGCCTAATCCAAATGAACTCCTTTGCTTTATATAGGCAAGCTTCTCCCCAAAGCGTGGAACAATACCACGAGCCGACACCATAGAAACACAAAACCGTCGGCTAGATACCACACAAGAAACCCCCACGTGCTTTTCTCTGCCTTGAAATGTGTGCACTGGGCGGACGCACCTCCTGAACGGCTGGCCTGCGGCCCTGGACGCGGGTTCTGCATGGTCTACCTGCGGGGACGCACTTGCTGAACATATTTTCTGCGTCCTTCTTGATTTATCACCTGAATGAGTTTGCCATCAAGGACAACACCTGAATCATAATGCCAACAACCTTGTCACCACTGAGAAGCCTTTCTTGCAGCAACTTTGTCAACCCTTCCATCTTAACATTCATCACTGATTCCAGGTATTTTAAACCATCCTTAAAATTGTCCATGTCCCTTTTTATTTATACTTCTAAACCATCTGTATTAACATTCATCATCGTTTCCAATTCATTTTTGGTTACTCTTTGCAAGAGTGAAATTTGTTGCACTTGGTCTCGTAATTTTGATATAGCATGTTGCATTTCTTCCTCTTCTTCATGCATCATAGAATAACTTTCTAGCTGCTTACTATGTGTGTCCATTTTATTTTTTGAGTTGTTTTGCAATCAAACAATTATATCTATGATTCACTCTACTCTTTGAATCACTTCAAACTGATTTTTCGAACAAAAGTTATGCAAAATTAAAAAAAAATAAAAAATACACACATTTTTCTTTATTTTTAGGAGCTCAATATTGAAACTATTGTATCTTTGTAATTTCTTATCTCCAATGTCTACTATTTTTTCTTGTGGTAGTGCTCTGAGTCTTCTTTCCAACTCCACAAGTCATACTGAGATTGGATTCTTCAAAAAGGAGCTATGACAAATCTCCCATGATGGCCTAATTATATATGGATTTAGTAGATCTACCTTGTATGTAGTGCCACGTATCACTGCTTTGACCTTCGGCCCTAAAATTGATACATGAAAATCTATAGTCCATGAAATTTTAGTCACTTTTTACGAAATTCAAATCCAATGTTCGAAGAGAAAGTTATGACGATTTTCCCTAGGTCACCTGTTTGAGATGGAATTCTCGAGCCTGCAAAAACCCTAACTTCCTC
This sequence comes from Pinus tabuliformis, assembly GCA_031772625.1. Classification (NCBI taxonomy): domain Eukaryota; kingdom Viridiplantae; phylum Streptophyta; class Pinopsida; order Pinales; family Pinaceae; genus Pinus; species Pinus tabuliformis. The sequence goes on along the minus strand of CM062820.1, from coordinate 630,827,796 downwards.
GGATCATATCTCTGAAAATATAGCGAAAACAGATCTGAAATTCGTACATAAAGTTGACAAATGTTTCATCTCTATGTGGTTTAAATTTCAGATTCTGAAGGCTCTTAGAAAAAGCGTTACAGCGAAAATTCCAATATGGATTATTTGAAGAAGTGAAACCCTAGAATCCAAAGCTCTAATATCAAATGTTATGCAAGCAACTCACAAAAAATATATATAAACAAGTTTAAAATTGTCCTCTTTGAGGGGGAAAACTCCTTTACATTACATAAATGAACAATTCTTTGATGATACAAATGATAAGACCTCCTTGGTATATATAGGAGTCTAAGGGGTCATAATATAATCAGAGCCTACATAACAATAATAATATAAGGGCACAACAATAATAATAGTGGGCTTCTCTGGGGAACAATAATAACAATATGGGGGCTACATGGGCACAAAAATAACAATATGGGGCTACACTAACAATAACAATAAGGAGGATACACTAGTATTATAGGGACCGAACATAGCCCTTGGAGGCCGAAAATTTGTTACTTTTTCCATTGTTTTATGTATAGTACAATCACTCAACTCTTTCTTCAATTAGAAAAAGATTTTAAATAAAATTAATATTCCAATGTAAAATAGAAATTGTAGACATAACAGTAAATCCAATATGCAATAGAAGACAGATAAGAGCAATGAAAGGAGACACAAGATTTTCTCAAAGACCAAGGAAAACCCCCACAACGGGAAAAACCCTTTCAATTTTTTATTCTATTAAATTGACATCAAATGTTTAGCATATAGATACAATGTTCCAATTCAACAATAATGAGTCAAAGGTCAACAACTTTGACTCTTCAGCAATTCACAAACCAATATCTAGTCTGTTAGTATCATATAGTCATAGTAGTCATAAATAATTTTTGTCTTTCAAATTTTGTCAAAAGTATAAAGGTGTGGCTATGATCTTATGGAAGATCAAGCTTTATGTCTTAGGTTGGAATAATTTTTTTATTATTCATTGTAAATATGTCAAAGTGTGTCAAGATTCACAAATAGTCTTTTATATCACAAGAGGTCGAGTTAAGTAGGCCTAGGGTCAAGTTACATCAAGAAATCATAAGCAAGATCGTGTTGCCATGCCTTGTCATCATGGGCACAAATTTGTAGGTGTCTTGAGTCATTTAAAATGTCAAATCATGATTAGTCATGACATCAACAATAGTACAATGATCAAGAGAACAATACTACACTTTTTCCAAGTGCTACGCTTTTGGTTATTCAAGCTCAAATTATAATTATGGCCCATCAAATCCTCTCTCATCCACCTTAGGAGGTTAATTTCATGGTTATATTCACATAAGATGTCAAACCTCTCCATTTTTCCATCAGAAGCTCATTGTGTGGTCGTTTGAGGTCGTTGCACAAAGGAGGCAGGGGAGGCACTGCGCTTTTGGTTGTAGGTGGAGGTTTGAGAGATGGAAGCTTTTCATAATGAAACATGGTTTCTAAGGAGGAAGTTGATGTTGTACATGCATTTCACACGTGTAACAGTCATCAAGCAACTCAGGGAGTGAACAAATCTACATCAACCATGGATTCGTTGTGCTTCTCTGCAGTTCTTTTACCAAAGCATCAAATTTTTATGAGGAATTAGGGTTTTTGGCACTTTTTCCCATGTAGGATGTTTTTTCTGAATATTTGGATCAACTCCAAATCATTTTGCTCAGTTGGAAGATCAAGTGTTTGGTCAAGTCATGAAGATGGAGGTGCATTGCGCTTCTGCTGCAAGAAGAAGGTTTGGGGTTTAAAGGTTTGTGTTCAGCCTAGAAGTTTTCTCATGGGTTTTACACGTTGTATGTACCATTCCATGCCATCCCAATACCCTCAACATGTCAGACGATGGCCAGAGATAGTATAAGATTGGAGTGTTGTGCTTTCACACGGTCATAATATTTTCACCATATCTCTTAAACCATGTACCTATTGTCCATGAAATTTTATAGTAGATGCATGGGGGTTATATGAATAAGCTCACTTAGTTTTAGGTAAAAATTCTTCAGGGTTTTCAAGAAATGAGCCATATCATCTACAACCATTTTTGGATTTTCTCAAGATTCGTGAATCAGATGTGGCTCAATCTTTTTGTGGAGAAGAGTTATAATGATATTAAATTGAACTAAAAACATAAACTCAATCAAGCTTAAATTTTAGGAGATATTCAAAAAATATCATTCGACATGCTTCTCTGTTGCATTTTTTTGAACTAGGAGGTTGCGCAGTGCCGACGTTGCGCTTTCACATAGTCAGCCTTTTAACTGATTTTTTCATGTCAAAATATCTTGTAATTTGTTTTTATGATCATTGTGAATATTATGAAGCATCCTAGGTCTCATAAGTTCAATTTGGACTGAAAATATCATGTAATTTGCTTGGAAAATGACTTGGTAAAATAGTCCCTAGTTGTTAGAAATCAGTTATATTTTCATTGCATAAGCTAGAAACAGAAATCCCAATGATGAATTTGGTTCCTAGAGGTGGGAACAAAACTGTATTAGCGTATTTATGATGTGATTGTAATTAATCAAATGGTTGGTTGGTCAAGTTCAGGAGAAGGGACATTGTATACTACACTTATTTTGATATATTTTATAGTGAATGAAGACAAGGGCAGAATTGACAGGGATTCTTGTGTTATATTGCTTTGGAGATGTTCTTTCTTTATTTGTAAGTTATCTTCTATAATAATCATGCTTTGAAATGCACCCTCTTGTTTAGTTAAACAAATATATTGACTCATAATTTTCTCCAAATAGTGATTTGTTTCAGTTTGCTATACATCTATGTTTTCTGCTAAAATGATAGTTAGAATTCATCTTGGTGTTTGATGCTATGTTTTTCATTTTCCTTTTGTATTCCACTCACCCTCCTACAATGAATTTATACTGAGAAACTCCAAAGAGACTACTTACCTTTCTCCTGTAGAAGCTCGTCTTTCTGTTCATTTTATTACTGGAAACATAACCAGGTAGACATGACTCCATGCCCAATGGATATGTCTCCTTTCCTACCAGAAAAATATTTGAAAATGTATACCCTACTGAGCACCATACCTAGCCTAACATATGATTAATTGAACATTATAGACAGAGAGATCCTTCTCTAAATCTAGAAGGGCTAGATTCTAGCTTACAAGTGGTTTTGTGGTTACCTTTGATATTCTCTCCTCAACCTAGGGAAATTACAGAGAGCTAACAGAGTCAAGTCAAATGTGAAAATTTTATCAAAATCAACAATAGTTAATGACAATCAAGATGTCTTAACCAGTCCTCAAGTCAACGGTTAAACATCGTCCAATTTAACTCATTCAAAGGTCAAAATACTCGACCTCCTTTGCTAGTTAAAGTCAAGTAAAAATACTACCAAAAGAAACTCGGTCAAAGGACATATAATCTGCAATCAAACTATAGTTAAAGGTCTATGATCAACTCTAGTCAAACAACCCAAAAAAATTTGTTTCCTCCACATAAAAAAATTTCCTCCAAAAATTAAATTTTTGCAAGTCAAATCAAGTCAAAACATGAAGTCAAACTTGGTCAACAACTAGTAAAACTGACCCAACATAAAATTCAATGCAGATTTTAGATTTTCCCTCCTTCCCTTCACATTTGTTAGCTCGACTTCCTTGATTTAGACCTGTATGAACCAATCACGAGAGAGAGAGAGAGAGAGAGAGAGAGAGAGAGAGAGAGAGAGAGAGAGAGAGAGATGTGTTAATGTGATGTCCAAATGAGGTTTCCTTGACTTGTATTTATATGCTTCTTTGGAGACTCAATTATGACATGTATGTTAATTTGGAAGCTCAGTGACAAATTCCAATCATTGGACTAGACTCCTCTTTCTGAGAGAACCAGAATTGAATTTTGAAGCATTGGATTCGAATAAGGGAAAGTGTATTTTTGAAGTGAAGCCCACAATGTCACATTTGATCAAGTCGACCTAGAGGACAAATTGCCCCTCCTCCAATGTCTATAAATACAAGTCAAGGAGAGTGATTTGGACACCATCATCACATCATCTCATCAAATATTCTTGGGTTTGATACATCTGAAAATTGCAGGGTTTCTCTCACACGTGCGAAGGAGGAGGACAAAAGTACAAGTGGCTAAAATCTAAAGTCTACTGCAACTTTGACTAGTGTTGACCAACATTGAATTTGACTTTTGGAGGTGATTTTTAGTTCAATCTTTTGGGCATATTTTTTTTTGGGAAAGATCCATATTTTGGCCCAAAACTAAGACATTTAAAGGAGTTTGAATTGGGTTGAATGTAGGAAAAACTGCATACTTGACTGCAAAATATTCTCATTCCTTTAAGCGATTTCGATTGGATATTTTTAGATTGTTGGGCTCTGGTTGACCAACGTTTAAGGCCGCACTCTTTTACCTTTAGTCAAGATTTATTGGAGAACTTTGACCGCATATTTGTGGACTAGTTAGGGCACATTGATTATTGTTGATCATCAACCATAATTGCAAATTGTGACAGTTGGACATATTTGACTTTTCTTTATTAGAATTTAGATCTTGGATATTTTATTTGTTGATATGTAAAACTTTGACTCTTTTTTATGGATTTGGGTTCATTGTACTCTCTGCTGAAAATTTAAATATAATCTAATAGAAGAAGAATTTCAAAGGGTTTTCCCCTGGTCTTTGACCAAATCGATGTCTCTTGTTGATGTGTTGATTGTCTCCTATTTCCATTACATTTATTGTTCTATCTTCAATTATTGTTCTTTATTAGAAGAATTAATTGTTACTGAAAATGTAGCTTATAGAAGAAGTGAATTGGGCTAAAGTGATTGAAACAGCATAGAGTAATGAAAAATTTGTTGAGAAATCTAGGGCATCATGTATTTAACTTTATTTCTCTTCTATTATGACATTATCTTATGATGTTTCACTTGTTATATCTTCTTTCAATTTTTTATGTTATCATTAAGACTAATTCCAATCCATGAAGATCAAAAAAAAGGGAACACATGATATAGGCATACAGCCAAGGAAAAACCCCTAAGTAGGGGAAAACCTAGTCAAGAACTCTTCCTTCAGTAGATTCAAATCACAATGAGACAACCAAGACTCTTGACACCTAGACCAAGAAAAAACCTTCCATCCATCAAGTCAGCCTAACGCACATATGTTGGTCCATTTCTTCATGTGTTAATGGCATGTAACTCAACTTAGCTTTCTTATACTTCGATCTTGCAATAGTAGTCATATTAATATTTAGTTTTGTAGCTACGTGAAGTATTAGACATGTCATCTCATGGAACCTTGGTCTTGTAGTCATATATAAATGTCTCAGTCAAATATTTTCAGTCCTCAAGCTTTAGTCCTGTAGTCTTTTATAGTCTCGGTCCTTTAATTAGATATGGTCTTGTTCCTGTAATTAGATAGTGTCTCGGTCCTCATGATACTTCATTTTTTAGTCACATCTTGTAGCCTCGAACTTGTAGTCGTACTTTAGTATTATAATAAAGTGATACCTCATTCAATTCTTTTGTTATGCAACCAGCTCACAAAATAGAAGAAAAGATAGATCAACGACTTCAAAATAAACCTCTTCGAGGGGGCAGCCTCCTTTACAATACACAAATGAATAATTCTTGGATGATACAAATGCCAAGACTTCCTTTCTATATATATGAGTCTAAGGGGTCCCAATATAATTGGATCCTACATAAAAATATATTGCAGGGGCACAACAATAACAATAGTGGTCTTCTATGGGGCACAATAATAACAACATGGGGATTACATGGGCATAATAATACAATAAGGGGGTTTTACTAATAACAATAAGGGGCTACACTAGTAGTATAGGGACCTAACATTCCCCTCTCCTTCAAAAAAGTGTTTTCCTCAATGCTTGAGTAGTTCTGGATGCTTATATATAAAATTATCATCCTCCCATGTGGAATCTTCAGCTAGTAAGTTCTTCCACTTGCTGAGATATTCTAAAATTGATCGATTTCATAGTTCTCGGGTTCTTGTTTCCGTGACTGCTTCAGGTTCTAGTATATTTTTTCCTTCCTCGTCAAGTTCTAACAATATTGTTTGAAGTGGGAGCTCGTCACCTATAACCTTCTTTAAGCATGAAACATGGAAAATTGGGTGCACTTGGGAAGATGTAGGGAGCTCCAATTTGTATGCCATAGTACCAATATTTTGCAACACCTTGTAAGGACCATAGAACTTTGGTGATAATTTATTCTCATTCTTAGCTTTCTTGAGGGACATTTGTTTGTATGGTTGTAGTCGTAAAAATACCCAATCACCTACATCAAAACTTCTTTCGCTGCGATGTTGATCTACTTGTTGTTTAATTAGATTTTCTACGAAAGTGAGGTTATCCTTTAAAAGTTGGAGAACTTGTTGTTGATGCTCAATGTGATATTCCACTGCTTGAACCTTAGAATTTTTTCTTAAATATGATGTGATGGATGGTGGATGATATCCATAAAGTGCCATAAATTGGGTCATTTTTGCTGCCGTATGGAAGGATGTGTTATACCACCATTTAGCCAGAGGTAACCACTTGACCCATTGTGTTTTTTTATCAGATACAAAGCAAAAAAGATATCCTTCCAAACATTTGTTCACTATCTCCATTTTTCCATCAGATTGAGGATGATAATATGAGCTATGATCTAAGTGCGTACCCATACAAGAAAATAATTTCGTCCAAAAATTTCCAGTGAAATGGGATCTCTGTCACTTACAATAATCTTTGGGTTTCCATGTAGCTTTTGAATTGTTTCCATAAATGTAGTAGCAACTGTATTGGCTTTAAATGGATGTGATGATGCACAAAAATGTGCATACTTGGTATGTCTATCAACTATCACCATGATGACACTATTTCCTTTGGAATTGGGTAAACCTATGATAAAATCCATTGAAACCTCCTCCCAACGTTGAATTGGAATGGCTAAAGGTTGTAATAGACCCGAGGTCTTAATTGTCTCAACTTTATTTTGTTGCAAACCAAACATTCTGCCACAAACTTTTGAACATCAGATTTAAGGCCTTCCCAAAAAAAATTCTTCTTAACCCTATGGTAAGTTTTTAAAAATCTTGAGTGCCCTCTAAGGGAGAGGAGTGAAATTCCAAAAGAATATTTTATTTGAGTTGGAATTATTACAAAGATATAAGCGATATTTGTACCATAATGAATCATTTTTCCAGCTAAATGTATCAGATATATTAGGATCTTGCTGCAACTTTTGAATGAGCATCCACACTTCTTCATCATTATTCCATTCATCCCTTGCTTCAGTTACCCAATCTAGTTGGACAATATAAATGGGCCAAAGAAATCCTTCCACATCCTCATCCTTTCTTGAGAGTGCATTTGCAACAACATTTTTCTTCCCTTTCTTGTAGATGATTTCAAAATCATAACCCAACATCTTTGTGACCCATTTTTGCTGCTCTTCTAAAGATAATCTTTGTTCCAAAAAGTATTTAAGACTATCATGATCTATTTTTACCTTGAAGTGTCTTCCCATTAGGTAAGGTAGCCATTGCTTTAGTGCATGTAGTATTGCCAACATTTCCTTATCATAAATAGGTTTTTGTAAATACTTTCCTTTGATTGGATGACTTTCAAAAGAAATGGGTATTCCTTCTTGCGTTAAAACAACACAAATTCCATTTTCTAAGAAATCACATTCCACAATAAAGGTTTTTGTGAAGTCTGGCGTAGCTAAGACCGAGCTTGGAACATTACCTCTTTAAGATGTTCAAAGGCCTTAGTTGCTTCTGGATTCCAATAAAATGCATCTTTCTTCAATAATGATGTTAGAGGTGTTGCTATTCTCCCATAATTCTTGATAAGCTTGCGATAATACCCTGTCAACCCGAGAAATCCCCGAAGATGATTTATGGTTATGGGGATTTTCCATTCCTTAATGGCTTTAATTTTGTTAGGGTCTACCTTAACACCCTCATGAGATACAATATGAATCAAATATTCCACCTCTTGTACTCCAAAGAAACATTTGGAGGTTTTTGCATAAAATTGTTTTTCCTCCAATAGTTTGAGCACCTTGTCAACATGTTGAAGATGATCCTTCCAAGACTTGTTGTAGATTAGTATATCATTAAAAAATACTAACATACATTTTCTAAGGAAGAGTTTGAAAATGGAATTCATCAAACCTTGAAATGTTGAAGGCACATTAGTAAGGCCAAAAGGCATGACCAAAAATTCGTAATGACCCTCATGATTTTTGAATGTTTTTCTTGGAATGTCTTCATTCTTCATTCTAATTTGATGATATCCTAAACGAAGATCCAACTTGGTGAAGTAAATTGCTCCATGTAATTCATCCAACAATTCATCAATAATAAGAATATGAAATTTATCTTTAATAGTTAGCTTGTTGAGCTTCCTATAATCTGGACACATGCACCATGATCCATCCTTCTTGTGCACCGATACTACTAGATTAGAAAAATAACTTTGACTAGGTTGAATTATACCAGCCTCTAGCATTTCTGCAACCATATGTTCAATTTCACTCTTTTGGGCATACAGGTCTGTAAGGCCTAATGTTTAGAGGAACACTTCTTGGAATCAAGTGAATCGCATGATCTTGATCAGGAATAGGTGGGAGGCCTTTGGGAGTCTCAAAAACCTTGGAATGATTGTCTAATACTTTTTGGAGATCTAGAGAAATAGATGGTTTTGATGTTTGAATGCCTAGTGAGCATAATTGTGCAATTATGCCCTATTGTTATTTCTTTAGAAGATATGTCATTTCATTAGATCTAATTATCTTTCTTGGTTTCCCTGTGATACCCCTTAATTCAAATTCCTTTCCTTCCCAAAAAAAATTCAAGAAACGTTCTTGAAAATTGAAAGTGATAGTGCCCAAAGATTGTAACCATTGGACTCCTAGTACAACATCAACACTAGCCATGGGAATGGAAAGCATTGGACTATTCAAGACATATTCCCCCATGTTTAGTTTGATATTATGTCACTTTCTAGAGAAATTTATATTTCCTCCATTTGCAACCATCACTTGACACTCTGGTGCTAGATATAGGAAGAAATTCAATTCCTTGGCTATCTTACAATGAATAAAATTATGGGTACTACCTGAATCAATAAGCACTATTACCTTTTTCTTCTTGATATATCCTTCTATATTGAGAGTTTGAGGAGTGGTAATTCCTTCCAATGCATTACAAGATATGGTTGGACCCATTTCTTGTTTCTCTGTGGTTGGTTCCTGGTGTATATCTTCCTCTTTTTATGTTTCTTGTTCGTTTTCTTCCTCCTCTTCACAATCAATGTAGAATAATTTCTTCTTAGTGCACTTATGACCTTTAGTGTATTTGTTATCACAACTATAACAAAGCCCTTTTGCTCCTTTTTCCTCCAATTGTTGTGGTGTCACCCTTGTAGGTTGTGGAATACTAGGAGCAACAACATTTCCATCTTTATAGTTGTGAGTGGTAGACTTCCTTGTTGCTATAATTTTTCTTTCAACTTTTCTTGCCACCCTGAATGCCTTCTCCACTTAATCAAGTTCCCAAAGGTGAATCTCATGTTGGATGTTATCTTTCAAAGTACCTATGAATACATCAATCCTATGCCCCTCTAGAATATCAGTTACCCTAATATTTAATTTTTGGAAGTCTTCAATGTGATCCACCATTGAACCCTTTTGTTTGAGATTTATCAATTGGCTAAAGAAGGTGTTTCTCTTTGTATCTTCATAATGTGCTATCATTTACTCCATAAAAATTGACCAGGTGACAAGTGGTTTACGAGAACAAATCCATATATACCATACAAACTGATCGGGTTCTAAATATAAAGATGCAATGTGTACCTTTTGTGATGGTTGCACATCATGTAGATCAAAATATTGCTCCATCTATAGTAACCAATTTACTGTATCCTTTCCATCAGACTTCCTCATCTCCATCTTTGGAATGTGGTGGTTCTTAAACCCCACATTAGAGTCTTTAAAATCAAAATTGATTTTTTTTTGTCTTCATCATGATTTTCATGGATTTCCTTGTCACCACTGGGACACCTTTCTTCTAGCAACTTTTCCAAACCTTCCTTCAACTCCCCTATCTTGACATTCATCATTGCTTCCATGTTTGATTTTAAACCATCATTCAAAATTGGCACGTCCATTTTTATTCCTTCTATCTTGGCTTCCATTCCATTCTTCAAACCATCCATCTTAGCTTATGTTACTTTTTGTGAGAGAGAAATTTGTTGCACCTGGCCGCGTAATTTTGATATATCATGTTGCATTTCTTCCTCTTCTTCATGTGTCATAGTAGAGACTTCAGGTTTCTTACTAGGTGTTTCCATTTTCTTTCTTAGGGTCATAAATTAATTATATTTATGCTTCCCTATTTCCTTTGAATCATTTCAAACTAATTTTTCAAAAAAAACTTAAGCAAATTTTAAAAAATACAAACCTTTTTCTTGCCTTGTAGGAGCTCGATATTGAACATGTTCTAGATCTGTAATTTCAAATCTCCAAGGTCTAAATTTTTGTCCTGTTGTAGCCCTCTGATTCATCTTTCCAACCCCACATTTCTGATCAAGATTGGATTCTCCAAGAAATAGTTAGTCCCAATCTCCCACGATGACCTGATTATAGACTAGTTCAGCAGAGTGAACTTGTATGAAGTGTCACATGTCACTGTTTCGACCTTCAACCTTGAAAATGATACCCAACAAACTAGAGGTCATTCTCTTTCTATCACATTTTACAAAATTTGAATCATATTCTTAGAGAGAAAGTTATGATGATTTTCCCAAGGTCACCTGTTTGAGATGGAATTCAAGATTTTGCAAAAACCCTAACGTCCTTAGATCATATCTCCATAAATATAGAGAGGAAAGATCTGAAATTTAGACACGATGTTTATCATGATTTCAGCTCAAATGGATCTAATTTTAGCTTCTGAAACTTTGTAGAAAAATATTTATAGAGAAAATTCCCTGATGACATGTTTGAAGCATCAAAACCCTAGAATACAAAGCTCTAATACCAAATGTTATGCAACCAACTCACAAAATAGAAGAAAATATGGATCAACAACTTCAAAATAAACCTCTTCAAGGGGGAAACCTCCTTTAAATTACACAAATGAATAATTATTGGATGATACAAATGACAAGACCTCCTTTCTATATATAGGAGTCTAAGGGGTCCCAATATAATTGGAGCCTACATAACAATAATATTGTAGGGGCACAACAATAACAACAATGGGCTTCTATGGGCCACAATAATAACAACATGGGGACTACATGGGCACAACAATACAATAAGGGGGTTTTACTAATAACAATAAGGGGCTACACTAGTATTATAGGGACCTAACACCTTCTGTTATCTATAGATGTTCCAAAATATATTATTAGCCCAAACTTTTCTTGTCTACAATGCTCTTTTCTTCGTTGATATATAATCCTCTTAGTTACTTGACTAGTTCTCCATTTGGTCGGGTTCAATAGGCTATATATAGTTGTTTCTATCTATAGTTGAGGGAAACATGAATAATTTGAAGAGCTGACTTGCATAGGGTTAATTTTGAAGCTGACTTACAAGGAGACCAAGGTTGACTTGATGGAGGAGAGGTAGGACTTTAATTTGGCACTCAAATAATTTTCCTTCATGTTCCCAAGAAGCATTTCTTACATCAAACTTTGACTTTGACTCAACAAAAAAATATTAGAGGCCTACAATGGAGGCTTGACCTATGACCATTTACCCAAGCATGAAATCCATGCTTTAATAAGTCAAATTAATAATAATAATAAATTCTTTTGACAAATATATTACATCTTGAATCAAGTACAATTATGAAGACCGACACTAGTTACATTTTTCAAAAAAATTAACATGGTATCAGAGCTAAGGTGAAGGACAAGCCCAAAGGAGACAAGAGCTAGAGAAATCATCATTGGAAAAGTTGAAGGAGCCTATCTAATCAAGTCAAGATGTCTACCTCTTCAAGGAAAATGAGAATCTAGGTAACACATCTAACTTTGATGCTTCGAAGATCAAGTTGGAAATCATATCAGATGATAATGATGTCTTGGAGTAAATTCAAGGAAAAGTTCCTAAGCCTCCAGAAAATGTTGCCGCTATTGCCAAGAACAAGTACAAGAAAGGTGAGTTAAAAACAAAGAAAATGATAGTTAATGGTTTACAAGATCATTTACTTACCTATGTTGGAAATTTCAATAAGTCTAAGGATATGTATGATAAGATGGCTGGCATGTATGAAGTAAACAATTTGAATGAAATCATCTCCTTGAAAGATCAAATCAAAGATATGAAGATTACCAAAGGAGAATCAGTGCAGTCCTATATCATGAGGATATCTTGTATCAAAGATCAATTACAAAGAGTTTGGGAAATTGTACCTCACAGGGAGTTGGTGTTGGTAACTCTTAGAGGTCCCCCTCCTATTTTGGAAACCTTCATTACCACCATAATAAATAACAAAAATTTCCCATCATTTGATGAGCTTGTTGGAAAACTCACTCAAGAAGAATCCAAGATGATCTTAAGAGGCAGGATACAAAAGCATGAAAAAGGAGAGCCTATTACTTTCATCGCTCATAAGAAGAAAAATAAAGGAAAAGGAGGTTCTTCAAGTTCAAGGAAGCCTAATCCCTAAAATTCGAATAGGAGGAATGGAAGAGACCAGGAATCGTTGCACATTGAATGCTACAATTATCACAAGAAGGGTCACTATGCTCAAGATTGCCCTAAGAAGAATAATGCTACAAGGTACAACATTATAAGCAACAATAGTAGGTTCAATAATCAAATAGGGAGAGATAATCAAAGGAATGATCGTAATGGAAGATATGGAAGAAGAAGAAGAAGAGATGCTCTAAATGATCGGGAAGAAGATCACCACCCTCAAAAGAATTCATGAAATTCCAAGTATGAAAGTAGTGTTGCTACTAGCCAAACTGAATATATCCTTATTTTTTCACTTTCTAGTTCCTCTCCCCCGAATACTTGGGATAGTTGGTTGGCTGATAGTGGGGTCTCTCATCATTTATCTCGGTATAATGAGCTTCTCTCTAATTTGGTAGAGAGGGTGTCAAGTTTGAAGATTATTCTTAGAGACAACTCCACTCACCCTGTTAAGGGCTTGGTTATGTTAAATTTCATTTAGACTTTGGGAAATCTGTTTTTCTTCATGATGTGATGTATGTGCCATGATTGAAGAATAATTTGGTATCAATATCTTCTTTGGAGGAAAAGGAATGCGAGTTGCCCTTATCAAAGGAAAATTACTTACTTGACATGTGGTATCCCCTATGAGAGATGATTTCACATTAGGATATGGATTTAAAGGACTCTATAGAGTAAATGGAAGACCCCTTCTAAAAATGGTTCATGATACTAATCATCAACGCGAGTTGTGGCACCGAAGATTGGTTCATATCCACTATGAAGCTCTTTCAAAATTGAAGAAGTTGGTCTCTGGTATTCCTGATTTTCAAGCCCAACATGATGGATTATGTCTAGGATGTGCCAGTGGAAAGAAGTCAAGGGGACCATTCCCCTTGTTGTTACCCTCTAAAAAGAGAGTTCCAATTGTGCAAAAAAAAATTAAATTCTAGCCGCCGTAACCCATTTTTAACTCTAGTCTTGTTTCCCCATTCCCCTTTGAAATATCTTCTAAAAACATTCATAAAACATATAGAATGCATTTTAAAAGGCTAGGACCCACAAAACTTTATCACTATCATCCCATTTCCCTTTGCAATACATCTCCGCTCATCTCCCTTTTCCTTATATGATTATGATATCACATATCGCAAAGTTTCACTCTTACCGCAATAAAGTTCTATCTCCCCTCACCGATTGTGATAAATCCTCCCCCTGCTGATTGTGAAATCACAATCAGGGATCGCCCAAATTATAAATCCCTCCTCTGTTGATATCACAAGTCCTCCCCACCGATTGCAATACCACATAAGTCTCATCGCCACTCCTCTACCGATATCGCAATTTCATCCTGCTGATTGCGATATCGTATGTTCCGTCTTCCCCCACCGATTGCGATATCACAATTGGGGATCACTCTAGTCACAAGTTCCTCCTCCGCAGAAGCCCCTTCCAACTTGCGATTGCGATGGATGCAATATTTTATATTGCACTTTTTTGCAATTTCGAGTCCATCCCATCGGCAAAACATTGTGGAATATGGTAAAAAGGCCCTCTCCTGTATTGTGATTGTGATACCAACATCCATGGAACAACGACCCAGATTGAATTAGCGCGGATCAACGACCAAAATCAATGACCATTAAAATTTATATTTTGCTTCCTCTCAGTGGGACAACGAGTGTATTTTTTGGCGCCTAGTTCGGCAACTGAGGTATTAAATGAAGGCATGGAGTAGTTGGAGAGAGATATGGGCTAGTCCTGTGGAAACCTCCACAACAAGAAACCCATGACAGCAATGGCCTCAGAAATGAATTCAACTATTTCGCTGCACGTCTTCGGAGAGTAAATGAAAGTATAGGGACTCAAGAAGATTAATGGCTCAGCACGTGGCTCCACTGAGATACACAGCAAAGGATGGCCAAGACATTCTCCACTTCTAATCAATAACAGGAAACTCACAGTTGACCACTCCCAATTTTGAAGAACGGGTGATTCAAGAAGTTAAGGTGAAAGAGGCAAGGACTAACTGAGCAGCTAGAGGGCACATCATGATAGAGATGCGGCCTGACCAGAGGCCATAACAGGAATGTCTGGGAGATATTTTCCTCACTATCAGCCAATTTTCCTTATATTTTTCTGTATTTCTTTCATTTTAAAAGAAAGGAATCAAATCCTGATTGTAATGATTTTGGGCAGTAGAGCTATCACAGGCCTAGAGAACTAGTCAATTTGATAGCTGGCCTTGGGCTGAGATATTTTGTAAATATTGATTCAAAGCCCCCCCTTTTTCTATATAAATAGGGGGTAGAAAAAGTTAACATGGGTTCCGGAATTCTACACCCGTGTGGTCCTAATTCTTAGGTTCCATTTTGGTTCTAATTACTTGTTCATGAGGGATTAGAGTGACGCATGCTAAATGCAATGGAATGGTTATTTGGACCCTTCAATTATTAATGAAACTCCCTGGTGATTCTAAGCAAATCAATGTGCAGTATGTTTTCCCCTCTGTAATCTCATTCCATATATGTTTTTCTGTCTCTAAAATAGTGTGATGAAGTTGCTTGTTCATGATTGTATATTTTTTACCAAGTAGCAACAGTACTTGTGTTAGCTAAGTATTTTCTTAAGTACCTATAATGTGCACATATTTTCTTAAGCTTTTGGATACAAATGTGCCCATGGGTATATGGCCTGAAAACTTGACTAGTGCTCCACTCTTGCCGCTCTTTTATCTCCTCCCTCTTCCATATTTATGCTAGAATATTGTTGCTTAGGATTCTATTGGCAACCATATGCATCAAATTCCCTCCTTTCTCTCCTCCTCTTCACCTTTATTACAACTGCAATATTAAGCTTCATGTTGCTATGTGCCGGCCATCAAAACTAGACATTCCTCTTTGAGGTTGGCCCAATTTACCTACTGAACATTTGGTCCATGTATTGGCTTGAGTTTACCTTCATGAAGGCTGATTGAACCAAAACCCCTTTTATTCTCTTTTTAAAACTTCGTGACAATTGGAGGGAAACTGAAATCCCCCATTGAAAATCTTCCATGCACGCCTCTATTTAAGATGTCCTAGGCACTGGTCTACAATCAACCCAGAGGTTGTCTCTAGGAAGCTTTCTATGTCTCCCGAAGCACTTGTGCTACGAGTGTTGTTAAAAGCGACAACACCCCTCTAGAAAGAATAAGACAAATGACATCCTCCAACTCACTCATTATGACATATGTGGACCAAATCCCATACATTCTCTTGGTGGCCATCTCTACTACATAACCTTCATCAATTATTTCTCAAGGAAGACATGGATATATTACGTGAAGCATAAGGATGATACCCTTGATGTGTTCAAAGAACTCGAGGCTTTGATAGAAAATAAATTAGGGAATAAACTAAGGATCTTCAAGTGTCAAAATAGTGGAGAGTACATTTCAAATGAGTTCATAGATTTTTGCAAGACAGGAGGTATCAAGAAGGAGACTATTGTGCCCTATAATCTCGAACAATATGGAGTGCTTAATAGAAATAATAGGTCTATTGTGGAAGTTTCCCGAGCTATGCTCCATGATCAAAAGTTTTCGAAGTTCCTTTGGGGTGAAGCAATGAATACAAAAATATATGTTAAAAAAAGGGTTCCTCGTGAAGCATTGGATAATAAGGCTCTCGAATAATTATTCACAGGTGTCAAGCCCGACAATGAAATCTTTGGATATTTGGCTATCCCTTATATTTCCATGTGTTGAAAGGAAAAATAAATAAGATGGAAACCACTAGAAGAAAATGTTCGTTTATTGGGTATTGTTAAGATTCCAAAGCATTTAGAATATATATTTATAGTCAAAGGAAGGTATAGTAGGGATGTAACATTCAATGAAGATGTTTCCTTGGGAAAATAAAGGGACCTTCCTCTACCTCCTCCTCTTGAGAAGGAAAGTGATGATATGGATATTCTAGAAGGTCCTTTTGTGCTAGATTCTAAGAGAGACATTGTTGATGATCCCATGGAGCCCTTGGATCCTCCTTCATGTGATCCCCCTACTAGGAAGAGACCACTTTGGCTTCATGACACATTATAGGATGCCGAGAGACACATTCCCACTAGAGGGACTTTTAGAGAAAGTAAAAATCCATGTAGATACCATAGATACATTTTAGCGATGAATAATATGGCTCAAACTGAGAATCACACCTTTGAAGAAGTCATTAAAGAAGAAGTGTAGAAGAATTCCATGCACGAGGAATACGAATCAATTATGAAGAATGATGTATGGGTTGTCATTCCAAGACCAAATGGGAAATCAATGGTGAATTCAAAATGACTATTAAAGATCAAGCATGGAGTTGATGGAAGTATTGAGAAATATAAGACAAGTTTGTGGCAAGAGGATTCTCTGAGGAAGAGGGAGAAAACTATGATGATATATTTTCTCCTATGGCCCAATATACCACCATTCATTCAATAGTTTCCCTTGCTACAATTCAAGAATGGACTCTTCATCAAATGGATGTGAAGATGAAATTCCTTCATGGCATGTTACAAGAAGAAGTTTACATTGAGAAACCACAAAAATTTGAAGTGGAGGACAAAAAGACTCATTGAAGAAGACATTGTATGGATTGAAGAAATCCCCTGAGCATGGTACATCTGCATAGATAGTTACCTGGTGAAGCTTGGATTCACAAGAAGAAACATTGATCCCAACCTCTACTTCAAGGTGGTCCAAGGTATTCCCTTGGTTTCTGTTTTATATGTTGATGATCTATTTCTGACAAGTAGTGAGCCCCTAATGTTCAAGTGTAAGAGGGAGTTGGCCTATGAATTTGAGATGAAGGACTTTGGACTCATGCACTACTTCCTAGGCCTTGAGGTGTGGAAAAGGCCTAGTGATATTTTCCTTTCACAAGAAAATTATGTCGTGAAGTTGTTGGAAATATTTGGAATGATAGAATGCAAGTCCCTAGCCACACCGATGGAAATGAATTTCAAGAAGCTATGTGGAGAAGTTGTAGGATGCGATTTGGTGAATCCATCCAAGTATAGATAGTTGATTAGGCTCTGATGTTCTTAGCAAACACTCGTTCATACATATTCTATGCACTGAAAAACCTAAGTGAATTCATGACTGAGACTCTCCATGCACATTAGGTTACTGCCAAACATATTCTAAGATATTTGCATGGGTTGATTACCCATTGTGTGAGATACACTACTAGAGACGTGAGACTTCATGGATATACCGATTTTGACTAGGCATGAAATGTTATTGACAAGAAGAGCACTTTTGGATGTTTTTTTACCCTTGGATCTACCATGATATCTTGGATGAGAAGGAAATAGAAATCCGTAGCTTTGAGTATCTAGTTGTGAGGCACTTTGATTGAGAAAGCTCTTTGGAGAGATGTTTGAGTAGGTTTTGGAAACTAATGTGATATATTGCGACAACAAGAGTGGGATCTAATTGGCATAGAATCCTATATTTCATGACAACTCCAAGCATATAGAGATCATGTATCATTACATTTGAGACATGGTGCAAAGAGGAGTTGTTAGACTCCATCACATATTGGCAAATGAGAAGATAATTGATATTCTCACCAAGGGTTTTCCTAAAGGGAAGTTAACGGTCTTTAGATAGTAGCTTAGACTGATGGATGTGACCCCTCTAAATAAGGGGCTTCGTTGATCGAGAACACTGAGCATAGTTCTTCCCCCTTGGTTGAGCTCCCAAGGTGCGAATTGAGCGTTGAGGGCTCCTGGGGTTGAGGGAACTGCAAACAATAGGTGTACATGATCCATACTCTTGCAGTAGGTCAGGTATCTCCCATATTGTCACCCATAGGGTGTGTGTGATCCTTGTCCATTTTGGCAACTCGAGTATCTCCCCCTATCTTGGTCTAGCATAGTATACCCCATTTGGCATCATACCCACAAACTGGGCTTGTTGGGATTGTCCCTCCCCATCTGGCCAGCATGTTGAGGAGTCTTGGGGGTGTGTGATCCTTACCTTTGGCATGTCGAGTATCTCACCTAAGATTGGATTATGATGCAAGTGTTATACCACATGACTCTTAAGGGTCATTGATGGGAATATCGATAGGCAATAGGATGGATGTGATCCTAACCTCTTATATAACAAGTCATATCTCTCCCATTGATTGCATAATGGAATGGTTTTGATCCTTGCTCGGTAAGTTGTATCTTGCCTATTGCTTAGTCTAGAGGGTGGTAGTTGAAGTGCCCCTATGATTCTTCTTATTTAGATTCTAGAATGTTTCAACAAATAGAGTTGAGAAGAGATGGAAAATAATTTGATGAAAAACACTTGCGATGATCACATGATGCAGTTGGAATTTCTCCCTAGCTGAGAGGGAGTGTTAATTTGGAAGCCCGATGACAAATTGAAATCATTGGACTAGATTCTTCTTTTCGAGAGGACCAAAATTGACCTTTGAAGCACTAGATTCAAATAAGGGAAAGTGTATTTTTGAAGTGAAGCCCAAAATGTAACATTTGATCAAGTTAGCCTAGAGGACAAATCTCCCCTCCTCCAACACATATAAATAAAAGTCAAGGAGCCTCATTTGGAAACCATCATCACATCATCTAATCATATCTTCTCGAGTTCGATATATCTGAAAATTGCAAGGTTTCTCTAACATGTGCAAAGGAGAAGGACAAAATTACAGGTGACCGAAATCTGAAGCCTAATGCAACTTTGACCATTGTTGACTTTGACTTTTGGAGCTGATTTTGAGATCGATATTTTGGGCATATTTGTGTTTGCAAAATTCATACCTTTTGCATAAAAGCCAAGACATTTGAAGGAGTTTGACTTGGGTTGATCGCAAGAAAATTGCAGAATTTTCTCTCCTTTAACCAAGTTTGACTGGATATTTTTGGATTGTTTTGGGCTCTGGTTGACCAACATTTGAGGTTGCACTCTTTAACCTTTGAATGAGTTTGATTGGAGTAATTTGACTGCAGATTTTTGGACTAGTTAAGGCACGTTGACTGCTGTCGACTATTGACAAAAATTGCAGATTATGACAATTGGAAAGATTTGATTTTCTTCATTAACAATTGGATCTTGGATAGTTGATTTGTTGATAAGTCAAAATTTGACTCTTGTTTATGGATTTTGGCTCATTGTACTCTTTTCTGAACATTTGAAGGCAATCTAATAGAAGAAGAATTACAAAGGGTTTTCCCTCTTGTGGAGTTTTCCCCTGACCTTTGACCAAATCGATGTCTCTTTTTGATGTGTTGATTATCTCCTATCGTCATTGCATTTATTGTTGTTTATTGGAAGAATTAATTATTAATGAAAAATATTGCTTATTAAAGAGGTAAATTGGGCTAAAGTGTTTAAAATAACATAAGGAAGTGAAGATTTAACAGGTTGACCCAAAAAAAATTGTACTTGTGCTTTTTCCAATGCTCATGTTTACAGGCTCCACCTTAAGGATGCTCTGACACCTTTTTTACAAGTTGTTACTAGATGGACACCCCAACAACATGCACAGTCTCCAACCTAAAGGAGAATCCACTCTCCTTCCTTGCGCCACCTTGTCACCCTGCACAAAAAGCTAAGACTTGCCCTGAAGGCTCTAACCTTCAACACATCACAATGGATGACGTTTTGCAATTTTTAACATTGTGTCCCACTATGCTTAATAAGAAAAATAACATCAAAGTAATCTGCTAGCTTTTGTCGATTTGTGTAACTAGCAGAAAATCGTCAGCAACAAAAATAACTTCTTCAGTTCAAACGATCAAACCCCAGTTGTCAATATCAAGTGTCATAAACAATTATTCCTCTTCTCAAACCTAACATTCATCAAATTCTGCTTCTAGACCAAAACTAGCATCAACGCCAAACTTATTTGAAATGCATATCTATCAAATCTGCAACATTGTCATATCAAACCCTAGCACTGTTTAATCATCATACAACCATTATAAACAATAATAAGATTGTTGCATAAAAAATCCACTATCAAACCCTAGCTTCTCTCGCTGCTCATGTTAGCCAAGTACCAGTCCTTTCAACAATGTCTGCATACATCAGCTTGTGCATAGAGCCTTAACACCTATGCTCAACGAATTCTAATGTCTCTACTCAAGTTCATATCAATAACCTTTGATACAAGATATTTGTTTATCATATATATATATATATATATATATATATATATATATATATATATATATACATATCCATCTTAACCACAAATCTAACAAGATCCGAGAGAGATCAAATTTCTTTAGGTGCAAACTTATTTTAGAGTGAAAAAAACAATGTGTAATTTTTTATTGTTTAAATTATAATTTTCAATGTTATAGAGATTGCATAACACGTGCATTGAGCCATTTTTTCAGCGCACATTAAACTATAGTTGAATTGAGGCTTCTGTGATCCATAATAGTTGAAAGAATAACTTCGGCGTAAATCACATGTAGACAGACATTTGTCGACGCGTTTTGAGCCAACAAGTGTGGTTCATCGTCAGACAAATGTCTGTCTACATGTGATTTATGCCAAAGTTATTCTTTCAGCACATTAAACTAGTTTTTTTTTATTAATATATTTTTAAGTAATGTCAATATTAGTTCATATTAAAGTAATTTATTTTTATACAACACTAAAATGATTTTTTTAACATTTTTTTCTATATATAGATATATATGATGTTGATATCACGTGTTAAAAATCTTTCTTAAATATATCTTTTTACCTCTATTTACTTTACATGAAATTATATTAGGTCATATGGACAACTAATTAAATATGCATAACATATTTTTTTTTCATTTTTATTATAGCCCACATTTCCTTTCTATTTAGAGAATATTTTATTGTTATTTTAGGAGGGATGGATATACTTACACATCACCTTCACACTGGGATGTAGAATGAGCCTCTGAGCTTAATAACCCTAGAAGCATGTCAAGTTCTCACAACAACCTACTTAGAATCTAATCATCAACCAAGAGCAGAGTCGTGAATGGAATGCTTATTTTGGAGTTCATTTTGAACTGAAATCAAGTTTAGAGATCCAAAACCCAAAATTTAAATTAGTTGTTCTCCAGAATGCATTTTTAGGTCACATTCTAAAAAATGGCATTGTTTGCAATTGGTTCTACAAAACTGCATAGTTCTGGCCATTATCCATTCAACATAATGAAGCCTTACATGGTAAAATAAAAAATTAATTAGACCAAATGTGCATTGAACCATTGAACTTGATGAACAAGTCACGTGGCACACCAACTGTGCTACGCATTTTTTAACATATTATGCTTGGAGTGAAAAAACCTAACATAACAAGGAAGGAACAACGAAAAATGTAGGTAGGAAGGAACAATGAAAAACAAAGGTAGGGAACAACGACCTGTGGAGGTAGGGAAAAACGAACAACCGAGGTAGGGAATAGTGAGGTAGGGATCAACAAACAATGAGGAAGGGAGCAACTAACGTTGAGGAAGGAGACAATGAATAGTGAGGAAGGGAACATCCAGAGACACACAACGAACAACCAAAGACATCGAACAGGAATAAGGAGAGACAAAGAGTAGCTGGAAAGGGTTTAAGCGAAAAAAGACCACAGTGGGGATCACGAAAACCATAATGGGGAGCACACAACGATACCACAGAGTAAGACCAGCGACCAATGACCATGATTCCAATGACTACAGTGTTTTAGACCCACATCTCTCTCTTTAAAATTACTATGCTTTTGTGCATTACTCGGTTTAAAACTGGCAAACCAAAAAAATAATCTTTCAAATCGTGGTCCCTTAAAACTTTTGTTAAACCTCGTGTAACCTACAATTGAAGTTTTAAGTTAACCAAATATGGGGGCTATGGGGCCTAGTGCAGAAAAAAACTCCTGTTTTGGTGGAAAATAAATATCCAGGGAACATAGAGTTAAGAAAAAACACCTCAAACAGGTGGGTATCAAAGGCAAATATTGATCTCAGTACTATGGAGTTTTTTGGAGGAAGGTAGG